>AP025047.1:1036297-1101944 GCA_036186865.1 Eustoma russellianum | reverse complement strand
TTCTTCCGGTTGCTCAAACACGCCGCCAAAAGTCAAACCTCCATTTCTCTAAACCAAAAAACGATTGCTATTGGGGTAGTTTACATGTTCTTTATCTTCCGGTCTATCTCACGTTTAAATTATATATATCGTCCAATAAAGGTTCGTATATAGCGGTCACATCACAAGCTGAGACAACCATAACTAGGTCTTGGTTCAATTACTTACACATGTATGCATTTTCTACTTTCATAGTGTCAAAATAAGTCAATTACTCTCCATAATAATTTTCATCTCATCAAGGACTCCATCTATTCTACTTAATTAAAACAGTTAAAACGTTAAATCAAGGTTGATACGTAACTAAAACAGTTATCATTAAATCAAGAATGACACTTACTATAGCATTTATTCATCAACCCTTTTAACCCTTTCAATGTTATAAATCCACCCCGTCGGCACGGGATATGATCCCCTCACCGCAAGGGGGTGCGGTGACGCGTGACCGCGCGACACATGGTAGCAAGGGAGAGTGGTGAGGCTAGATGCATGTGACCCTCATCTAGCCTCACCACCCTCTCTTGCTGCCACGTGTCGCGTGGTCACAAAGGGGGTGAGAAAATTGGGAGGTGAGGAGATCCCAACCCCGTCGGCACATAGTTCTTTAATCAGCGCAGGGTGGCTAATTATTACTCTCTCAGAATTGTGATGAAAACTGCGGGAGGTGTGAATTCTGGTGTGCACAGTTAAAAGGTAGTAACACTGCATGTAAAACCACGATTATTAATGTTCCAGCAGCCTGTAAACTACTCACTTCCCCTTCTGCATGTGTCATTTAAGATTTCAGGACATGAATTAAGAAAACCAGTAAACTAAACGACCAATTGAATTCTCATGAAAGAAAACATAAGTTAAATGACTTTAGAAGACTCTCATGTGGTTGTTGTGTAATTTACTTCACCAACCTCCCACGAGATTATATGGTCTTCTCATTGGTCATGACACATGGTCCAGGTTTATGTCAATTTTCAAGTGTAAGACGGTAAAAATGGAAAAGTAACGCATGTCATAAAATGTATCTGAAATTAACGTTAAAATAAAAAAGGTACATCTAAGAAAAAAAGGTTTGGGTGGCTCATGTTAGGCGATGCATGCCAACGAATGAGATGCATATTAAATACAGGAGGGAGAGACTAAATAAGACATGAAGATTGAAGAGAGACAAAAAGAATGATAATTTATATGACAATTGAGAGCATATGGTAAGTGGTAGAAAACAATGGAAACAATTGATTCACGTAGCGGGTGTCATATAGTGTATTAGCTTTCAATAAAAATTTTAAGTACCTAGACCAAAATTACGGCTGAGATGATATGATATTTTTCAAAAAAGACGTATTCTAGAAGCGCATACTATACTTTAATATTAAAAGACCATAAAGAGGGTATGATATAAGTTACTACTTAAAAAACATAGTAGTTGTATATGGTTATATCTTATGGAAAAAAAGATTGGAGAGAGTATCCAAACAGCAATTTATGACAATTTGTGATACATGTACACAAACATGAAACATCCCGGCAAATAAATAAGTCCAATATTCCATTTTTGCGAGAGCGCCAAAACCTCTGAATCAGTTGAAAATAGAAGCGCTCGTAACAAAAGTAGAAAATCATTGAGAATTGGACAGAAGAGAAAAAAAAATCAAAAAATTTAAAGGACAAGCGTGAAAGCTCTCTCAGATAAAAATCCCTCTTCTGCTAGCTTCTTTTGATTTGGTAATTGGTACTGGTAGTCCCCTCCCTCTCTCTTATTTCTCTCCCCATCTCTCTCTTTGGTACAGAGTACAGACTGAAAAAAGAAAAATAGAGACTGAGGCCAGCTAAATAGATATGTTTCTGAGTCCAAGATATTGCATATCAATGTGCTGAGAGCTTCTCCTTATAGATAATGTAAAAGGGTTTTCTTCTCTTCATCTCCCCAAGAAGAAAACATGGTTAATCAAGAAATCCTTTGTCAAAATCCAATCTTTGATGCCCTTTTCTGTGTAGATGAGAGTCTTGATGAGCTTTTGGGGGGTGGGCTTGGTTTTGGAGAAGAAAGGAAGGACATTTATGATGAAACTCATGAAAGAAAGCATTCATCTTTACTAGAAACTGACATCTTTTGGGATGATGAAGAGCTTGACACTCTTTTATCCAAAGAAAAGGAGGCCCATTGGGGTTCTGATCATAATCTTGATTCTGAGTTTATAGTGCATTTTAGAAAGGATGCTGCTCTATGGATGTTAAGGGTGACAGCACATTATGGCTTTAAGCCCGAGACTGCTGTTTTAGGTGTGAGTTATTATGATAAATTCATGTCAAGTCTTTGTTTACAGAAAGATAGGCCTTGGATGAGTCAACTAGCTGCTGTTGCTTGCCTTTCAATAGCTGCAAAAGTGGAGGAAATCCAAGTGCCCATTCTCTTAGACTTACAAGTACGTTAATTGAAGGTTTGCACAATTGTTTCTGTGGGTGTACAAGAATAAAGTAATAATGGACTGCACTTTCTTTTTGGCTGGAGTTGCCATCATGTTTTTTACCAGGAGATTCCTAAAGTTGTCTTGATGATTTAAGCCTTGTGCTAATGATTTGTCATTAGGCCTCACTTGTTTTGTCATTTGGATTTTAGGTGGGAGATGCAAAATTTTTGTTTGAGGCAAGGACTATTCAGAGAATGGAATTACTGGTGCTGTCTACTCTTGGATGGAAGATGAAATTAGTCACACCACTCTCTTTCTTTGACCACATTGTAAGGAGATATGATTTGTGTGCCAACTTAAGTTGGGAATTTCTGAGAAGTTTTGAGAAGGTCATTTTGTCCATCATCACAGGTAAGCTTGACTCTAATATAAGCACATTGATCATTAATATGTTCATAATGCTTTTGTTTACTGTTTTTACAGTTTAACTTCCAATGCAGATTCAATGTTTTTGGATTATCTCCCATCTGTGATTACTGCAGCAGCATTGATGTTTGTTAGAAAAGATTTCAAGCCTTGTGAATTGATGCAATATCAGAACCAACTCATGGATGCCTTGAGAATCAGCAAGGTTTGGCTTCGGTTATTATTTATCACTCTTTTTTATATATATATCTCCCAACAACTTAACATTGAATGCTTCCAAATAGTCTATTCTAACTTGGAATTTTCTAGGTATGATTGTCTTAAATATGTTCTTGATGAGTCCATACTATTGCAGGATAAGATGAATGACTGCTACAAACTCATCCTAAAACTAATGGAGGATAAAAGCAAAATGCAAGGTAACATCCTCAAGCGCAAATATCAATCTGTACCGGACAGTCCAATTGGTGTGGTTCATGCATACTTCAGTTGTGAAAGCTCCAATGATTCGTGGGATGTTACATTATCATCTGTTCCTACATTATCAATGCCGTTGCTCAAGAGAAGCAGACTTCAAGATATGGCTAGTGATGCTGTAGCTTAACATTTTGGTTTGTCTGTGATTGCAGGCAGCAATACTTGATCATGGACTCACATTGTCTTGTTTGCCTTATTTATCTTGTATGCTCTGCCTATATCAGACAATATATCACTTCCTTTGGCATGCATCTGTGATGCTTTTATGTTATTTTGGTCTACCTATATCAGACAACTTATAGCCAAATCAATGTGATGAATCAATGCATTGTGTAAGATTGTAAGGTTATTTTCCTTGAATTCCATCCCATCATTAAGATTTGAGCATGATAACCATTAGGAACACATACTAGAATGCAATACACTCTGTTTCTCAAAATATTATAGAGTTTGTCAAACATATAGTTGATCAAGTACCATTTAAGATCAAATTGTCAAAATATTTTACACATTAGTTATTATATGATGTAAGGACTATATTGACAAACTATTATCTCAAAAGCTTATAAATTTTGAGCTTGATGTTTGACCAACTATGACAATTTTCTTGATTACATGGTTTTCCCCCCAATTATACTAATATTTCTCCTACATGCCAAGTGAAAGTTAGCAGACAGGTTCTACCTAAACATGATATTTAGCATGATGAAAAAGAAAATGTCTGAAGTCTTGGGTTGTTTCCTCAAAAGAACAAATTTAATGAAATGAGAAAGATTGTCAATGTATGACAGGTTGGCAATGGTTAAAGAAATAGGAATATAGAAAGGTTTCTTGGAGATTGGAAATATAATGTCGGGTCAGTGGAATTTAAGTTGTGCAAGGGACTTTTTTTCCTTGCAACCTTTGACCTTATTTAGAAAAGAACACCTTCAGAATTATTTAATTGAAAGCTTCTGAATTTCAACCTATATATCATTTCAATCTGTTTGGAATAAAGGGAAAATGGATGGTATGAATGTATGGTCCTTTATTAATTGCCAACATACCTGTTCAGTTGCTGGTGCGGGCCTTAGTTTCCATGGAAGTCGAGAGTTGTTGGGATTCTGATTTGTACTGCTAGCGAGACAAAAATTTTTTCTTCAAAATAGATATACAATAATATCACGACTGGGATTCTGCATTGCCTTTTTATATGTTTTAGGAAGGTATACACTATATCTAAGGGATGGAGATAAAAAATCATCATTGATTGACTAGTTCTTAATAAACAGACTAACATTTGTAAATAGTGTCTTTTGTATACAAAATTTGGGTAAATTACATTCAACTACATATTTTTATTACTATGTCATCTATACATGTACATATAGAGTCTGGGGTTTTACTTGAAGCAAACTCTCTATCCATTGTGATGGAGATATTGTTTGACTGCATCTCACCCTCTAAATCCTAGTGATAGCTTGTGCTTTCGTTAGAGTATTACTCGGTAGGTTATTGTTACATTGAACTACAATTTTCTTGGACCAAATTCGCTATGCGTCCAGGGAAAAAGCCTAATTTGCATTGTATTACAAACATTTCCCCTTTTTTTCCCCCAAAATTAAACATGACAAAATGACGTTTGGTCGTATTGTATGCAGGACGTTTATGGCCAATAATCCAATTCTTGAATCAATTGGGATCTGGTGTGTATAAGATACCGTGATCACGGTGATTGTTTGTGCCACCGTGATGACGGTGTTTTATGCTTGATACTTGTCATCTTGATTACGATGACATATACACCGTATCAAGTGCACTGATAAATTTCAACTTTGAATTTTGAAAAATTTACACCCTGATCAACTCGTCATTGTGATGATGTTTTCACACACCTTCATCACAGTATATGAATAAAATTCTAAGTTTAATTTTATCAAAATTATATTAAATTTTTCCCCCTCAATAACATTGTAATGGTTATTGAGACTAATTAAATTCAGCGTTGAAATAAGAATGGTTAAGTTAAAATATAAAGCGGATGAGAAATTACAAAAATGACAAGGCATGCTTTATTCTGTATATGTATTGTTGTCTTTCTCTAATTAAGTGAGAAGCGGATCAAATTTTAACCAGAAAATGTATCGGTTAGATTCAATATAATATACTTATAACCAAATTCAATTGGAAATCATAATTAAAGAGATCAAACAAGCTATGATCTATTCACGTCTTCCTTAAAAAGAAATGTCCGCTCAAAATGAAAAGATTTAAAGGCAGATGAATGAGGATCGGCATCATTTTTCTCATAGAAGGGCAGTTCACAAAAAGAAGTTTTACATGGTGAAAACACCCATCAATTGACATGGTTCTTAGTGGATTTTGAAATTCTTTTGGTTCAATCAACAATATGACCTTAATTGTGACTTGTGAGTTTGGACGGACGAAAATCAATTAAATTGAACAAATATTAAGTTGTTAATGTGGGTTGGGGTTTTTAAAAGATGTCCCGCAAGTTAGAAAAGGTTTAAAGGGAATAGGGACCGCCTTCCCAACAACTCTCAGTCACGTTTTTACGGATGAGTATGTACCCATTGTTTGTACATATACATACATACATGTATATATATATGTATGTGTGTACGCGTGTGTGTATACACACACTCACATACATGTACATATGTATATGTATATTAATTATACACGTACATATACAAGCACACCGTTAATTAGTGTGTCACACAGACATATATACATACACACACTTAGTATCGTTGCCAGTCGTTGGCAAACATCCATACGTTTGGTTAATCAGCTTTCATATTTGACGCATATGATCAATTCATTAGTTTTTGTTTTTATCCCAATTCATTCGTTTCTCCTCCTATATGCAAAGTTTTTGTTATTCAACCACCAAAAAAAAAAAGGGGGGGGGGGGGGGGGGGGCTCAATCGTGCCTTGCTTAATTACACAAGGAAAAAAAAGAACAACCTTTCCTTGGTGTTTACTGGTTCACGCCATGCACATTCGTTGATGGGATATACACAGTGCATTATTTGTCTTCCTATGGATTTATTGAAGCTATGGTGCTTGCTACATTTGCTTGGCTGATTTTACATGCTGCTATCAATTGAATGTATGTTGAATGATAGTCTCAGTTTTCGTATAAACTTCATAGACAGAGAAACAGACGCATCCTCTATGTATATCTTAGTTGTAACACATCATATTTTTCAGTTATGATGCAAATGACAAGTTCACAAGCGTAAAAGAGAGATGCAACTAGGTTGGTTTGACAACTTCTTGATCGTTGTTCGTCTTCTATCAATCAATAATATCTAATATATACCAACAACATCAAAAGCTATCGTTAGAGTTTGGGGAGGGTGACCGGCAGATAAACAATACCTCTATTCCAATGGATAAAGAGTTTGATTCTAGTCAACATCCGGCTCTATATGTATCTATATTGTTGGTTCATTTTGGTTTTGATTTCTAAAAATCAAAACTACTTAACCAGTTTGGTTCTATACATAAGCAAAAAAGTCAACCGAACCAAAGACGTTTTACCCGTAATGTTGCACTACCAACCCTTAACAGATCCCAGTGAATGACACTTGCATACTGTTTTGGGCGCTTGTGATTACTCGACAAATCAACCAACAACAACCAACAACAATGCCTAACATATTATAACTATAGTAAAGTTGTCGTTAAAATCTGAGAAGGGTGAAAAGTAGGCAAATATATAATACTAATATTACTAAGATAACAAAAAAGAGGGCGGGTGGGGGTGGAGGAATGCCCAATGTAAGAGCTAATCTCGTGAGATAGCGTCCTTGGCGGACTGCAAGGCGGCAGCAGCATTGGCCAAGACCCTCCGCTGGTGGTTGGTTTAAGGGTGGGGTGAGGCTGATGAATAATCTGTACAGCTTTCATTTCTTGTCCTTGCCCTGCCGACGTCCGGTAATCTACCGTCTCAATCATCCTCTTAAGCTGGCTTTGTCCTTCACTCACTCTGTGCGTTTCCTGATACGGATCAAAACATGCATCATGATTGGGTAACATGCAAATTTATGTTCTTGGTATTGGAACCAAGATTTCATACATCATCTTTGATCGTCAATCATTGAGCAAAACTTGATAAGATAAAAATCAAGACAATTTCGCGTTATCATCAATTCTCTTACCTTGTTCGCTTGTGTGCTCATGTTAAAAGATCTTTCTGAATTCTTTACGCTGGAACAGTAAAACATGTAAAGCCAATGCAAGGAAATAATAAAGTTCCTTCATTACCATCTCCCGAAATTTATGGGAGTTTGTTTGAAAGAGAATAGATCCTAATAGGAAATGCATAAAAGTCGGTTACTTTTTTGGGCCAAACAGTAACCGTAATCTTTGCTCGATTTAAGGTTGTTTTCTTGATAAATCTGGAACACAATTATTAGCAGATTCTTCTGTTAGGAGCCATGCCCTAAATTAAGATGCTCGTCGGGATGTGTGGATAGGATTTTATCTTTATTAACAAGAAACGAGACTTCAGATTGATAACCTCAACTTATGGTTCAAGAACCTTTTCCACCGTAACAAATTAAACAAACAATTACGTTAGTGCTCTATCAAAAATATTGTTCTAAAATATTGTTCTAGTTTGATTTAAGCAATGCACTCAAATTTTGTGGGCCATTAATCATATTCTATCATTGTTTAAAATAACGAGAAGTTATAATTGTTAATTGAAAAGATAGTATAAAAACTTTGACTACTAATACATACACTATTTTTAGAAGTGTACAACATTTTTTTTAGACAAATTAAAGTATAAAAGAGGATAATATTTTTGAGACGGAGAGAGTATTAATGATTATGGTTAAAATGCCTTCAAACAAAGACACAGGAAAATATTTAGAACAAAAATAGCTGCTTTGTGACCATGGTATACATTAAAAACATTTGAACATAGGACAAAAGATTGTGACAGATTCCAGCAAACCAAAAAAAATGTCTAAATGAAGCTCATGCTGGATCTAAGCTCAAAAGTACAATACATAAAGGCGTCTAACAACTAACCAGCAATAATTTTCTCGCTCATCCCATGCAAGTGGACAAAATACACAACTTTTAGCTTCTAAGTGTGCAAGCAGGACGTTGGTATTTAGTTTTGATGCACCTGGAAGTTCAGAAGATCTGAACACCTAATTTCGTGTTTTAGACAAGTCTTGGTGAAACACATTGGAGTTTTATCATCATCAAGAAGAGTATGTCAAAAGGGGTGATCCACTATGATGGAAATCCAAAGCATCAGAAAGCTTTTGCCTTGGAGACAATGTATTACTTGCAGCAGCATCCACCTCAGCGTCAACAGAACTTTTCCTTCTCAAAATATCTGATTTCGGAATATCATTCATCTCCTCAGGTATGGTAGACACTTGTGCAACAAGCTGATATTGCTCAGATATCATTGCTTGGGCTTCTGCAACAACTGAATCATCACCATCTATCCCTTTCTTTCTCAAGACTGTCAACTGATAGTTTCAGCTCCGTAATCTGAGGTAGAACATTAGTATTAGCCTTTCAATGTCCTCAGTGACTAAAAGTAAAGCCATTACAAGGAAATCTGTACCTGTTGTTCATAGCCTGTTAGTTCAGCTTCCAAATGAACATTAGATCCGAAAGTTGAAGAAGTTCTAGAGAGCTTGACAGATTGGTTGCAGAGCTTCTGCATGGTCCATCGCTTCTATGAACACTACGAGATGAAGGCTTAGGCGCTGCAGCCACTGCTTTAACCGAAATCTGTGATGAAACAGACCTTTTGTTTGTGTCTTTTCCACCCCTGCAGGCATGGTGTCCTCTCAATGGGCTTATAACTACATTTCAAAAGCAGAAACCACAAAAACATGAAGTCTTTCAATTATATAACATCGGTTGCTGAAATTCCCCATCTGCTGTAACCAAAATTATGCCGAAAACATTCTCGCGTTCAAGTGTAAGTTCCTGAGCTCAAAAGCTTCTCCTATGTAACTCCCATGACATATCTACCAACTTTCGAATGGACTCGTTGTGAATGATTCGGATCTAGTTCACGGCCTTTTGCTTTTCTTTTTTGTTTGGCCTAATTAAGTATCTCACATTTGATACAGATGCATAACTGAAACCAATGCTCGAGAGAAGCATTTTGGACCAAATCGAAGGGGCTGCTGAACTGCAATTTCACCAAAATTCAATAAAGGCGTGGCAAGATACAAGTAAGAATGCCAACCAAAGAGCACTCAAGCATCGAACCTAAACGCTACAAACATTGTAAGAAATCATTACTTTTCCTATTAGAGACTGCCCATAAGATGGTTTAAGAGCACCAAGCCTGTGAAACCAAATACATAGAGGCATGTTTTTACATTTGCCACAAGAAAATGCGCATGAGAGAATTAGTTCAAAGAAAAATATAATCCCGTTTAAAAATGCCACAACAGATTAATCAAACAAAGACCCGTTGCATAAATTCCAGAGTTGTGAAAGATGCCACCCATGAAAACACGCAAGTAACCATATACATATCGCACCTCATATTCGTAAAGAACTTGCTAAATATTCAAATTAAGTTGAATTCAATTTCAGACGTTATCGAACATAACTATTCGAACCAAAAATCCGAGTAAAATTCAATCAATTCACAAACCGTTTGACTCATTTACACTCGACTGATTGGACTTGAAACAGTATCGACGGCTTTGAGTCCAGAAACTGAAAATAGATCCCAAAAGAGGCAAATTGTTAGTCCAAGGGCCGAGCGCTAGAACCACCTCATCCGCCACAATCTCTGTTCCATCCTCCAAAAACACCGCTCTGGTTATTCCCGCCGCCACCTCCACACTCTCCACTTTACCCACCACCACCTCAAGTCCATACTCCACCACCGCCTTCATTAACAGCGTGAACAGCTGCGGATGCACTTGGGCGGTGGTTCCAATAGCCCAATAGTCCATAGACTTTTAACTGGGCCGTTGACCCGATGAAATTGGGCTCTTTAAGCCGGGCCCGCTGACTCGGTTATAGACATACTGAAAGTTTTGACAGGTCGATAACTGTACAGTTCCGGCCCGTTGAGTTCATCGGCAAGTGAGCGATGGAGGTTGAGTTCATCCGCACACCACCATGCATTTCAGTGATTGATGTTCGATAGGGAAACAAATTTTCTACAATCCAACAATGTGTTTTCCGATTATAAATTTGAAACCAATACGCTACAACTATGTACAACAAAGTAATTAGTTTGATGGTTAGGTGAATAGATCGAGATAATAAACTACATTGATAAGATTTATCTATTTTTGGTGTATGAACACACTAAATTTGGTTACTATGCACCGTAACACCGTGTAATTTACACCGAAATCCCACTTTGTCATAAATTTAAGTTTGAATATTGTTGAAAATTCAATCTTGATTTTACTATGTATAATGATGACAGTGTATATGATACCGTATAATGGTGTATTATATATCAGAATCTCGGTATGTGATGTGCAGTCGCAAAAGTTTTTTTTTACAAGAATTACAAAACGTGGTTTGTAATAAAATGGTATTACAAATTTTAGTCTCTAATCGATTACTTACCTAATTAGTGCAAATTGGTAGGGAAAGAAAAGTGGTTCAAAGGCTTCACACTTTAGTCTCTAATCGATTACATCAATTAAATTGCTATATGTGATTTTTATTTCAATAATTCGTTATATATCACAATATAATTGGTTAGATACATTAGACGAGACTTTGTAGCTGATGAGTTTGGCTATCGCTATCTGCTCCATTGAAAAAGCAAGGGCCTTTCGTTTTCATTTGGTTTAGAAGAGTTATACCCAATTGTTTTCTCCAGCATGATGGACATTTAAAGTCCCCTGGGAATATGCTAACAACCAAACTTATGTACTATATGGAATTTAATCTAACAAGGTTCTCTAATGAAAGCCAATTAGGCGATCCGCAGCGTAATTATTCAAAAACTGCCATTAATTTGGATTTAAATTTTTGGTAAATTTTCTAAGTAAATCAAGCTTTGAGACTGTACAGAGAAATATATCTTTTGATTTATATTATTTATACAACCTTATATGCAACATGTGCGAGGTAGTAGATGCCATTAACTAGGTTGTTATTCATGTTATTTTTTTTTTGAAAAAAATCAAAAGCAAGAAATGTATCTGTCGATACAGTAGCATGAAATAACTTACTCTCACATTTTTAGGAAAAAAAAGAAAATCTTACATCACATCTTGAGCACATCCAAAACCCTCTTTTTTTTCTTTCTTTTTTTTTTTTTTAAAAGTGGGCTTCCAAATTCTCGTGTTAAATGGATCGTGAATCTTTAGAGGGCAGGGCACCATCCAATTTTCTATAATTGACATATGAAGGAGTTTGTTTAAGAGTTGAAAGAATCGTCCCAAAATATGAAATATGTTAAAGTTAGATATGGACAGGAAAAGGGTGGCAGTAGGAAATAATTCAAGAAACAATAGAAAGGAAAGGACAAAGGACAAAGGCGAAGGCAGGTTCAGAGCAATTGATAAAGTTATTGTTTTGTAAATTTTTCACGGTTTTGAGCCATAAAAACAGCCTCTCCCACAAAAAACTGTAGCGTAAAACTGCGTATATCGGATCGTAAAAGGATCCAATTTCTTTCCAGACCATACATAAAACACGAAAACCTAATACACGGGAAAAGTTCATTAAAGGCAAAGTCATATTCTAGTTCAAGCAAATTCTCATCACATTTAATTGTATAAGATCTCACCAATCTAGGAGGCTGTTGTACTCCTGATTTACATCCTCCATACAGCTCTTTGGGGTTGAGACAGTGGATACCCTTTAGATTAGGGTTCAACATTTTGACAACAAATTTTTATCACATTGAAGTGATGTAGACCATAGCAACGTACATAATCATTCGTCTCAAAATGGAAGTTTGATTTTAGTAAAAAGTAAATATAAGTGGGAACCTTTGACCCCAAAATAGTCATCAAAGGGTCAAATATAGTAAGTGGACTCGGTTGAGTTATAAATATTAGATGGAAACAAAAAGATTGATTATGACTTTTACCGGTATGTGTCACTGATAGTCATCATGTTACTATGGTTAAAAGAGTACCCAATAAAAACAAAACGGAAAACAAAAAGTAATTTAAACAAAATTATGTGGATCATACTTTTACCTCTTAAGATCATTATGAACTTTGAACTTAAAAAAATCAAAACTATTTAAACTTCTTTAATTAAAATAACATTAACTTGATTTGAGTCGTTCCCAACTAGTTGATAATGACAATGGGTATGCTCGTTTTAGCCTTCAAAATAAAAACTCAAACTTTAAATTCCCATACACGTTTTTTAACATAACTTTTAATCAATATTTTCTCTCTCATACATTTTTTCTAGTCAAAAATAATAATTTTCTGTATAAAATAAGAACACTGTTTGTAATAATCGATGACACAATATTAAAGAACTTGTTACGAGAATAAAAAAGAATATCATATCGAATATTTTATATATCATAAACTGGTAAATACTTGAACAAACTTTTTTCAGCCGTGACATCAAACATGTTTTATAGGGGTTCAAATTACCTCAACTACTTTCTCCTCACCCTACGCGTCACCGTACGATACGTGGCAGCAAAGGGGTGGTGAGGCTAGATGAGAGTCACCCGTATCTAGCCTCACCATCCCTCCTGCTGCCACGTGTCGCGCGGTGACGCGTGGGATGAAGAGAAAGTGGGTGAGGTGATCCCATCCCGTTTTAAAGGAACCAAGATTTTTAAGCTCTATATCATTATCAAAAGCCTTAACAAGCAGGATAATTGGAAAAATAACATTAGTCACAAGTCTATGTTAAGCATAGCGTAGTTGTTCTAGCAAAATGGCACCTTTCGGTTGTCGTTATTAAAATTTAAAAAGTATAATCTCTCTCTATCAAAGAATATATGAAGATTGAGACATTTAACCTAACTCAACTATAGGTACATCATACATGAGGCTCCAATTCTCCACCCCCAGTTTGCCTACCCTCTTTTTGTGTGTTTCAAACTTTTTATTTCTTGAAGAAAAAAATCACAGCTCGAGCAAATTTTAAGATATCCATAAATTAAGTGCTATTAGTTAACCAATAACAAATAAAATATACAAAATACATATAGACATTATGATGACTAATCATCACCTATTCCCTTTATATTTGTTATATGAATGATAGTATCTTGTTGGAGTATTATTGGTGAATATAATACCTCCTCAAATCTCATCTATGTACTCATATTGTTATACAGGAATATTTCTGATAATCATTTTGTTGAAACTTGAGCTTACATGAGGTGAGACCCATATCCACTCAAAACTTTAAGGCAATGGGTGGTGGTACCTCATCCTCATATAAGCCATGCATTTTTTCTCAAATTAGCAAATGTGGGAATATTCTCAATACCCGCCCTCACGTGGCAACGTGGCTTGACATGTTGCGCCCTCAATCACAAACCACAAGCCAGGCATGAACATCTGGACTTAGGTGAGAGAAACATTAAGTGGCCAACCATGGGCCAGGCAAGGGGTGAGTCCACATTTTAAACCTGTTCTGATACCATGTTGAAACTTGGGCTTACATGAGGTGAGGCTCATATCCACTCAAAACATTAAGGCAATGGGTGGTGGTACCTCATATTCATATAAGCCATGTATTTTTGTGATTGTAATTTCCTTTAAGAAAATTTTGTGAATAGTCACATTTTTTTTTAACAAAAGGAATGTCTATTCAAAACATTGTAGGGACCCAATACGAATTTGTAAAAACATTTTTTTTAGTAGCAACGAAGTTATCCCTTCGAATTTGCTTCCCGTAATTATGTGACAAAAAAAATGCACGTAGAGGGTTCCTCACGATAGTAGGTCGTGATTTGTAGTATGTTGAAGGGAATCTCAGTTATTAGATATCATAAGTGCTGGAACTTAGGATGTCACGAACCCACGAATGGAGGACTATTTTATTTTATTAGCTACATAATGCATAATTTTTGGAGAATAAATTGGATCCATAAATGATGAAGGCTTATACCAATCAATCATACTCAGTATATTTTATCGATAACAAAAACTATCGCTAAAATGATGAAGACTTATTTAACTAAATAACTGAATAAACTAGGTTTATCAGGAGGCTTTCCATTATTTCTATATAACACGTTTTGACCACTTAATGTAAAGTATATGTATGGACAACTATACACATCAACTCAAACCATTACGGCTTCTTCTATATATTGATCGGTCACCCAAAGATATTTGGTTTCTGTAGATGTGATGTAAAAGAATGGGGGTAATTTCTTAATTGTTTATTTCAAAGCTAAAACATAATCATTATGTGTATGTGATAATACACATGGTTCGCTTTCTCAACAAAACAAACAGACAAAAATAAATAAATAATTTTAATATTGTTATACATCAATAGATAGTACATGTAGGTAATCACATGAGACTACAAGTAAGGCTTTTCTATAGGTTGCATCCCGTTGATGCATGTATTTCTCTGGTTAATATATTAATGTTTTAACAAAAATAAATAAATAAATAACATCATAGTTCGATAACATTCGAAACAATATTCTAGTAACGGTTAACCGAACTTAAAAACTTTTGAAGTTGGAGTCTTACTGGAAGCAAACTCTCTATCTTTTAGGATAGATGTATTGTTTGACTGTCTCTCAACTTCCTAAAAGCCTAGCAATAAATTTTTTGTTGTTGAGATATACTGTATGTTGTTGTTGTATTGATTGAATTACGATAAAATTTTAAAATACACGACTCTTTTTATATTTACAATTTCCTAATTTGCATTGGGTAGTTGGCGAGGCATCTCCGAGTTGAATGAAATGTCACTCCAACTATAAAGCTTTTGTCTCGGGGGGAAAAAACAAAGAGAACTGGAAAGCGTTTCGAGCAATCATTCACACGTTTTTAATAAAATATACAATCAGAACCAGAAAAAACCAAAAACTTAAGATATCTAGTTTTGTCTGGTGAATATATTATTTTTTTAATGTTTGAAAATTATATTCAGTGTAAACTGGTTCAATCCAATTTGTTCAAATCTCTGAGCAGGAAAAAATGAATAAATTAATTCATACTGTTAGTCAAAGTCTCATGTCTCATCTCACGGTCCCAAAACAAGATGGAAAAGGACATCGCCCATGTTTATCACATCATTTTACTTTTAGTTCGATCTCATTTCGTTGCATTTGTAGTTAGTTATTAATTCACATTGAATTTATCATTTTCACTTCACATTTATATTGTTTCTAATACTGTGACTATCCGACAAGTCATGTCTTTTTTTTTGGGAATATGCTTGAATAACCAAAGAATGATGTAAAAGTTATGGTATGAATTATTACTACAAAATGTATATTTTCTTGAGTAACAGGTAAGTCATTTGAGTTTTTCTATACATATTTATAGCAAACCACGTCTGATTACGTATAAACCTCTTGTTATTGTCATATCACAAATGTAATGATATATTTCTAATTGAATAATATGTTATTATCATGTCATAAATGAAAAGATATATTATTGTCATGTTGCAAATCGAATGCTACCTATAAAAAGTTTTTTTTTTTTTTGGTTGCCTCACATGAATATGTCATTGAACAAACTTAACAAAGAAGTTTTCCAAGAAACCACCAACCCCAGCAGAAGCGACGTGCAATACATCCCAAATGTAACCCGAGACTATGCCCATCGGATAGGATTCCCTCACCGCAAGGAGATGCGGTGACGCATGACCTCGCGACACGTGGCAACAAAGGGGGTGGTGATGCTAGATGCAGGTGACCCTCATCTAGCCTCACTTTCCTCCCTTGCTGGCACGTGTCGCGCGGTCAAAAAAGAGATGAGGAAAATAGAGGTGACTAGATCCCAACCCTATGCCCATAGGGTATTGGTATTTTTTATTCAGGTGTAGTATTGAAAGGACTCCCTAAAATTATTGAACAAGAAGCCACAATGACTAGGGTTAGGTGTGCTTTTTGGTAATGGTGAAAAGACGTGCCAGACTTTACTGAGAAGGGAGGAATGAAGAGGAACTTTGATTCCCACATGCAAATTCCCAAAAACTTTTTCAGTGTTATGTGTCTGTGCTTTTTTCTTTTTTGCTTTATGAAGATCTTAAACAGCAAGTCTTCAAGTACATTATCCATACAATTTCATATAACGATTCATATCTTTTAGTGGAGGGTAGATTGGTGGAACCACCAATTTTTGGCTTCAAATGCACAAGTTGCAATTTCCAATTTGCAATCCTAGCTAACCAGAGGACGGTCTCTAAGTTAACTGACCTGGACTACATTGCCGCGTTATCGGCAGGTGAGTTAACTTGCAAAAACCTATTCAAAGTTGTGACGGTTGAATAACATTTTTATCGGTTTAAGATATAAACATAGGTTTTTTAATAAGAAAAAAAGCATATTTACGCTTCTTGTGTTTTAAGTAAACTATTCTTAGAACTCCTTCAATTTAAAACTCTGACTTTTAAACTTTTATGTTGTTGGACTAAAATAAAGACACAATCGACTAAACTTTTGTCGACCTCCTCTTAAGAAAAATATTTACAAAAGAAACCTCACTGACAAGATGATTATGATGACAAGAAAGAAGATCATGATGCTACAGGCAAGCATCAGATAAATACGATAATTTAGACTAATTTTGACAGACTCGATTTAATGAGGTTAAGGCCAAAGTCCGAGAATGCTGAAACTTCAGACAAATCATCTCATAAAAAGGCCAAAACTATCGTACTAGTTAATGTATGGAACTTAGAACTCAATTCTATTTGGGTTATGGCAATGAGGGTTGGTAATAGATATTATCATCAACTTAGCTCCGAATAACACTGTTAATATGATGTCAACTCTGGCCTATAGTAGAATTGGTTTTAAAATCAACTGATTAACCTAATTTTACATTTGCCAAGCTCTTTGGCCTTGCTTTTTTAGGCTTTATAATATAAACTTGAAATTTAAATTTATAGACACATTTTTCATCATAACTTTTAACTCAGTATTTTCCTCTCATAGTTTTCACCTTAGAAATAAATAATTTTTCTTCAAAATAATAATACTATTTGTAATAATCAATTATATCATATTAAAAACTCGTTACAAAGATTAAAAAGAATATCATACTGGACATTTAATATATCATAAATTGATAAGTTGTTATACAAACCTTTTTAATTCACCTATTCTAAAGTTTGTAACACCAAAATTATAAACACCATGTCATTCCTAGAAACCTTAACCAACCTAGACAATTGGTATTGAAATGGTAGTAGCATTCAGGATGTAGGTAAAAACTTTTGCACCCCACAAAAACACAAGAAAGAGAGTTATTATGTACATAACCATAATGTAAGATTAGTATTTTTGTATCCTAAAATGAACATTTATATTTTTATTTTGGTATGTCTTACAATATTTGTTCATATTTTATTAATAGTAAAAAAATTTGGTTAAATAACTATACTCTCTTTAGTATTTATATGTATTTATAAAAATAGAAATTGCTTCTAAGGAGAAATTAGGAACTATAACCACAAAATATCTTTTCAACTAATTTTCTTTAAATGTGTTTAGGTGAAACGATTTCACTTTTCTAATGAACGGTCCAGATTAGCTGCTGAAGTGGTATGGATGGCAAAATGCCATGTCATCACTAGAGGACAAAGAGGTGGTGGGTCCGCACACAAACTTGAACACGCGGAAGAATAAAGGTCAAATCAGAAATGATTAGGGTGGACACTTGTGTCTGTCTACATTTGGAACAAGAAATATCAGTATATGGCCGAGGGGCATAGTAAATTGGTAAGTGATAAAGGTGATTGGTGATATAACCCCGACGTTCTGAGTTCGAACGCGTGTGGAGATAATCTTTGTTGAAATATTATAAGGGTTGCCTCTGGGATGACTGAGTCTCGTGTGTCCTCTCCCTTTGCAAGGCTGCAGATAGAACACATCCCTCCATTTACATCACGCCTGACTAAGAGGTCTCTGGTCACCTCCTTATCAAAGAAATATCAGTATATTCCCACGTGCTTTTCATGATCGAGTTGGATACCAAAGACATCAAGTAAGACAAAATAAAAGAGGTTTAATTTTTTTTTAAACATATCATGAAATTTTACACCTCATATTTTGTGCAGTGAAGAATATGGCAATTTTGTGACATTTCATGTGCGTGTCTTCGATTTGGCCATAATTTTCTGGCGTTTTAACTTGTGAAATAAAAAACCGATGTTCACACGACATTTTCTGCTTAAGTTGGTCGTTGGATCTAAATTATCCTTATTATCAGTCTCCATCATAAGATTAATCTATTTAAATAACCGCAAACTAACACTTCCAAACGGTTTTTACACAAATTAAAACTATAAACGACCTCTTCAACTGATTTACTATTCCCTATACCATGAAACTCTTCGGATATAGTTACCCCCACCCCCGGGCCACATACTCGCAAAAAAAAAAAACCCTCATATATATGATACTTAAATCTAAAAATAAGACTATTTCCTGTTTATCCTAGAAGAAACAGGTAGAAGAATTTACACCGCTCACATAAACAGGTAGAAGAATTTACACCGCTCACGTCAAGGTAAAGGACGTGTTATTTGTTTTTTTTTTTGAAAGTGAGAATATTTCGATTAGAGTAAATCAACTGCGACAATTACATTTTGAGGGAAACAGTCATCCACTCAAGTTTTGATACTAAGTCTAGACGATGTCGTGTCAAGAGATGGGCGGGCATATTGCCCTCACGATGAATGTAAAAAAACTGTACAGACGTAAAACAATGGCCTAAAGATTTAATCCTTGCAGTTAATGTTTCATGCGGCGTAAGATCTTCGTCCCGAGTAGTGATACGTTGTACAACAACCAAACTGTCACTTTCTATGACCAAAATAGCATAGCCACGATTGAAGGCGTAGTTGGAAATGAAAAATGTTGCCTACACGGAAATCTAAATGGTGTCCAGCCTGGCCCGGATGGCCTCTAAGGCTCTAACCGTTGATGTTCCCTCCCGGTTTTTTTTTTCTCTCTCCTCATCTTCATTTATTAATTACTCTTTTCAATCCGACCAAAATGCAATGTCTTGAAATGATAATCTTCTATCATATACTTTCGCGACTAAGATTTATGTTAATTACTAGTAACGTAATCTCTGTTTTGGGGAGCAATTTATTAGTCCATTTTCTGAATATGTAAGAAGGCGAAGACGACAAAGCATTACTTTTATTTTTTTAGACAAAACCAGAATTATAATTTATTCATATATGCAGTCGTTGCATCAAATACAAGAGGAGGGTTGGACCCCAACGCGTTCCTATTGGATAACGCAAGTCAAGACGGGTTAGATGATGGGCTGGTAGGTTCTTGCTTTGCCTAGTGAAAAGCACCCCCACCACGTTCAGATGTTAAGAGCAATTGTTTACATTCATGCGATAAAGAAAATAGAGGGTGCATTCTATCTATGTAATTGTTCAGCAGCTGGACCGCTGTAGAGCAATCTGTCCATACCGTGTACTTTTGAATTTCTTTCCCTTTTGCATACCGTAAACCTCATTGAATTGCATCTCACAATGAAGCACATCAATGTTACTATCAATGTTACTTGGAAGATGGTGTGATCCCGCCCATAATATTTCGCCTCCGCAATTGCGAACTAAGAAGCCCGAAGCTCGGTTTCCTGCCTCAGCACAAGCTGCATCCACACTGATAGACAAAGAAGGGCCCTCGGGTGGTGTCCAAATCTGATCCTGCATAATCTGAAATTCTCCCATAGCGTGGCTTGCTGTGTCAGTTTGCGTGAGAACGGTTGGCAATATAGCAGCACAATCTTCGGAGACCTTCATTGCACATGGCTGAGGGTGGTCTTCGTTAAAAATGGACTAGCAACATGCCTTCCAAATGGCCCACAGTAGAAGTGAAAGCAACACCTGTTGCTCCATATCAAGTTGATCACAGCACCATTGGAGGATACTTTGTAATGAGAAAGTTGAGCGGAGGAGGGGAATATGCATGGTGGAGGAACATATCTCTTTGACCCATTCACAGTCAAACAAATAGTGGAACTCTGTCTCAACGTATACGACAAAACATTACTTGATGGGCGTTGTGGGAAACATATATCATAATATGTCACCGCAGACCGTAGATTAGGGATACAAACGAACCGATTAGATTCAAGTATTGATTTATCGAGTCAAACATTTTAAATTATTTTGATTTAAACTGCAATACAACCCTATTTGCTTTTGATCTCAAGCTTGAGTTCAAGACATTCAAATTCGAGTAGAATTTGAATATGTTTGAACATAATTAAAAATACTTTTTCTATTTCTGAAATATAAGTACAAATATTTTTTTTAACTCATATTCTTGAATCATTATTATTTTTCACACAAAAAACTATTACCATTTGAATAATTAGGAGTTATCATGTTTAATTTATTATTAATTTTCATCTCAAACATTATCAAATTAAACTAATTAAACAAAAACTTAAATTGAACTTGATTTACTCATTTACATGGTAACGTACATAGGGGTGTCAAACATGTCGTGTATCGTGTTTTTCGGGTTTCGTGTATCAAAGTGCCGTACCCATACCTTACCCGTTTGCTTTGCGTGTATAGATGTAGATACCCAAACCCGTACATGTCAGGTTTCGTGTCGTCGTGTATCGGGTATACCCACGAACTTGACAAGTACAAATATTTCAAGTCGTGTATAGGTCATTTCATTTATTTTTCAGCTATTTTCAGGTTTCGTGTATTTTTCAGGTTTCATGTACTTAAACGACTACTAATTCAATGTATGAAACAACAATAAGTACACAACCAAATATTAAAGATTAAAATGAGTGAGGTCCTCTAACTCAAATCACTTGACTACGCAATAATAGATTAAAGAAATGGGATTTGGAAATAGAAGAAGGGAGAAACTGAATAGGGTTACTTAGTACCACGGTAGTCTTTTTTTTTTGAATTTTTTTAATTTTATTAATTATAAATTTTATTTAAAATATAATTTTTAAAATTTCGTGTATAAACGAGTACCCGTGGGTATATCCGAACTCAACCCACCGTTGGCGGGTATCTATCAGGTCTTTTCCGATTTGTACACGAAACCCACAAAGGTCATATCAATACCCACGAAAATTCGTGTTAGGTTCGGATCGTGTTTCGTGTCGTGTCTGAAATTGCCACCTCTAAACGTACATAGGCATGAGAGGGGAAAGAGGCATATATTTAACCGGCGGGAGGCGTGTTCGTTTCGCCAGCTGTATGCCAAACTAATTTCAACCGTTTCTGACCCTCCAGCTGCACCAAAAACCATATTTATTTTACATTATTTATCTTTCTCGATACATATCCAAACGGTTTATTATTATTATTATTATTATTATTATTATTATTATTATTATTATTATTATTATTATTATTATTATTATTATTATTATTATATAGTAAACACTCACACCCTAGTACTAGAACGGAAGAGTACGTTACTTAGCATAGTATTCCCGATATCTTTTGATTTCGTTTGAATATATTAGGTATGATTGTTGTGGTTGTAAACAACTAAATAGCCTATAAACAACTTCTGCTTTTCAAAAAAAACAAATGCATCTCTCTATACAAGTGGTGACCAGTATACGTTAAGCCAATCAGGCCCAAGACGAACCTGTCTAGATACACGGGGGCTACAGACTACATTTACAAATCATATTATTTTATCTTGAAGGAGTCGCATACTAAGTAACTGTGGTGCCGGAAAGGCACGCCACAAGCTAAACGCTTTTTTGGACAGGTTCAACGGGTCACCGGTTCATCCCTATCCTTTGTTGGGAACTCCAAAAGCCACCCCCCGCCCGCCTCTTATATACTTCTCCTACAGCTTCTTCCCCTAAATATAAACCCATCTCCACATCTTGTTCCCCATTCTGAAAACACCCCATTCCAAGCAACATAAAAATTCCATATTCTCTCACCATTTCCAGAGATTCAATCACATCCAATCCATGCTCAATTGAAAAAAACCAGAAGCAAAACTAGAAATGACTACACTTTCTGCAAAAAATTTGGATCGTATCAAAGGTCCATGGAGTCCAGAAGAAGACGATCTCTTGAAACACCTAGTCCAAACTCACGGCCCAAGAAATTGGTCTTTGATTAGCAGATCCATTCCGGGAAGATCAGGCAAATCATGTCGGTTACGATGGTGTAATCAGCTTTCCCCTCAAGTTGAGCACCGGGCTTTCACTCCTGAAGAAGATGAAACAATTATCCGGGCTCATGCCCGGTTCGGAAATAAATGGGCCACAATAGCCCGTTCGTTATCGGGTCGAACTGATAACGCTATTAAGAATCATTGGAATTCAACTCTCAAGCGGAAGTGCTCCTCTGGTAATGAAGGTAATGAATTTTCCGATGCTTTCCCCAACCCGCAGCCGCTTAAACGATCTGTCAGCTGCGGTTCTGCCGGTCCGGTTTATTTTTACCCGGGTAGTCCGTCCGGGTCGGATGCTAGTGATTCCATTTCCAGTTTTCGTAGCTTTTCTCCTCCCCGTATGCGTATGCCAGTTGCACCGGCCGACGTTATGACACCGCATATAGAGACGCCGGTGGCCGCCGCCGACCCCCCAACTTCATTGAGCCTGTCCCTTCCCGGAGTTGGTTCTTCCGACTTGGTCAATCAGACAAAAGGACCTACTCCTCCATTGACAACTACCGTTCAGGTGTTTTCTCAAACACCTGGCGCGCCAATTGATCTCGAGGCAGCTCAGGTCGAACAGCCACCTTTAGCACCGGCGCCGACGGAGTCTGAATCTCAGGACAAAGGGTTTGTTCCGTTTAGCTCCCAGTTATTGGCAGTGATGCAAGAGATGATAAAGGAGGAAGTTAGGAATTATATGATGGAGCAAGAATATCAGCAACACTGGAATAATCACAAAGAACAGCAGCGGCAGATGCCACAAATTTTGATGAGACGTAATGGGGAATGATGATGAGGGGACCCTGTTTCCAGCCAGCTTCGGCTATTAACAATGGATTCCGAAATGCTCCAATCGAACATATTGGAATCAACAAGATGAACTGAGACTTATGAAAACTGAAAAGAACCTTTGTCGATGTTGGATCTTGTTATAATACAGTCTGAAAATCATGACAGATGATATTAGATCGTTTTTCTAAACAAAAATCCATGTGGGTTCTAAGAATGACCTTAAATCAAATGAATCATTCACACGTGTGCAGAGTCCTCTGTTTATGAATAAGAGGATAAATCCTCAGCGGTAAAACTTTGTTCTTCTCCAAGACTTTTATTTGAAATTCATATTTCTGTTTACAAAAATCCTCCTCAAGATTGCTTAGAAAGACATTTTATTTTTATTTTTTTAATGTTGATCTAACTAATTTATTCATAACGTCTTAGCTAACATGGAACTAATAATAATTACTTATTTTATAATACCTGTTATAAGGTTAACCCTGGTGAATTAGGATCTTAAGTGTCACATATGCTTTCAGTAAAAGGTCAATAACCAGGGAAAGAAATGGAAATTGAAGGGAAAGGTTGATGGAAATCGGTAGAATGTGATGATGTCTTTGAAATTCCATTTTATTTTAATTCTTTCTTCTTAAAAATATTAATATTAACACGGTCGGTCAACGCTAGTTCGTCAAACTTATTTAAAAAAATAGTTAAAGTATTTTATATATTTTTAAATAGAATTTGGTCATAAATTGTAATTTTTCAGAAACATAACCCAATGCAAGACTCAAACTCCTTCATGGTACCAGTTTTGTTAATGTATTTCCAGTTTCTCAAGTTTTCGTCAATGTAATGGAAAATAAACATATGGACTCGGTTTGCAAAAGTGAAATTCAACAGTGGCTTCTCAAAACATTTATAGAGAATTTTTCAATTAAAATTTCATGAGGTTCAAGTACGCTGAAACATAAGGCACACCCAGATGCAACAACTTTTACTGAGAAAATCTATCAGATGCAATGTTCTTGAGGTTTCGTGCATCATTTTGGATGACCTAAATAATAATTTGCTCTGAAGCTGCTATGTTTACGGTACAACTGATTTTATGGATATGATAAGGCCAAAAGGTTCAGTAAAAATCCAAACCACAAAATAGAGCATGTTCAATGGAGAAAGTTTGGTGCTCAAGAGGAAAACATACTCAAAAAGTCAAAACATAAATAGCAACATAAGTTTAGGTTTAATAAGGACTCGACTAAGAAAACATACAAAAGGACAGCCACCGTTTTTACACTTCTAACATGACTTGAAGACCTTGTTCAATAAATAGTCGTTCCCGGTACATTAGGCTTTCGTGTTTGCGCAGGTCTGAAGAGAGACTGGATCGTTTCGCGATCTGATGTACGCAGCATTACCTTACACTTTATGAAAGATGCTCTTTCCGCAGCTCGAACTCGTGAACTTAATCAAAAAGCAGCAACCTTACTAGTTGCTCCAAGCCTCGCCCTCACCTGGTCCAATAATGGCCTTATTTCTTTTGTAATTGCTCAATTTCTTGAAAGAGAGCCATATCTCCCTCTACCAGACATCATTTTTCTTACAAAGAGTCGACTCTTTTCCAGAATCGTCTACGACTGCTGCATGTGGAAGAATGTTGAAGCATCTGTCCGTCAGATTGGAAAGAAAGTCTGCATATAATACATATTATCATACCATTAAACGCATAAATAAAAACAGAACTGCATAGGATTGCAATTTGCTTAATTACAGCCCCACTTCCCCCTCGAATGAAGCTGGGCTCTCATGCTTGATATGTCAAAACTCTGCCAAGCAAAGATGAAATACAATAAGTATCACATGGTACTCCATTTACCTATGCAAGAATGATGAAACTTTCAAGTTATTTGCAATCTGTCCAATAAAAACTGCTTGAGCAAGTCGGATGAACCAGAACGAAGTAAGAGTTCTGTTGTTACTTTGCATAACGGTGGATTTCAGTGTAGGAATTGGCCTAGTAAAGATCCTCACCCTTTCAATGCTAAAGAGCTTCGTACATGATGTAAATAAAGAACCTAACGACTTTCTATATTGGTAATAATTTTATCAGATAACTCACACAAAATGACTATTGCAAACTCGACTCGAAGGTTTATAACTACATGGATAGAAAACCCATTCAACCGCAAATACATTGGTACATTACCATGGTTTCAAAAAAGTGACTTAAATGCAATCAGTGCATTTTTTTCCCCCAAAAACAGATAGGAGTTTAAATTCCATAATGGGTGTTAAACCAACCGAACAGTTTGCAAACTGTTCAATTTCAGTTCGTGTTTGATTCGAGTTCATTCATTAATCTTAATTATACGAACCGAATTCGAATACCAGTTTGGGTCCGTTTAGTAAACGAACCGAACTGTTCACTAACTGTTTGGCTCGTTTAAACAGTCATAGCAATATTGAACCGAACTCGAACCAATTTTAAATCTCGGTAATAAACAAACTGAGCTGAGGTATTTGGTTTGGCTCAATCCGTTAACACCTCTAATTTCACATAATGTACGATAAGAGAACATAGAGAAGTAAAGAGGAGAAGAGGAACAAAAATCAAGCAATTGCAACCCCGTGGAATTCAAACAACGAAGCTGACACAGTTGCTTAATTTGTCTATAAGTTTTTAAAATTTTACCCCAACAAAATCTAGATGATAAATAAACGAAGGAAACATACTGCAGGGCTTGCTCTAGTTATCCTACGTTTGCGATCAAATTTTGATATAGATATACTCAATCACCGTTACTATTTGTATCTAGTTCTTGCACGATCCTAATTATTTTATAGTAATTGATCATAATCGTGATTAGGGAGTGATTAGTTTCTAATGTAAAAAGTGTACTTATTTTATGAAAACTAATTTCTAAGGTTGATGAGACCTTAGTTTGACAAGAAAACCTAAAAAGTTGAAATCCTAAAACAAAGGTATCCGGTTAAATTTCTATCTTATGTAGCATTTATCTACTTTATAAAAATTCTCCATTTAGTGCAATAACTTAAAAAATCCTTGGCCTCTAGGCTTGCATTCATTGCTGGGGGCTTCTTATGCAGACTACTGTATATATGACCAAGCTCATACTAGCGGGCAGTTGGGTACCTGATTTACATCCCTACACTACCTTTGGCACTGGGTGTAGCAGAGACCCTTACTGGTTGTGATTCAACTTTTTTTTATATATTTCAACGACATCATAAATTATCGCTAGGAAAGTTCTTTATTAGTAAACCACATCATTTAAGTTGCAAGTTTCACCATGTTATACTATTACCTGAGCAGAGAACTTTTATCACACTTCATAAAAGTAGCATATTTTACAATACATAATTAGCTAGACAAAAGCTTACACAAATAAAAAGTTAAATAACACAACAGCCCATGTTGTGCGTAGGAAATTTGAGTGTTCATTCCACATGATAAATAAAATCTTGATACATATATAGAAAAACTTGTTTCTTTAGTTTTTCATATATGTTATCATTTTATTTCTCCATTGACTAGTTGACCACTCTACAATTCTTTCTAATCTCTCCATCACTTCCACTAAGAACACCAACATTGCCCATCTTCACCATCGATATCCCAAAATCCCTTGAGAACAAGAAAGGAAATTTGCTGTAACTTGAGACCATGGCAGCAGTAATATTGTCTTGCATGAGAGCTTGGTCTGATTGGAGCAGTCCAGAATTGTTGAGCAAATTCTTGAAATAATTGTTGTCAAACTTGCTAACAGTGACAGCATCTAAGGGGGCCAAATTTGAGTTTGAGTCATCCTGATTTGGACATAAGCTCTGTAAGTTACTTAAAAAGGTTGCATCAAGATCTGGATCCGGGTTTCCGGATCCGTCAAAGTTAAATAGACGTTGTTTGAAGGTGAAGCATTGTGCAAAACCAATGGTGTGGGCACCTACAAGAAAAAGAAGAAATTTAAGTATAAATGTGTATGTGAGTTTTGTATATAATAAAAAGAAGAAAGCATATAGATTTTACCAGATAGAGCCACCAGATCCTTGGTATCAAGTCCTTTAGCAAGAAATTTTGCTGTGAGATTATCAATGGGGTCAAAAGGAGATGGAAGGTCTGTGTTAGCTACGCTCTCATATGCCTTGAAGCCATCTCGTCGCCCCAAGGGCAATGCCCAGTAAAGCCCTCCTGCCTGGAAATTTGTTTTCAAAGTTGAGACAACATTTGCTCATGCTTACATAAGAAAACCCAAACATTATGATACAATGACGCCGGCTTTAAAATTTTTACGCTTAGCATAAATTACATGACCTCACCATAAGATGATTATACTTTTTCTCTCTTAAAAATATTGTCTTATTTGACTTTTTAACATTCATTAAATTACATAGGTTAAAAAATCAAAGTACACAAATTTTGAGATGGAGGAAGTAGTACTTCAACAATACTTTGTTTAAGAATATTGAAGATATGCCATAACTTTTGACTAATCATATATAGAAATCCTTCTTTAATATGTCGATGGGACTCACCTTCATGAAAACATACACGATCAGTATGCAAAAAGTAGAGGTGTTAAAAGCGAACAGAACAGGGCGCGAACTGTTTGAATTCGATTCAAGTTCGTTCGTTAATTTTATTTAAACGAGTCGAATTCGAACACATAATTAGGTTCGTTTACTAAAAAGAACTGAACTATTCAGGAACTATTCGGCTCGTTTAAACAGTTATAGTATTATCGAACCAAACTCGAACAAAATTTATAGCTCGTTACAGTAAACGAACCGAGCCGAACCGTTTGTTTACCAAACGAATTCAAATTCGAAAACCTGATATTCAGCTCGGCTCAGTTCATTAACACCCATATCAAAAAGTCTATAGAATTTTCGCACTAGATATACACAATAACTCAACGAGTCATGCACATCTAACGTAGTACTTGTCCTGTGCAAAATTAAGAAGTATGGTTAAAGATGATGAACTCACAAGAAATACAGCTTCTCTGGCAGTCAGGGCCAAGATATCAGCACAAGAAACAGCTGATGGGCACGCCTTCTCTATGTCGGCTTTAATGGCATCAATGACCTCAAATCCCCTTGCTGAATTTTTGTTAGGCCCCGCGTTTTTCTCGCTTGTGAAATTACTACTATCATCCAGCAGCAACGATCCTTCACACCCCTTTTTTTAAACAACAAAAATAATCAAAAGAAACCTACAAATTTCCAAGTAATCTGCCAAGACTGAAAACAATATTAAATATAATTTGTCATGTGTAACAGAAAAGAAAGAATAAAGCGTAGTTTTGGAGCATTACACCAACAAAACAGTCGTGAAAATGTAGTCGGAGAAGAGATGCAGCCATCCTAGTTTCATTTTTAATGGCGGACCAAACACGAAACCTTACAATCTTGGTTAGATTAGGACATGTGTTGTCGTAAAACTTGTAGTCAAGTTGTCCATAAGCCAAAAAACTTGAAAACAAGAGGATTAACGTCCAAGGAAACTTAAGAAGCTTAGGGGCACTTCTTAGATACATAATTTCAGAAGAGATAGAACTTGTGGGTACTTGCTTAATAACGAGGTAGTAATTTATAGGAAATTAATTGAATGGAACATGCATGCTTTGGGTCGGCGTAAATTATGCATGCTATTGGATGAATTGAATAGCCACTAAATGTCTCTATCAAGATTTAGTTTGGCAGAAAACCACTACAGTGAGTAGAATACAATACTCAAGAATGTAGTCTGAAATTCAATCCTCCTCCACCCCCAGCCCCCCTAGTGTCATATGCACTTATTGCATGTTGTAAGATTTTTTTTTTTTTTATGAAGTTGTAAGATAATTATAAAGGTCACTTATATTTTATCCGTGGCAGGAGTTTGAATCCCCTCATCCACAATCATCTCACCCATTTTCCCACCGCACGACACGTGGTAGCAGGGGAGGGTGATGAGGCTAGATGCTGGTGACTCTCATCTAACCTCACCACTCCCCTGTTCCCACGTGTCGTACAGTGGAGAAGTGGTTGAGGGGATTGTGGTGAGAGGATCTTGTCCCGTGGCAGTTGCGTTTGGCTTATTAAAAATTATATATTGCATTAACATACAACTACAGAAGTAACCAAATATATGCACGCCTGGATTTCACTAATTGCCTTCATTGCTCAAATAGTAGCCGTCCTACCGAAAAAATGAATAATATTAAAGTTAAACCAAAATAATATTTTTTTGAGTCAGCGCCACATAGGTAATAGGAACTTAAAAAAATTAGAATAACTGAACATGGCGATAATTTGTCAATGATCTAATTAAAGATTAACACCGTATGATAAAAGAAAAATAGCGAGTATCTTTCTAAACAACATTATTGTCCTTCATCTATATAAACAAGAAAAAAAATAAAAGAATTATTGTATGTAAGCAGCCAATCATGTGTTGTGACTTTTGGAATGTATCTTATATTTGATCAAATGTGATAACAAGTTCAAATAATATTGCTCTAAAGTTCAAATAATAACCGTATTTAGAAAAAAACAATAAGTGGAAAATAATGCTCTAAGGTGGATAGAGTAAGTAATACATCATTCAGAGCGCGCAAGAATGCGAACATGGTGCATGCATGTCTCAGAATGTTTGCGTTTGATCAAACAGTAGTTAATAATTATCAAAATTTCCCATTAAAAAATCATGAGAAAACCGTCATTCATTTGCCTGAATGTGTTTTATGAACCATCTACCTGCATATGAAATGAAAGCACGAGTGTTTCTTATATGAAAAAAATGCAACTTAATTCACAATCTCAGGCTTATAAAGCATGTTGGAACAACACCCCCCCCCCCCCCCCCCCGAAAAAAAAGAAAAAACAAAAAGGCGTGTTGGGGATCTTTAGAAAGACAAGTTGCACAAGTTGTTAGGAGTAGAACACTCATAAACATTACTCAGTACTGGCTTTCAAGTCTAGCATCTATCATGATTATGCTTCCACCATGAAGATTTTATTGAATTGCAAATTCCACTACTTTTAGTAACAAAGGCATATGACTTTCGGGAAATGTAGCGACCCGAGCCTTGGTACTCGAATCGACTCACTCGCCGTATCTCACTAAGGAGAATACAAAGCTTTGATACGATCCATTACACGTCAACATATTAGCGCAAATAGATATCAGCGGAAGTCATAAAAATTAAAACATCGAAATAATCATCATCATTAATATCAATGTCTAGACAAATTTAGCTCGATACAAATGTCAAACGTAGATAAACCCTAATTACCCAAAATACATAAACCTCGAATATCGAAATAATTATCTCAACTAAATCCTCGAAAGTCTCATCCGAATATCCTCAGTCTCGAAATCTCCAGTCCTGTATCTTCCACGGTATACTAACTCCTTTACCTGTCTATCTGCAAAACTGATTGATAGAAGGGGGTGAGCAATATACATCGCCCATCAAGTAACCTCATTATACTTACCATGAGATCATACACGGAGAAGCAAGTGCAAATAAAATAAATAAATAACGAAATAGAAAATAACATGCTCATCTTCTCAAATAAAGTTTACTTCTTTGTCCTTCCTAAACAATCAAGCAAGTAAATCACACGCAACTTAGTCATCACACACAAGTATTAGTACAATCAAAACTGTGATGCAACTTTTCAAAACAGTGAATGCAATGACTCGATAACCATTTCGATTTCCATTTCCTTTTTTTCATTTCCATTTCCATTTTCTATTTTTTTTTTCTGATATCATATGCGATATCCCTTCTGATATCCATACCCGATATCCAATTCTCAACGATGTCATGCAATGGCCATGACGCTTACCTTACAAGTGACTTATATTACAAGACTTATGAATTGATACCCTAATTGGTTAAATGTATCATAGTTGGCCTATCGAAATAGTCAAATGTGTCTGGACGGCCCAATTGACGGTCAAATGTGCCCAAGCACTCCATATACCACAATCGTCAATATGCTCGGACGGCCCGTTTGTTCGGAACCAATCCAACTTAACGATATATTTTCCATGTAAGGGTGAATTTTTTTCCAAAATATGCAATGCACTATTTCCAAAACGATTTTCAAATGTTCGATAATTTTTCAAATGTCAAAAGTTAGCCAAAATTACAAAAAAATTACCAAATCCAATATCGATACACCAAATGATTACCACACACATATATACATTAATATATTATATTCATATATTAATTTGCAATCATATTCCTTTGAAAAAAACACTCCGCGAGTTCCCCCCCCCCCCCCCCCCCCCCCCCCGCAAAAAAAAAAAAATCCCACGACAAATACATTTTTACACATTTTCACATATACCACGGTACCCACATATATGCAAATATATAATTCAATTAATAACCACAGCACATTTATAATCACGGAGTTAAAATTAATTGGCACCGTCCTTATGCTTTTTTCAGTCATACCCAGCAAAACTAAATATTCTCATCATAGATCATTATATATCTTTTCCCCACATATACTTTTGTTACAATAAACATATCAAAATTATAAACTTTCAGCCTTCAGAAAACGTTACCTTTCATGTACATATTTACATATTCAGATACATATATACAATCAGCATCCATATATATACACGGCTGTATACACATGTAGATTCAACCATTTATGCAATCACATATACTTATGTATGATCCGAAGTTTATACCAAAATAACGTATAGATTTTCGCAAAACATAGCAAGTATAGGAAGATTACTTACATGTCTCAATATACTATATCGAACGATTGGATTAAAGTTTGTTAAAGACTGGACAAAAAAAAAAAATTGGAAGGCTGCATTTTTCTTCCTTCTCAGCTAGGGTGGCTGAATGTTTATAAATTGTAGGTGTATTAATTGTGTAGTGTAGGGTGGTATATATAGAGAGGGGTTGAGTAGATAATTTAGGAATTTCTTTTCCTAATATATGGAAGACTTTGTAGTGTAGTATACTTCTATCTCTTTAGTTATTCTTTTCCTATTCTACTTAGGATTTGTTTTAGGCTTTATCTATTCTATTTTTTTCTTCAATTGCTGTGTGTGTGTACATACATACATACGTGTATATATATTATACACACACATCTATCTAGACAGTAGAATATTCACATCTTATTGAAATGTTTTCATAAGATTGGTTAGATAAAGACTACTCCAGGATACTGTTGGAAAGTTGCTAAACTCACGGGATTGTAATTGCAAAGAACCAGCAGGAATAGGAAATTAACGTAAATAGAGATTTGTGTAATTATGAGGCTGATTATTAGGCTGATTGTATGACTAGGATAATTGGCTAGCTGACTAGATTTACCTTTTTTGTATAGGAGTGTTGGGTTGTATATATAGAGAACAAAGTTGTAATACAAAGCATACGAAAATATCAATACAAAACAGTTTTCAGTTCAATCTTTTGCCTGATTTAACATGGTATCAGAGCGATAGATCCAGAAAAGTCTGTTTTTTCTGGAAGGCTCAGAAAAGATTTCATCACCGCCTCCATATCCTTTCTCACATCAAGTATCTATACCCGTACTTACCTGCGTGGCTCAGAAAATTTTTCTCATCATAGCCACAGTAAACCTTGCTCGTACCCACATAGTATCTGCGTAGTATCAGCTCTGCAAGTTCCTGCACATCAGATTTCAGAATGTCAAAAGAAGCAGAACTCACCCCGGAGCATTCAAAGCCAACACTTACACTTCCTGCAGGCTTTGATTTGAATGAACAATTTGCACTGTTCTTACAGAGCAAAATTAATCCAGTCCCAACAGTGACTACAAATATGGACAATCTGGTGATCAAAGTAAAGTTAAATAGTAACAATTACCCATTGTGGTGCAATCTGATGAAGAGAGCCCTTCTGGGCAGGGGGATGAGTGCCCACATCACAGGGGCTTCTCCAATCCCCAGTCAAACTGATCCTGCCTATTCCAAGTGGGAACAAGAGGATCAGTTGGTATTTACCTGGATTATTGACAACATTGAGGATAATCTAGTCAGTAACGCATCACGGTACCCAACGGCTAGGGCCCTATGGGATGGCTTGGCCATCACTTATGGCTCAGGGAGTGATAATATCCAGATCTTTGATCTTCATCGCCAGGCAAACTCAATCAGACAGGGAGACCAACCCCTGGACGAATGTTGGCGCAGGTTGCAGGATTTATGGATGCTCATTGACATCAAAGAACCCAACCCCATGGATTGCGAAAAAGATATCACTACATTCAACAAACGGGTACAAGAACATCGTTTATACCAACTGCTCACTGCAGTTAGTGATAGGTATGGACCTATCAAACGAGATCTGCTCAAGAGGGATCCTCTTCCATCCGCAGAAGTTGCTTACAATGAGATCCGAAGATCAGAAGTCAGAGACAGAGTTATGATGGAACAGACTCCCTCAGTACACACATCACTGGGAGTAGGGCATGGCTTGGCCATCAAAGGTCCAAGCAACCGCAGTAAACCACAAACAGAAAAAGGAAAGGGACGAGGGGCCTCATCTTCTCGGTCAGGAGGACCATCACTCCGAGAAGACAAATCCAACCTGATATGTAGTCACTGTGGATAGAGACGACACACCATCGAACAGTGCTTCAAACTTCATGGCTTTCCCGAATGGTGGGAAGCCCATAAAGCTTCGATGAAGGAGCAGGATAAGGGAAAAGGCACAGCTGGCCTCACAGTTGCCTCAAGCGGTGGAGACAAGACATCCCAGCCACCATTGGAAGGAGACGAAGGACTTACAGCAGGAAGGGACCAGAAGGCCCTAGAAGACGATGGCGGCAGAGGTAGAAAGGGGATGGGGGAAAACCCTACTCCCCTTTCCTATTTAAATACATCGTTAATTACTCCCCAAGTCCCTACCTTGTTTAGTATGTTTAAATTACCCCCCACAGGATCAGAAAATACAGTCTCAGGCCCTCTGAATCCGGAAATTACACCCGAAGCCCTGGACATTTCTTCACCAGATATACTTCAGTCCCATACTTACGAAAAAACCCAAATCAGTCCTCAATCTTCTGAAAATTTACAAACTGACCCACAAACTATCAAATATTCCACATTATCCCCAAACTCTATCTCCCTTGCCTATCATACTACTCGTACCTCCCCACAGTCAAAAACACCCCAATGGATCTTTGACTGTGGGGCAACCGATACCATGACTTATGATCCAAATGACTTTATACACATTACACCTCCTACGAAGTCCTCCATTGAAACCGCAAATGGACAACTTGTTCCCGTCTCCGGAGGAGGAACTATTCCCATTTCTCCTAATATTACTTTATCTAATTGCCTTTATGTGCCCTCACTTTCAAATAAACTCTTATCTATTAGTCACCTTACAAAAACTTTAGACTGTGTTGTTCTAATGTATCCTACATTTTGTCTGTTGCAGGACATTCATACGAGAGAAATTATTGGACGTGGTACTGAGAAGGATGGTCTGTACTATGTTGATACGGTGGTGCGACAGGGTCAGTCCAATCTTGCCACCGGTACGGTCTCCCGACAGTTATGGCTTTGGCATCGGCGGTTAGGGCATACCTCTTTTCCCTATCTCCAGAAACTTTTTCCTGCTTTATTTACTTCCCAATTACCCGTTCCTGCATGTGACACTTGTCTTCGGGCTAAACAAACTCGAGCTACTTATAGTTCTAATAATACTCGTGTTAGTTCTATTTTTGATCTGGTCCATTCTGATGTATGGGGCTCATCGCCTGTGTCCACTCCACTTGGTTTTCAATACTTTGTGATCTTTGTTGATGATTACTCGCGTATGACATGGATTTATCTTCTTAAACACAAATCAGATGTTACCTCACGCTTTATTGAATTCTATAAAATGATCCAACACCAGTTTCAGAAAACAATCAAAATTCTTCGTTCGGATAATGGTGGGGAATATCTTGATGGGGGTTTGGGACAATTCTTTCGTGATATCGGAATTATACATCAAACCTCATGTTCACACACTCCTGAACAAAATGGAGTTGCTGAAAGAAAAAATCGTACTTTACTAGAAATGACACGAGCTATGATGCTTGACTCAAAAGTACCTTTGAGTTTTTGGCCCGAGGCAGTGGTCACTGCGACTTATCTCACAAATCGACTTCCTACTACTATACTCCACCATAAAACGCCCATCCAAGTCTTCTCCACCCACACCACTCTACCGTCTCTATACACATTACCACCTAAAGTATTTGGTTGTACTGTTTATACACATGTTCCCCGAAGTCAAAGACACAAACTTGAACCCTGTGTCGAAAAATGTGTATTTGTCGGTTATGCTACCTCCCAAAAAGGCTATCGCTGTTATAACCCAAAAACCCGGAAAATTATCATCACCCTAAATTGTACCTTTGTCGAAACCGAATATTGTTATGAAACCCATACTAGGGAACAGGGGGAGTCCTTAACCAATGGTTCCCAAGCATGGCTTTCGGGATCGATTGAGCCAACAGGGCAAGTAGGTGGCGCCGACCGTGCTACCCACTCAACAGACATACAGACTAGTCTTCCAGTATCCGACAATAATCCCGCGATGAATGCACTGCAACAAACAAAAGGTAAGACTACTACATGTGATTCACCGTCTACCTGTGATTTACCATCTCCCATCATTCCTGACGATATTGTTACTCCTCACATACCCCATGACCACCCAGATATGTCCCATGAGTACCCTCTGGAGAATACGAATGAAACTGTGGGGGATGATTCTAACCATACTATGCAGGAACAGGTGCGTACTCTTCCACCAAGAGTAAACCGAGGAATCCCGCCGAACAGGTACTCACCCACAAAAGTTGCAAGGTCCTCCAAGTATCCACTTAATATGAACAGGGGGAGTATCTCTGAAAATGCGAAAGTGCTATTTGCTTCTTTGTGCTCTGAAACAGTACCCAGGAATGCTGCGGAAGCAGAAAACATTCCAGAGTGGAGAGATGCGATGGTAGTCGAGATGAAAGCCTTGGAGAAAAATAAGACATGGGAAAAGTGTGTGCTTCCTCCAGGAAAGAGTCCCGTCGGATGCAGGTGGGTGTTCACAATAAAATACAGGGCAGATGGAAGTATTGAGCGGCGTAAAGCAAGACTGGTGGCCAAAGGATACACACAGACATATGGTATTGACTACTCTGAGACCTTCTCTCCAGTTGCTCGACTTGATACAATCAGGGTATTACTATCTGTTGCAGCTACTGAAAACTGGCCTTTGCAACAATTTGATGTAAAAAATGCGTTTCTCCATGGTGATCTGGCAGAGGAAGTATATATGGAACCACCCCCAGGGTTCTCGTCAGAATTCGGCAAAGGGGAAGTATGTCGACTACACAAAGCACTGTATGGACTTAAGCAGTCTCCCCGTGCCTGGTTTGGAAGATTTACTACCGTAATGAAACATGATGGATATCAACAAAGCAATGCCGACCACACACTATTCATCAAACAAAGGGGTAGCCTTGTGACGTGTCTAATAATCTATGTTGACGATATGATAATCACTGGTAGCGACACTGAAGAGATCGCCAGACTTAGAGAGTACTTGTTCACAAAATTTGAGATGAAGGACTTGGGAGGGCTTAAATATTTTCTAGGGATCGAAGTGCTGAGATCGACCTCTGGTATATATATTTCTCAGAAGAAGTATATCTTGGATCTGCTTACTGAAGTGGGAATGATTGATTGCAAACCAGCTGCCACACCAATGGTAGTGAATCATAAGCTTGAGATTGTAAAGGGGGCTCCCAGTACTAACAAGGAACAGTATCAAAAATTAGTGGGGAAGTTGATTTATCTATCTCACACTCGGCCAGACATTGCATATTCTGTCAGTATTGTCAGTCAGTTCATGCACAATCCCCAGAAACACCATTTTGATGCAGTTATGAGAATTCTCAGATACTTAAAGGGTTCTCCAGGACGAGGGTTGATATTCAAGAACCGTGGACATCTAAATATAGAGGCGTATACTGATGCTGATTGGGCTGGTAGCCAAAGTGACCGAAGATCTACGTCCGGATACTTTACGCTAGTTGGAGGGAATGTGGTAACATGGAAGAGCAAAAAACAAAAGGTAGTTTCATTGTCAAGTGCTGAAGCTGAGTTCAGAGGGATAGTCAAAGGCATAACAGAAGTATTGTGGCTACACAAGTTAGTGACTGAACTTGGATTCCAAGTCAAGTGCCCAATCAAATTGAATTGTGACAACAAGGCTTCGATTAGTATCTCTTCAAATCCTGTCCAGCATGACCGTACTAAGCATGTAGAGGTTGATCGACACTTCATCAAAGAGAAACTAGATTGTGGACTTATTGAGCTTCCGTTTGTACACTCTGAAGAGCAGTTAGCTGATATATTGACCAAGGCGGTAACTACACAAGTATTTGAGAATACGTTGTCCAAGTTAAACGTTGGAGATCCCACGGTTTAACTTGGGGGGGAGTGTTGGAAAGTTGCTAAACTCACGGGATTGTAATTGCAAAGAATCAGCAGGAATAGGAAATTAACGTAAATAGAGATTTGTGTAATTATGAGGCTGATTATTAGGCTGATTGTATGACTAGGATAATTGGCTAGCTGACTAGATTTACCTTTTTTGTATAGGAGTGTTGGGTTATATATATAGAGAACAAAGTTGTAATACAAAGCATACGAAAATATCAATACAAAACAGTTTTCAGTTCAATCTTTTGCCTGATTTAACAGATACATACGAAAAACTAAAAATGATAAAAGTATTAGTGGAGCTAGAAGAGACTTGACGGCTACTCTAATAAGACGGAATCAAAAAGAAAATGGTTTATTATGTTGACTTATATTATAATTATTATACCGTGCATGTAATTAATCAAGCATTAAATTTATTTGCATAATTTTATCCTCTTGATAGTTATGTACTGTTTCCTACATTAAAAAAAAAGAAAAACGAAAACTTACCAGTAAAAAATCCTGCAGATGAAGCAAAGTCAACTATACTACAACACTGCATTCATATGTCAGAATCCACAAATACCCAAAGCTTTGTCTTAAGTGGCATACTTTATGCGCCTTAACTATCTTCTAATAGGAATGAGTTTAGGTCGAGACTTTTATCTTAATGCACTTATTAATTCTAGGTTTAAAAATAACGATTTCAATGTAAAAATTTAACCTAATAACCTCATTAATTTAATCAACTTTATTAGTTTATAAAGACAAATAGTATACAACACGTATTTTAAATAATTAAACAACTTCATAATAAAAAAACGTAGTGTCTTTTGATTGGATGTCACAAAAATAGTCAACAGGTATTGGATCATCAGATCTGATTCTGGATGTGGCTACTAAACTATGGCCCAAAATGAGTTACGCATAAAAAGTCTTTCCTAGTATACTAGTCTCTCACCTTTACGCAGGGTCTAAAAAGTAGTCGGATTGCTTCGCGATGTGATATACGCAGTCTTACCCTATACTTTGTTACGAATATATCTTATATTTACAAATAGATGATGTTCAAACCAATAGCGAAGTTGTTGCTGAGTCAAACTAGATTCTTTTTCCTTCCAAAAGTCATTATCCTTTCACATTGAAATTCATAGCCGGCGCACCATCTTTGTTTGGATTTCAAACTATTAGGGCATGAACCACTATTCAACACACTAGTGGCCACCATTATAGTTGCATTTACCTATTTGCTTGCACCACACATCACTAGTTAGTGCTGAATAACAATAATAATAACAATAATACAGCAGCCAACGTTTTTCCTTATTCTCAAATTTTAGGATTATACAACAACAACAATACATACCCAGTATATCCCGACGACATGAAAAGCTATTGTTAGGATCTGATGAGGGTGAGAGTCAGAAAAACAATACCTCCATCCTAAAGAATAGAGAGTTTGATTCCAATGAAAACCCCGGCTCTATATATACGCATATTATGCATCAATAAAATTTGATCTAGTGGTTAAGTGAGGTATCTAAAACTGAAGATTTTAGGTTTAATTGCTTTATATGTGTAGATATATTCACTTTCATAATGGTACAATGTTCACCTTAATAGTAACATATATAAAATACTAGGTAAAGGGTGTCTGCATATGCAGGCAGGTTGGCCTCCCTCCATTTGTATTTTTTGTCCCATTACATCTTGATCTTGCTGTTATTGTTATATATACTTATGCAAATATTTTTAATGAATATTACAAGTTTGGAGTTTTTTTCCCCTTAAATCGTGATTTTGTTATCGCATGTGTATTTGGTGAAAAAAATTAAAGATTGAATAATAAGAAATTAGTAATTGATGGCCTGCCATTTTATGGGAAATGACCTTCATTAATATTTAATAGAAAAATGATAAATACGCACCCTTGTCACTTTTATAATATTTATTTCATCTCATGATTTATTCTTGACCATTGATCAAACAGGAAAATATATATTTATAAAAAAGTATATGTTTATCATTTCCCTATTTGATACAGTTCAGCTAATTTGATTTATGTTACTCCATTCTTTTTCGGTAGCGTCATATTCTGTTTTAGATATCGGTGAAAAGTATTAGGAAGAAAAAATTGAGTCTTTAAGTTTATTAGGAATATGTACAATAAATGACAGTACATTATACGTGATAACGTGATACATTATTTTCATGAATATTATTTGTATCGATATTTTTTTTCAAACAACTTCCACAACGTTCCTATGCAACAAATTTTTGGCTGTTTTTTTATTCTAATGAAATAAATAAATAAGAAAGAAAGAAAAAACTCTTAGCTTTGCCTCTGGAAAGGGGAAAAAGAGAACAAAAAAACAGCTCTAAAAAAATGGAAACAAATTGAAAAAGTTAACAATATCAAGGAATGGCCCAACTGATCAGGCCGGACTGATTTGTGTTTGTCGTCCAAGGGCCTGCCTTACTTTACACAGAAAATTCATTCTCCCTTCTACTCTTCCTTTTTTAATTTTTACTACAATTCTCTTTTTTGGTTTCCATGACAAAAAAATACTTAAGACTTTGATTGAAGAGGTAAAGCGTATAAGAGGTGACTTCCGGTGCACTAAGGTTCTGTATTTGTGTAGGATCCAAGAAAGAGTCAGATCTTTATTCTACACTTTATGCAAAAGACGGTTTCTGTGAGTCAAACTCGTGATCTCAATATCACAAAAATTGCTCAAAGACACGCTCTCGTAAAAGGTATAAGAAAACGGAGAAATAGACGATCAAATACAATTTTTCCGATTTTTATTCAATTTTGGTTCCAAAAAAAAGGAAATTGAAATTTATAACATCGGAAAGGTATATGCAAGATTTACCTAATTAGAAGTGACGAAAAATTAATTTGATTATCGGCTGTCAAGAATATTAGGGAATATAGAATTCGCATCAGTCACACATGCCAATATGTTTAAGTCACACTGTAGATACTTAAACTCTGTTATTACACACAGGAGATGAAGAACAAAGACTGAAATCTGCAGAGATGTTTGATCAAGTGGATTTAAAGCCCCTTTTGGATTTTTAGAAGCAAGGCATTCAAGACAGGCAACGCTGGTGGAGTCTCAACCTAACGTTTGCAATAATGAATTAATTATCCTCAAATGATCCTGTCTTCCATGAATTCATGCCGTCTTTGAAAAAGTAAATGGTCATTATTGATATGAATCAAGTATATTATGAAAGTAAAACCAAAGTAGATTGTTATGTTTATTTTCATAAGAAAAAAATCAAGGAAAGGAAAATGCCAGAATGCAAATCAGAGATGTCGCCTTTCCTCTAATGGAAGATAATCATTACATCAAGAACAGTGGCAATTGACGATATAGAGGCATAGATACATGAATACTTACAATGGATAGATACAGGTGAAACAAAAGAAGCTAACAGAGGTCCAAGCAGCAAAAGAAGTCAACAAGGCTATCAATGCACTCATAGAAGCAAGAACAACTGCACAACAACAACAAACACGACAAAGCCCCAAAATCAGATATCAAAGAAAAGAAACAGAGTCAATTTCATACGGTTACAAGAAAAAGACCCTTTTGAAAACAGTAGATATAAAGTCGATACCGGGGGGTGGGGGGGTGGGGGAGAAGGATTAAAAGATACCAGCCATCAATGACTTTATCTTCTCCATCTTCTTGCGGCGGCAGTTTAGTGATGGCGTCAATTGCTTGGACTTGCGGCGCCTCCATCTCACTATCCCTTCTCAAACAACACCTCTCACTAAGACAATACTCTTTTTTCGGATTGGTATGGGAGAGGCCGGGGGTGGGTGGGTGGGTGTGATCTTGGCCCCAATAGTGATTCGGCAAAGGAGACTGGATTCTGGAAGCTACCCACTGAAATAATATTGACCCAATGGAGAATGCGTCTACCAAATTCTATACACTGATTAATACCTACTTCTTGCCACAGTAAATGCGGAAAATTTAAGATCTCATGTGAGGATATCCTTATATCAAAAATAAAAGATAAAAAGAATATCCCTAATTTTAAATGTTTTAATAGAAAAACTTACCATATACAGCATGTGTAAAACATAACTATCGCTATGCCCGGAGTAGGACTCCAGTAAATGCTATATTAACCAAATCGTTGTCATTTATAATATGAAAATTTAACTTTACAGAAACTACTCCTAGATCTTTATAGTAAAGCTTATAGTACCGTCAAAAAAAAAAAAAAAAATCTTCCTCAACCATCATCTCCAGCTGCTCCGGCCACCCCACCAACATTTTGGCCAGCCCTCCACCCATTCCAGCCATCGCTCCCGAATGTGCAACATCACCGTCTTCTCATTCCCTGCAACATAGTAGCACTCCAGGAAGAAACGCTATCATTGTCGCCTACCCCTCTAGTTCCGTCCACCGATTGCCGACGCCGACGCCCTTTTTCACCCCCCCCCCCCCAAAAAAAAAATTATGTAAGAGTTATTGGAAATGATACATAAGTGTTTAGATTAACAATGGTCTTGAATGTTTGACTCTCAAGTGTCCCGATCCTCTGTGTACGGCCGCGACCGGTGACGAAATGATAATGTATTTGGTAGCCAAGGAAGACAAGACCAAATACATGAATTATTTAATCAGATCTCACTTAGAAAACAACAGCGAGATGAAATGGTGTCATAATCCATATTGCAATTTGGCTATTGGGTCGACTTGAATGACTGAATGATCGAAACGGAAAAAAGGGAGGGGCGGAGACGGCGGCAGAAAAGGAGGTGATAGAGAAGGAGCAGTGGAGGAAGAAAAAAAAAATCTTCGTAATTTGTATTTTATTTATAGAATTTTCTAAAACTATATTTTTTATGAAACCTCCCGGTATTTTTGGGCATTAAATTAGGTTATCTGACCAAAAAAAAAAACATTTCTGGCAACAGTCACGTGTAATACGCTTTACACTTGATCAAAGATAATATTGATGTTTCCGTTTTAGTCCTAAAAGGGTTTTAAAAGTCAGGTTTAACTTAAAAGGAGTCTAAGAGTAGTTTTTCTAAAAACACAGGCATGTAAAACTAATTTTCTTCTTATTATATGACACACTCATCTTAAAAGTCTAATTTTGTTAATTACCTTATTTTCATGCTTTACTTATTTATCCATCGATAATATAATAAATGATGCAATAAAACAAAATGATTTATTAAATTGACTACGATTCTTATATTGTAAAATTACAGTTGATCGACACAGCTTGACGTAATTTTCATTACGGATCATCGGAAAACAATCTCTGCGTGTTTCTAAAGCATCAGTATGCTTGCGTACTTCCGAATGAAGTTATATGTGCAAGTCTTTAAGACAATATGTAATGGTGTTGTCAGTCTCTTTTCTTAAGTAAAGATTATTTTGGTTAACATACATCTTTTATGCCCTGTATATCGGAACCTAAGATTTTTTTTTTGTGTGTCAAAAGCTAACATATATCATCCTTTTCCCCTGCAATCTGGAAAAAGTTTCAGCATGTTCAGGTTCCGCAACTTCCTTCGACAAGGGTCAAAAGAGAAAATTTTGTTCTGATTATGTCGGATGAGGAGATGGATTATTATTCCATCAACTCTGGGCCCAGACGCAACAGCCTTAGAGGATTCACCCTTCTAGATTATCTGGCTTCCGCCAGTCAGATTAATACCTGCGAACATGCCACTTTCTCAAACAATATAAACAGACAGGCAGCCAACCTATATTATCTGCAACAGCTTATTGCTGCATTCCACCTGCAAAAGCACCTCCTGTCCGATGCAGCTGGAAAGTCGAGTTCTACGGAGAAAACCGCACCCCAAAAAAAAAAAGCAGTTGCGATCCTCTCAGTTCAGTAAAGTGCTACCTATGACATGCCTTGTTCAGTCGAACATGGAACATTCCACTGGCATTACCACATATTTGCAGCACACTGCGCATGACAGGTACCTAGGACCTTGAGGGTCGAATCTCCAGTGACTTGGCAGTTTTGTTGCTTAAATGGTTAAAACCTCAGAGGAGAAAAAGGCTCCTGCTTCAAGCTAAAGAAGGAAGAGAAGCATGGTCAGCACCATCTCCTCAACGTGCTTCTACTGATGCTCTGGTCTATATCAAAAGAAACACAAAAACACCAACTTACTTCTCAAAAAGTTTTCCTTTCATGGACTCTCTATCCAGTGATAGAGCAACGTGATCACACTTACACAACCGTTCTCCTTGCTTTGATTATCATGCTAACCATGAGCCAAAGAATCATGAAAAATTTGTTAAGTTTAAGGTAGAAGAATGAGAAAGAAAGTCACCAAATTTCATTCCGTCAAATGACTGTCTACTTGATATAACATCTGGGAGATGAGGGCTTCTACCGCTACAATAGGATTATCATCATAATTCGTCAACAAAATTAAAGAGCCAAATTATGCATTTGAACTAAATAGAACACCAACAATATGTATCAGTGCTAATAGTGGAACTTACCTGCTCGAATTGTCTAGTTCATTCGTTGAAATTTTACCTAGTAATATTTCTACTTCTTTCAAAGCACAGAGAGCTCCAGTTTCTCTATTAAACCAAAAGGCAGTAATTAACGTAACATGATCAATAGAAGAAAATAACTTAAGATAAATAAAAAGTGAGACAATATTTAATGGAATGCTGTTAGTATAGAAATTTACAAGAATACAATCAAGAGTGTTTCTGAACATATAAATCTTGAAGTATATTGAACTTTCATAGAGCTGTACAAAAGATTGCCTCCTTCCTATAGGACTTACATTACTTATATACACACAATGGGATGAGTGAGAACAAGTTGATTCTCCCAACCGCTATTTTCCATAGTCACTTTAGGAGATAAGTCAATCTCCTGATAAGAAAAGTAACGGCTAGTATCTATACAACTAATCAGATTTTCTACAGCTTGTTGTTGGAGGCCACTTATACTCTTCCAAAAGTCCCACGGCCAGTAAGCTTTCCTTTCTGCAACTGACATTTGATTGGGACTAAATCTGGCTTTGGCAGGGAGTTGAAAGGCATGGATTTCCTGGAGGAAGAGGTAAGGGATTGCCACTTGCCTGACAATTGTTATCCCGTCTTGGCAGGGCCTCCATGGGAAAATTAATCAACAACGGAGGTGCAGTCTCAGTGGAACCTTTTACAGCTTCTTGACAGACTTAATCCTGGACCAAGGATGGAAGATTTATCACCATTGTGTGCAGCCACATCATGACGACCTTGATAGAAGAATCCAGGATCTAGAGTGGAATCTGAAGAGGGCACTTCTGGTGCAGACCATACTTGGAAAATACTTGGTGAGTCATAATTTGAGTTGCCGAAACATCCCCAGGCCTTACTTGCGGGCTTGAATAAGGACTACAGGGTGCACTGTTTGGGAAAGAGATTTGGTAATCAACAGGGATATTTTTTTTAACATTTGGCTGCGTGTGTGACCTCCTGGCTGAGCTATTACCCGTATTGTCTACACTCCTATTGCCATATTCAGCTACTAACATGTGGAGAAGGAAAACCATTTAACACCAGGTTGCACTTCAAAATGAGTAACACGATAAATCAGGCAACGGTAGACCATGTTTTCCACTAGGCATGAACACATAGCCAGCCAGTCAACCTAAGACTTAGGAAATGAATCAAAACAGAACAAATCAAATATAATATGTTACTTTTGTGTTCAAGGCAAGTGAACTCAAGGAGCTCTCTCCAAAATCCATCTGTTTCTCCAGGGGAACTAAAGACACTCGGTCAATAACTAAATCCATCTGTTTCTCTATGGGAACTAAAAAACTCCAACAATCAATCTCATGTTCAAAGCGAAAATTAACAAAGAAAGAAGAGTTAAGCATGTATACTGTTAACCAAACATCCCCGGGTTCAATAGCCTATCTTCATTAAGCCACACAAATAATGTGTAAACAGAAGTACCAAAGGATGAGAAAATGTTTAACAGTCTAAAATATTCATAATATTCCCAAAAAGGAATTTTCCATTGGAAAAAAAAATAAAGTGCTCACAGTAATAATTTAGCATCATAGAATGCATAGTCAGAAAACTGAATTCCACTAAAAGCAAAATAACTGATTTGACTACCCACCTCCCATGGGCATCCGGGAGACACTCCAATTTATATTTTTCCTTCTCCTCTCCACCCACGGGTCTATGATGCACCTCCCTGGGCGAAGGCTAGGGCACACTTCCACCATTAGCCCTATGAGAGCCGAATTTGGCATCACGCTGGAGCAAATTATCAACATCTGGCAAGGCAGGGGCAGCGGAGACGGCTCTGACGAAAGCGGCTTATATCGATTTCTTTGTCCGACAAATGTCGAAGCTTACTGGTTCTCGTCGTAGGCGAGTGCTACGATTACAGGTAGTTATACAATTGTTAGAATAAGACTTAATTTCAATAATGAGCTTTTTTTTAGTTTTTCCCTCCTTTCTCTCGATTTTTCTTCTTTTATGGTCCATATGAGCAAATAGTTTCTTAGGGGATGCAGAGGATTTTATATTCTAATTCAACTTCTGTCACATTTTCTAGTATATTTAATAAAATTCTATAACATATATTGAAAAAAACTAAATGCACATGATATTGTGTTACTGGATGGACTAGAAAATGTGACGATCTTACTTTGTTTGTGTTAAAAAAATTGAGCAACAATTAATGTTCATGTTTGAGTACAATTATTATTTATAAATTTTATATAAAAAAAGGAAAACCCTCCAATGTATCGAACTTGCATTTAGGGGCCCGAGGGGGGAGGGGGGAGAGAACTGCTATACAAAAAGGCTAAATATTGTTAGAAACAGAAAACGTCTGCAAGAAAAGGGTTTGCAAAGTAAGCGTTCATTTTTCTTTTGAATTCTCAAAGAGAGTAATACAAAAGATCCTCCAATGTATCGAACTTGCATTTAGGGGCCCGATGGGAGAGGGGAGAGAACTGCTATACAAAAAGGCTAAATATTGTTAGAAACAGAAAACGTCTGCAAGAAAAGGGTTTGGAAAGTAAGTGTTCATTTTTCTTTTGAATTCTCAAAGAGAGTAATACAAAAGAAAGCATTTTGAACCATATTACGTGGACTATACTAAAATCAGTTTATTTCTAATCTAACAATTTCAATCACTGACCGTTCTACATCATTGTCGTTAAGTCGAATAAAAAGATGACAAATTATTAACTGAATTCTGTTTTATTAAAATAGTTAGGACAAGTCTAATTCGATCTACGGATACCGATTCCTTTCTATTGTAAACTAACTAAATGACACTAATCAATATCGGTATAATTGTTACCGTACGTTCATAGTCTAATTAAATTAAGGATTAATACAAAGCAACTAAAGAGTCTTCTCATCTAGTTTTGCATTCTTGACTCTTTTTTTCTAAAATCATTAGTTTAATTATCAACTAAGATAGTAAATCAATGACACATGGGTTAACATATAAGAAAACATCTCAAACACTTATTGTTTCCAAGACTAAGTCATCAAAACAATCGTCTTAACTTCTACTTAAGTTGATAAAAACACACACTCGTGACCATTAAGCTAACAAGTACACAATATATGAAACTTCTCAACCTCAAATATTCAAGGTGATGAATCTAGTAGATCAAGGTTAGCAAATCACAAAATTTTACCCTCATGTTCACTAAGTACACCTCATGCTTAAGAAAGAAGAAACTAACAACTCACTCAAACATGCAATAGATGAAAGAACAAAAATGATGTGACTCATAAATATATCATCTAAACATCATTTATGCATTAATTCTAAAACATCTTTGAATATACATCAAGTTACTACAATAGATCCATCAATGTTTAAATCTTGTCTAAATACAAGCCAAGAACTTCTACCAAAACAACAAGACAAGATATCTAAGTTACAAAAGCAAAAAAAAAAAAACAAACATACATAAAATGAAATACACTTGCACTGATCAAAAGAGATTCAAAGCTGAGCTTCAAAAGCTCCAAAATACAAGTATTTGATGGAGTTCTTAGATAGAACTGAAGAGGAAAACTCTTCAAGAGAGAGAAACTATTCTAAGAGGGAAATATAATATGGTATTTTGGTGCATAAGCCTCCATCCAATATTACAAGGCTATAAAATCCACCTAATTATGCTTAGAAAAGATTAGAATTAATTATATAATTAACAACCACTAAGCTAGCTTCTTATCAGTTGAAAATACTCTCTTACATCTTCAAATGATGATTAACAACTAATACATAAAGCAAAAAAAGTGATTAGACATCACTAGTCACATCAAAACCTCTACTTGCTCTCTTTCACTAGAAGGCCGACGCAGGTTACCGTCTTATGCTCATCCTGGACGCTTATCTGCCCAAGGCTGGCGCAAAATGCAGGAGTTGGTAATAGGGCTAGATTAGGATCACCTCACCCACTTTTCCCTTATTTCACGTGTCATCGCGCAACACGTGCCAGCATGAAGGGTGGTGAGGCTAGATAAGAGTCATCCTTATCTAGCCTCACCATCCCCTGCTGTTACGTGTCGCGCGGTGACGTGTAGGTTGAGGGAAAAGTGGGTGAGGTAATCTCATCTCAATAGGACGTTTAGATGCACTGCTGCCATTTTGTATTTTGGTCATATATTTAGTTTTAAAAATCCGATTAAACTGATTCAAGTTGTATTGGAAACCTTATTCAAAGATCTATAAATTTTTGGTGTGAATTCCACAATTAGGACATGAGCTCCAATTCCAAAATCGTTATAGTCCGGCAAAAGATTTAAACATTTCATCTTCATGTTTTAGGCGTGCGAGATTCTCAAGATTTTGTATTAGTGAGGAATTTCACATAGAATATCATATTCATTATGTTTCATCTTAAAAGCACATGAATTTAACATGAATAGAGCATAGATTTGTTATGTAAGAATAAACATGATATACTATGGACTCAACAATCACATATAAATAGTTAAAGGTTTGTTTTGGTTAATTTTTAAACTAACTAAATAATATGGCATGGTATTTCGTAGATATTGTAAAGACCCACAATTTAAGATTGGATAATTTGAATATTGTTGCATTGCAAGACTCATAGTAATATCATCTGATCTGAACAAACGCAAGACATGGACTCTATTAGACGAATTCACATCGTTATAATTTTGATATTAGATACGACTATTAGACAGTGATTGTTTGGTAGGAGGATCTTGTGTGGGCTGAGCAAGAATGATAACCAATTTGAGAAGGGGTAAAATGTGAAAATTACACAACCTCACACTGTATAATATGAAGATTCTGATAAGATATATATGAATGAGCCTACGTAGTAAATGTTTTCAAACCTAGAATCTAGTAGACAGGTCCATGTCGTTACAATTATAATATTACAGATGACTTTTTGATAATGGTGGTTTGGTAGAAGGATCATGGATGGGCTCAACAAAGACATTAACCGATTTAAATAGGATAAAATATAAAGACCCACAATTCCATATTGTATAATATGAAGATTGTGGCATGGTATATATGATGGGTCTATGTGATAAAGGTCATCAAGAGTCAATCATATTCGGACCAGTAATTGCAAAAGCCCGATTAAGTTGACATTTAGTAATAATGTCAGTTTTATAATAACATCTTCAGGTCGAAATATGTGTCACGTTAATAATCTCTAAATACATGTTAGGATAAGAATCTACTCGACAAGTCTAGATCATTACATACTACGATACGAGACTCCATGAAAAGTCCTAGACGTGCACTAGTCATCTGATGAGGTCAAACAAGTACAAAGATATGCACTAGTCGTTTTTTCATACAAATTTGTGTTCTTCCACACAGAGAAATAAGCTTTTTGAATAACGTGAAACTTAATAAGTAAAATAATTCATCTCTCCTTCTCTTCCTTAAGCGAAAAATAATAAATACAATGATATAATGCTGTTCAAAGTTCAGACATGAAACTATTGAGTAGCTACTACCTTAGAAAAAGTAAAAAAAAAAAAAATCAATCATGAAAAATATGAGTTGCAATATTGACTAATAATTAGCAATTACAAATAATAGACTAAATTAATTAAATGATTGAATGTTATGCAAACAACATAAACAATTATAACTTAGAACTTTTGATGAATTCTGATATTTCAAAGTTAAACACTAGACTGATAATACTTTAGGAGTATTCCCTTTCTAAAGTTACCCTCCTACATTCCCTTCTTAGAGTAAAAAAATACTCTATATAAGTACAGGCTAGCATGTGTGTAAGTTTTATAAGTATAACTTTTTTAATTAGTTTTAATGGATAACAACTTATAAAACCATTTATAAATAGTGTAAAATGAATTTCTTACTTATTTAATTTTTTTATTTCAAAACGAAACCGTGCTACACGATTTAGTTCTGTCGATCTTTTTTTTTTTCCGGAACATGTCGATCATTTTCAAAACATAGAAAATTGATAAAGATAAAGCACATTCTGTGAGTGGAAATTTCACTAAAATGTAGAAGACTCGGGCTAGCGCCATCAATTTTTTTCTATATTTTCAACTTTTTTCTTTAATTTTATCTATATACTTTAAAAATGGTGAAAAGGTAAAAAAAAGAAAACGATGTAAAAAAATTTGTTTAGATACAAGAAATGTATATATAGATATAGATGGTACAAGGGTACAAATAGGAATCTAAGAGGCGTAATTAATCATTGATTCGTTAGGACCGAACTGAATCTCTTCTCCTCTTTCCCCAATCGTTGTAACAACTTCTCCGTTCTTTCTGTGCTTACTTTTTCCCATTTTTCCAATCGGGAAAAAAAAACCAAGAAAAAAAACGATTTACCCTCCCACATCTATATTATTTCACTACAAACCTAAGATTTCATTTTGGATGCCTCATGACCCTTTCATCTTCCTCAGCCTGCAGATGTTCAGAACTTTCTTCCACCATCAGACTTTCAAGATTTGCGGTAATCGCTTGTGCCTCCCTTTCTTCTTTTTCGTTGCGCCCTTTTGTGTTCTTATTATCGCCCCTCATTTTCTGGGTTGTGTTGTTTATTGTGTTCATCGTGGGGATTCTCGTGGGAGTTGAAGATCCGATCGAGGGCTTTTTCTTTTACAGTTTTATTGATGTCATGCTTGCGGTTTCACGCATCATTACGTAAGATCTGAGGGCTTAATCCTCCACAAGCGATCCTTTTTCGCCTTTTTCTTGGATGTGACTGGGGATACGCGTGAAGTTTTTTGTGGGTTTCTGGATTAAAGAAAAGAACCCATAAAAACAAGAATGGTCATTTTTCAGTCTGTTTTTGTGGTAGACATGATTATTGTTCCATTTGGTTTGATAACCGAATCATTAACTTTCAGAATGAAAGGGGAACAACTTCTGATTAATTACTTCATCTTCTTTCCTATTTGTAGGGAACCAGATCTCCTCACCTCACCATCACCCCCATTGTCCACCGCAGCAGGGTTAGTGAAACTAGATAGGTGTCACACGCATCTAGCCTCATCAACTCCTTTGCTGTTGAGGTGAGGGTGTAGGAGGTGAGGAGATCCATCTTAATCAGTTTGTAATCTTTGGTGATGACTATGGTGGTTTGTGTTATTCTTGGTGTATATGGTTCTGCTAGGTTTTAAAGCTAAACTTTTATTACAACATATAAGGAAGGATTTTTTGGCAATTTGAAATTTTACATTTCGTTTGTTTTCATCAAGATCCTTGTTTTTCCATTTTAATTTGTCCCGGATTTTGCATTGATTTGTTGAAGTTCGAGATATGATTTAATTTGATTGACTTCCCTCCTATGCTTCGATTTGCTAAGTCATTAATAGCAAGAACCACCAAATTCATCCTCAATTTCTCCCATGTCAACACAATCACATAAAAGTAACCATTAACGTAATAAGTACACTGATAATGCAACAGTAGTTTGTTATGATTCCGTTTATTTAATTGCTTCATTCATGTGCTTGTTATTGGATTTTGTGACCAATATTACATGTTCATTAATGTGAACGATACCTCTTGATTCTTGCAGATGATGAGAGATACTGATTGATTTTGGAGGGAAAAAAAAGATAAAAAAAAAATAAACACATACATGTCATCTTCAAACTCTCCGTGCGCAGCTTGCAAGTGTCTCCGGCGAAAATGCACACAGGAGTGTGTGTACGCACCCTTTTTCCCACCAGACCAGCCGGAAAAATTCGTCAACGTACACAAAGTATTCGGAGCCAGTAACGTAGCCAAATTATTAAACGAACTTCCGGCGTCCCAAAGAGAAGACGCCGTCAATTCCTTAGCCTATGAAGCCAAGTCACGGCTCCAAGACCCTGTGTACGGATGCGTGGGCTTAATCTATGTCCTTCAGAACCGCCTAAAACAAGTACAGACCGATCTTTACAACGCCAAGAAAGAATTGGCTACTTACATTGGTCCACAAGCCATGCTACCCATGATTCAACCAGGGTTTATGACTCCGCAGTTAAATCCAAATCATCCTTCCTCATCTGGGATGATGCCTTTTAGTATGCAGCAGCACCCAATGATGGGCCTGCCAACTGGTGTCTCCGCCGCGGCCAACCCTCAATTAATGTTACGAGATCCCAATCAGCAACAAATGATTGATGCTCAGGCTCAGCAAATGGTAAATTTGAGAGAGCAACAGGAGTTGTTTAGAGGTTATGAGCAACGGCAGCCGCAGCAGAATGAACAGACTCATGCTCCACCGCCACCGCCACCGCAACAGCAACATGAATTGATGAGATTTACCGGTGAATTTGAGTTGGGAAGTGGGAATACCTATAATCAGATGGCTGCTGCTGCGACTACGATGTCGCCGTCTTTGGCGTTGGGGTCGTATAAGGGTGTTTCGCATAATCATCATATACAGCAGCAGCCGGGGGCGGCTCATGAGATTCAGCTGCAGTCCCAGATGGTGCTGCAGCAACAGCAAGAGCCGCCGCCGTTGGGACTGCAGCAGCCGCAGAGGGCTAAAAGCGAAGAGGGCAGAAGTAATATTGGTCCTTCCTGTTAGGTTCGGAAATTCTGATGATTATCCAAAGCCAAAGATTTTATCTTTGAACACATTCTCTTCAAGGTTCTTTTCTTCAACTCATCACAATGAACTCAAATATTTTTTTTTTTTTGTTTTATCAATCCTCAATTGCTTTGATGGATTGATAAATAGTTATGATTTGTATAGGTTTTTCATCATTTTTTTCTCCTTTAACAATCCTGGAATGGTAGATACATAATTTTTTTTTATGATATGCATAGCTTCGCTTTTTTTTTAATTTATTTATTTCGATTGAATTAATATAAATTCTCATTATGTTCATTCTGAAATAAATAGAAACAGGTTAAGTAAGATCAAAAGGCGCACAATAATAATATGAGGGTGTGAAACTGTGGATGTATATAACTTCTTATAGATGATCGTTCGTTGATCCTTCCTGCTATGGTAATTTCTTATCTTTGTATTTTGTCTTTTTTTTGGGTCAAAATACTAATATTAACTAGAGAAATCAAGGCATCAAGGGAATGCGACTCATACAATAACCCTAATTATAGGTCCACATGCCGAGCTACATGTTCTATTTTGTAATGTGTAGCAATCTTAAACCATATGAGCAGCCGAGCTACGAGAGCCTGAGCTCGCCAGCAATTTGTCTCCGATCTCCAGAAGCTTTTTCAAAATAGGAGAGTCAGTACTACGGTCTGTTCTTGTCCATAACGAGATGTATAGTTTGTACTTATGGTCCATCCACTGCATCCAAGTAGAGCGTGTCCTTCTTGTCATGGAGGATAACATCTTTAAATACAGCAAAACTCTTCCGTACAATTTTGATAAGTTTCAACTTCAAACTATTCCTATTCCGTATTCTAGATTTGGTTAAGTTTTGGAGTAATCATTAGACAACCCTAAAATTTTCTACTAATAAATACGGTCCAGCAGTATCTAATCATATGTCAACGGTAAAGTTATGATATCTTTCTCTTATTTATCTTTCAACATGAATCAATTGTGAATTACTTAAATACTTAATAATACATTTCCCTTATTTATCTTTTAGCACATGAATCAACAGATAATAATAAATAAATAAAATATACCCATTATTGGTCCCTCTTTAATGGGAGGGAGAAAAACTTGACATTTGAAGTGTGTTGAGATGAACCAAGAGTAAGAATGTAAAGGAGCAAGGTGGAAAAGAGAATGGTACCTGTTGTGGCTTATTGAATGCAGCAGGCTTTAAAGGTATTGTTTTTATTACCCATCTTCTTTGGAAGAGGGCCATGTATCATGTTACTGTTAAGATTTTAATTGGAAAATAAAGTCATACAAACAAAAACTATTATAAAAATTTGATATTTACTCTGTTTATACTTGATATTTAAATTCATTATCATGTATTAAATCAAAAGGTGATATTCAATGTACGATTTACGATTAAAATATTATAAAGAGATGTATATTCAATTTGTTCGATGCTAATATCATTCTCTGAGAAAGCTTAGTCCACCCTTTGATTTTGGTAGTAGCATGTAAGCGCTAAGCTGAGAATGCCTATTCTTCAGGAGGAAAGAGTTGGTGATTTTTGGTACTCAGTCCTTAATGGACGAGTATAGTTGTACTCCTTTTTTAAAACATACACACACACGCCCACCAAAGAAAATTGATTTTTGAATCATAGTTATCACCAAGAAGTATCATGGCTTATCACTAGACCAGTTTGACTTTTCTATGATTGTACACCTATATTTTTTTCTTCTTTTTTTGTTTGTGTAATTGACATTTTTCATTTTTCAAACTTTCTGTCTATTCTTTGTTTTTCTTTTCGTAATGCATGAAAAAATAAGTGAAGGATATAGCAGCTTATACAGGGGATGATTTTCCTTTTACCGCTTTGGAATTTTCTAAATTGAGTTTTTTTTAACAGTGTCGTTGAAATCATGTTTTGTTCTTTGTTTGCAAATTGCAGCTAATAGTTGAGATGGATATGGAGAAGAAATTTCGTCTCTTTGCATCAATCTTTTTAGGACCCATCTAGTTTGTACGTAGCAGAAAATAAGGGGACTGGATCTTCTCACCACGATCCATTAACCTATTTCCTTCATCGTACAACACGTGGCAGCAGGGTTTATCTAGCCTCACCAATCTCTCCTACTGCTACGTGTCGTGCGGTGGGAAAGCCCTCATCTAGCCTCACCACTCTCCTCTGTTGTCATGTGTCGTGTCGTGAGAAAGTGGATGAAGGGATTATGGGCGAGGGGATTTAAACTCGGAAATAAGAGCCTATTTTTCTACTCATGGGGATCTTCGACAAAGACATGAAGATTGAAGAGTAATATTGAAGATTGCGCATGACAAAGTTGAAAGAGTTGCGTCCATCAGTTGTTTTTACTAGGGTTATCAAAATTATATCATATATCATCTTGATTCATCTACAAAAGCGACATCTATCATCGGAATTCAACTACAAAAGCGACATCGTATATTAGAAAAAAAAAAAAAAAGGATTGAACCTCCAATTCTGAAGGCATTAGAAGCTCGTTTAATTACAAAAGTGACTAGAATATGACTAGCCATTGCTCCACTTGATGTAAATGATGCATGATATACTTTGTATTTATGTTAAGAATATATAGATATAGATATAGATATAATTTTACTTTTGAGTCTTTTGGAACCTCCAGCAACTTATCGATATCTCCTTTATGTTATCTCCTTTGTCCAGGTCTCCGAGATAGATGAACTACTTAAAGGTGTATTTTTCAAACTAGATGATATGTTTTGACTTATCATATCCTCCAGTTTATTTTCTTTTCTTACTATATATGTTTATCAGTGTGTAAATTTATCAAATATTGTATAGGTTTTTTTATTTACAATAGATCCAATGACATACTCTTCCTTTGCTAAGGAATATGATGAAATAAACCAAAATGATTTATTAAATTGACTGATTAAGTAGCAGTAACACAACTTGACACAATTTTGTTATGGATCATCGGAAAACAACTTCTGTATTTCTAACACGCGGCTATGGTTGACAACGTCGGATTTTCTATATCCCGCCATTGACGGCAACCTATAAGACAAAACACATAGCTATAATTGCCTACATCCGACCTCTTATATCCCTTCATTGACAACATCTTATAAGACAATGGATAATATTATTGTTGTATAGGTTTTTTTCCCGAAACGACGTCTTTGGTAAGTACGAGATTTTTACTCATAGGAAATATCAGGCCCTTATGAAGCTTGCAAAGTAGGATATTTTACATGCACGTGGCTCCTCCTCGATCCCAAAAAATAAATAAAAGTGTTTATTGCAATTCATATGTGAAAATCAAGGTCAGATGGAAGTTTCATGGGGTTGAGGAAAATTGACTTTTGAGACCCATGTGCGTTTCGCAAATATGATATTGATTCTCTGAGAATTGTACGTATCTCACAACGAGACTTCAATTACTGCCCCACCGTCATGAGAACTGAATTTTACGCAATTTTTGTTCGACTCCAAAGCTTATCTGCACGTGAATTTTAACGTAAAAAGTCTTTCTTGTAATGAATCGATCACTACAATGACGCGTAAAAGTACAAGACAAATATTTCATTGTTGAGCAGGTATCCACTTCAAGTGATCTTCGTTTGAATTGATTGGATAGTTTTGCATAAGCAGCCCTCAATGGTTGGATTAGTGGTTATAGTGTGTAGTAGCATTTGATCGACACAACTTGACGCAATTTTTATTATAGATCATCGGTAAACAACCCCTGTATGTTTCTAACACATACGACCCCTCATACCCTGTCATAGACGTTAACCTCTAAAGATGTTGTTGTTGTTGGTTAAGGTTGTCTCAACCTCTGTTCTCTTTTTCTTTCTTTGATTTAAGGATCAACTAAGATTATGGCCTTGACATATAAGAGGCCAATGTTTACCAAGACTAACTGGTTAGACTTGGGCTTGCTAAGCTGGTCCTTGTGGGCCAGAGTATTGGACTTTAGTGGAATTGCAACATCAGGACCGAAAGAATCAAATATTGATGTGTGTATTCTGAGGAAGAAGGAAATATAAAAAAATAAAAATAAAAAATTGTTTACGCATAAAAAGAAATTATCAATAATCTTATTTTTAACCATAGTTTCAATCAATTTTCTGCTTTTTAAATTTTATGAAAACTTCTGTCTGTTACATTTGTTACTTTATGCGATTTAGTCCATTTATTTTTAGGCGTGTAACTTCAAGTTGTGCGTTCTTTTACCCAGCTCTTCTCTTTTCTTTTTTCTTTTTAGTTGGATTATCCAGTCTATTTTTTTTTTTCAAATAAGAAGGGCTTATCCAGTCTTTATGTGGCACTTTTGTGGAGATATAAACATGTCACCATTATAAAGTAATAATTCTATCCATTAACTTCATTTAATTTTATTTCTTGTTAGCTAAAAGGTTGAACTCCAACCCGGAGGCCCCCCACACCCCGGCCCGACAAGACAGTTGGAATGATGTAAATCAGGTATTCAGAAGCCCGCTATGAGAGAGACACAGTGCCCACAGACCTAGAAGGAACCCACCCTCAAGGCCCCCCATTAGATCCTGAAGATGTTGCTCTCACACTGCAGGCTGCGAGACTCGAACTTTACACATTGTTAGCAAATCTGTCCCTCCGGAAACAACTCAGTTAGGCCATGCAGACCATTTAGTCTTATTTCTGTTCATGTAGCATATACGAAAAGTGTGATCAGCTTTTCTCAGAAACAACTCTCTGGATTTCTTCAATTCTTTCGTTAATATAGGATGTTTTTAAATAACACTTTATTTAGAGCACTGCTTAGAACAGTGTTTAAGTAGACCAATAAAAAAGATGAGAACATATACAAACACATATTTTTCATATATTCTATCCATTTATTATTGATCTATTTAAGAAATATATTTTAAATGAGATGTTATAAATCTCGTTAGTAAATTCACATGTCATCCTAGTTCCGTAGTTAGTGTAACACTTAAACTCTTGGGAACCTAGATCACTCGAAAATTTACACGTCTGGCCCATGAGTATACATGATGACATTTTAATTCCGAAACATTTTGAGCTCAACTTTCATGGAATCTAGAATTCATAAGATGACTTTCCAGTAGTAACAACCTTGAGCAGTTTTTATAATAAAAGAGGAACGAGAAACATGGTATTTCATTTCATCATTTGATCTGAAATTCAAAACGCAATGGCGATTTTTTTCCCCCCTCGATGCTTGTTAGCGTAAGCCCTTGCCCCTCGGACATGCTGCATTGCCAAAGCATTAGGAAATAAAAATGAGCAACTTCCAGAAAAGGATTCTACGCATCAATTAGTGTTAGCAACTATGATTAAAAAATACGATCTGGAAAGAAGCCGAATCCCTTCCACTTTGCGCAAGAGACTAGTGAAGTGAATACTAAGCAACATGAAAATGCCAGGCACATTTAGCAGCAATGGTAAAAGAAACAAGGTCATAGGATCTCCACTTAGTTTGAATCAATTGGCCAACAGCATTACATCTCAATTAGATGAAGAAGACAAAAGGACATATACTAATACTAACATGTTAAAATCAGCTAACTCAGTTCATCTCCATTAGATTACCAGCATATTGCCATATAATTGTACTCATCCTCCTACTCTTTCTATCTGCAAAATTCATGCTTTATTCAGATACAAGGTTCATTAGTTACAAGCTGAGGTCGAGTTTTCTGAACGTGACTTTCTCGCTTCTCCCTCAAAAGGGCCTTCTGGGGAAAGAGAGTGTCTGTTCTTGAACATCTGAATATCACATGATTGGTCGCTCTTCAACCAGTCAAGATTCAGTGGTGCACTGGAGCTGGACGGTAGCTTCCTTACATGTAGTCTGTATTTCTGCAATTGAGTATGAAGTTTCACTATATCGTGATATGATATTCTCTACCAATATGTATCCCAACAATACGAGATAAAAAGAGTAAAACTGCCATAGAAAACGTTAAGGTGGGGGAGTACCTGCAAATGGCTTTTCACTTCATCATTTGTTAAGCCCTCTACATGCATAAGTTCTCTGATCTGTTTGGGGGTGGCAGCTGCGGAGTTTAAAGGCAAAGTTAAGTGGACAGATCATTGAACAAAACATCAGCATAATGGTATCTGATATTGTGCCAGTCGTTTATAATCTTCCTTGAAATATCAACAATCCTTCTTTTATCTTTCCTATGAGACATGCTAATATTGAGAACTCCAATGGTGTCTACAGAATCACAGATTGCTTTTCTAGTCTTCCTAATTAATTCTCTCATTCCACTGGTACTTCTTAAGCAGACCATGTCTTTTGTCTAATGAGGCCCTAGCTCGACGGCTAAGGCTCCAATATGATGGTCTTTGGTTCAATCCCTGTATGCTGCATTTTTTCCCCTTCATGGGGTGGCATGACTCCAAACTCCAAAGGTTCCTTTCTTTTCACCTGGGTATTTATGAATACTCTCATTTTAACTTGTATATTACTAGCATCAACTATATCATAACGATTTATACATGAGATAGTCTATAGTATAACCAGAAAACTGAGGCTCTTATCAGACAGAAATAATAGGATTTGGGAAATTAACTTCTTCCAGGAAAAATAAATAGGCAAATGATAGAAGTGTCTAAAGCACTAAATTCTTACCATGCGCTCCTCCTAGTTGTTGAAGGGCGTTGATGAATCTCCTATGCAAATCTGGAGACCAACAGCGCCTCTGTTTCTTGACCTGCTGTTGCTGCTGCCGTTGCGGTTGTGTAGTGCAGTCGGAAACGGCACCTCTGCTTGTACCACCGTCATGACCCACCACCGGAAAAGACAGAGACAGCCCATCAACCGCCAAAGCATCCTCTATCTTCAATTTAGCTTCTCCCCTCTTTTTCAAGGCCACAAAAACATCTTCTCTGTTTCCTTGATCCCACGTCTTCATCATACACATTTTTGCTCTCCTATTATCGTTCTCTTCATTCATCTGTTATAAAGTAATCATCTTTACCAGATTCTGAAAAACCCCAGAAATAGAAAAGGAAGGAATGATAAAATAATGTTATTTCTAAAGAAAAATCTGCTTAAAATCTTACTGATTTTTGGTTGAGAAAAGACTCTTGAATTATGGCTCTGTCAAATTTGTTGTTGTTATGAACAAAAGGGCTGATCCAGAGCTGAGCAGAATTCATCCAATTCTTCTTATCAGAACAATTACCTGACCTTTTAGCCTCTGCATTTCCATCAGAACTATTAAAGGAAGCAAATTTATCCTCTGTCAGAACCTTTCTTCTCTTGTTGCACTGATCATTCTTCTTCATCTTCAATCTCTCAATTGCTATAACCCCGCCATAAATAAAATGATTAACATCCCAAAAATCATACAAAAATTCAAGTGAAAAATAAAGGTGTCGAGGAGAATATTACCATCATTCAATAGGAGCATGCAGAGAGGTAATTCCCGTTTGAAAGCATCGATCTTTTTCAATTCTTGCTGGAACAAATCAACAAGTTCATTGATATCTGAAAATTGATGAGGTAAATTATCGATCACCGAAATTTCTGTTAACAAATCAGAGATTGTTTTAGGATGAAAACCACATCCCAGTTCCAAATTCAGTTCCTTTGAATCCACAGTCATTATTGCAGTTCTTTTTCCCTTCAAATAAATTAGGAAAAGGGCAGATCCTTCAGGATTTTTCTTCGTGATTGTGTGAAAATATCTGTTTGATCTTGAGCATTGTTCAGATGGAAAAATGGATAGAGGATTTGCATTTATATAAATACAGAGTTATAGCATGCGTTGTTGGAGAAGGGCAAATTAGGAAAATGCCTAATGGAGAATTCGGAAATTATGCTTCTCGAATCAAAAGATTCCTGGTTTTACACGGTCGGGGCGTCGCGTATCCCGTTGTTTCGAGAAATAGTAAAAACGTTTATTTGAGTTTGTTCAGAAAGAAAAAAAAAAAAGGTATGAGATATTTTGAATACTCATCCGTATAAAATATAAGTTAAGTTTAACTTTTTGACATAATATAATTTATAAAAAATCAAAATAAATATATATTTTGAAATATGATATATGTTTATTTGCATATCTATACTAATAAAGTATTAATCTCACCTTTGTGTAATTTGTAGACAAAAGTCCAAACGTGTTAGTTTTGATGTCTTTTGTCTTGATGATATTTAAATCATGGTAACATTTTCTTATCTATAATTCTGTAGCTATGACTTTTCTACTTTGTAGTTCCTTCCCTACTAGCAATTATAATCTTAACTAACACGCAGTTTGGAAACTATAAGTGAACTAAAAATAGAGTCCAAAACTAATGGAAAAGAAAAAGGAAATTAATCCATGTTTAATTATTGACTCTCATCGTTTAAATATGACAGCTTACTTGCCAAACTTATATCATGAAGATTTTTAAAATTATTACAATGATAAAATTAGTAAATTAGAGTTATGTACAACTAGGATATTTATTTTTTAATCGTTTCTTTTCCCAGGTAGAATGAAATCTCAGCATCAGTGAGCTTATCTATTGGGCAGAATGTAATCTCAGCGATAAAAGTTATTGGTTTCATTGTTTATTAAAAATCATAAAACATAGGTGAAATAACTATGGCTTAATCCAGAATATTTCATGTTTATTTTGCCCACTGTAAAAATTGGTGCTATTCTGCTAGTTGAGAATTCGAGAATTATTTACATTGTGATTATGATAGATTGATAACTTCTACTGAATTCACTCTTGTGTCAATTTTCTTATTCTTGAAATTTTTCCACATCTAATATTCATATACCTCACCTACTCCCTACTCTTAGCTTTTTTTTTTTTACTTATGGTATGTGATGCACGGGTGTAAATGGCGTGATCCAATCGAGTTTGGTTTAGGATTTTGTTCAATTAGTTTGGTTTGGTAAAGTCTAAGGTCTAACTTGACTGGACTATTTAACGAGTCAATTTTGAGCATATTAATGCTCGAACTGTCAGCGTATGGACATGTTCGAATTTGTGATATATAGAAAAATTATGCATGATTTGATGTTATTTCATTACATTTGTTTGATACAGACAATAAATTAAATATAATAACTATCAAATTATTATAATGATAATAAGTTTGTACAAAAAAACTAATAATGGTTTAATTATATCAGCTAAAAATATATGTTCTGTATTTAAATATAATTTTCAGAATAAAAAACTATCTTTACTTTTTCTTGAAATATATTCTAATATTATTCCATTACGAATACAGTTTGAAGACATCCGAGGTGAGCTTGATTATGCTCGAGTTCGAATTTGAAAAATTTTAATAATACTCGACTTGATAAATTAATGTATATATCAGCTCGAATCATGGACACCTAATAAGATGTCTTTTAGCTTGATTTTTCTTAGGGGGTATATAATCTGAAACGATTTTTACAGGTAAGGAAAGAGTAAGTACGTAATCTATTTTAGTTCAATCCAGCCTATAAGATTTGCATATTTAACCATTTTTGACGCCATGAACTTTTTGACTAATTCAACACCGTTAAATCATGAAAAAATATGAGAAAAATGAGGGAAGAGGAATAAAGGAATCTGCTTCCTTGACAACGTACGGAATTTTCCACACATGATCCAACAAGATATAAAAGCGCACGTGCTTCTTTTTGATAAATAGTACATGCTGGTACTTTTTTTCAAATATTCTCCCAAATTGCATTTCAAATGAAATGACATAGATACCCTTCTTTGACTTTAGAATATGATGGAATAAAATAAACTGACTTACTAAATTGGCTGCGCTTCTTATGTTGTGAAGTAGTAGTTGATCGACATAGTTTGACACATCATTATGTGTCATCGAGAAATAACAAATGTGTGTTTCTGACACATGGGTATGGTTACGTACATCCGAACCCTCCATTCCCCGCTACAGACGTGGACTTCTATTACAATAAGGTAATGTTGTTGTTGTTTCTTTTTCTTTTATTGGGATTGTAGACATTAATCTCATCTTTGATGCTTGTTTGTAATCTAAACTGTATTTTATAAATATTAATATGATTACTGAGTAATTATTTGACCACTACGAAATAGAGCAATGCAATATAAACTACTATTTTGTTACACTCATCATTTTTGGGGGAAAGTGGAACTTGTTATTCATAATCAAAAAACACATAGTATGTACATCATGTATAGACCAATAAAAGCAAGACTAACTTCCAGTAATGCTATCTATATACATCTATAAGTCCGCAAGAAGTGGCTAGTTTCTTCGTGTCAGTAATTATCTCGTGGCATAATTTCCATACAGGCGGAAGGTGGTCGTCAGTGTTGTGGTAGATCCGGTTACGCCAATATCAAATCCTGTGTAGAGCCATACGAAATATATATCTCCATTCAACGCCCGTCTGATCGAATGGTCGAGTGTTAGATGCATTACTCGAAATCCATTCCTTGCATGTCAGTGTATCGAAAAAAGATGTTTGGAGGGATGTGTGCATTAGGTGCCGCCAAATATTTTTTGTCTAGTGACAGTCTCTAAGTGCATGCAAGGCATCTTCAGTTGTTACACTCATCATTGTCAATATGTGAATCATTCATTATTTGTATGTATCTGTTTACTGATAGTTAACTTGCGGAATGCATAATAGTTACTTTTTTTACCACTATCAAATTCACATATTTTATACATTGCGTTTGCATAGGGTCTCGGGAAGGATCGGATTGTTTCACGATCTGATATACCCAGCTTTACCCTACACTTTGTGCAAGAGACTGTTTTCGCGGCTTGAACCCATAACTTTAAGTTCACAAAGCACCAACTTTACTAGTTATTCAAATGACCCTCTCATTTAAGAGAATTTAAAATATACTACTTAATTCTCGTATCCAAAAAAAGAAATTCTCTTATTTGTTTGAATCTATAACGATAACTTTTGATGCCGTTGGAATATACTGGGTATATGTTGTTGTTTGAGCGATTTAATTTCAATTACTCACGCAACAAAACAAATGATTCGTTGTTGATCGACCAAAAATATGTACAACATATATGCAGGCCCTTTATAAACAACTAGTTCTTTTGCTTGCTCTTCCTAGTTACTTTTAGTTCATTTCATAACTATATATAGAACCTCTTGTATGATTCCTCGAAAAAGAATTTTATTTTGGTTGTTGCGGTCCGGATTTCTTGTATAGTTTTACAATCAAATTCCACCATCTAGCAAATTTTTTAATCGCAACAAGTTATAAAAGATAGCACTTCAAATTATACTCCATATTTTGTGCACATACATCTTCACTGATATATGTCGTATCCTTTATTTGTAAATACAAAACAAAATCGTCTTATATTAGACAATTAAATTAACTTTGCACGTGAACTTTAAACTACGATTGATGGTCGGGGCTTTCTTTCCAATACGGATAATGCCATATAAAAATGTATATTTTATTAGAGAATAATAAATATACGTTCTTGTTTCATAAGACATCTTTTTGATTGATCGATAGTCAATAATAAATCATAAAATAAAATTAATAATGTAAAAACGTAAATTTGTCTTTAGGGGGGAAAATGTGTTGTTGGATAAATATTAGACGTAATGTTTATCTTTAAGATTTATCCCGTGATTTATTAATGTAAATCACATATAGTGTGGATCACCATGTCATCTTATCTCCTAGACTTGCATTTGACTACAACTCCTTGGCGGTAAGGGATTATCACCATACAGTAGAGTTTGTGATGGTACGAACTCTAATCAAGACAGGATTAGGGGGTCCCTAGCCTAGCCTATAAATAAGAGCCTATGGTTGTCCATCAAACCATCTCATTCAAGCCAAGAGGAACAAGGCTAGAAGGCTACCCTAAGGACTACGTCAACACGAAGAAGGCTCCTACAAACGACAATGGCCGGAGGTAACTTTATTTGCTTCCGTATTTTTTTTTGGGCTAACAATTGGTATCAGAGCGGTCCTCTGACCATGTCGATTTGTATCGAGCCACCCCTTATTAACGTGTGCATAGCACACATGATTTCATCAAAACTATCTTCCGTACCCTTTTGGTTTCAGATCATGAATTATTTATTCTGTTAATCTGTTCATGTTCGGAAAAACGAAATTTTTTTTCGGGTCAAAAAATCGTTTTTTTTTTGGGAACAAGTTTGTAAAAGAAGGTTCTGTTTTTGGGTTTATATGACAAAGCGATAGACAATGTCTATCAAAGGCTGTCGATGGCCTGGTGGCCAATGTCTCTCTCCTTGTGCGAAAGGTCGCAGGTTCAATCCCTCTTTGCGCAAATTTCGGAATTTTTTTTTTTTTTTTCTGGAATTCTGTTAGATTTAATATATAACTAAAACTTCCTTCAACACAGCACAAACGGCTGCTGGCTTAATGGCCAGCGACTGAGTCACAAAGAAGGAGGTTCCGTGTTCGAACCTACCTCCTAAAATTTCGGTGAATTTTTGTTCTTCAGAAATTTTAGTTTGTTTTTAATAAGAACCCTTAGTTGACACAAAAGCTTGTTGGCCTACTGGCCAGCACAGGTGACACCGAATGGGAGGTTATAGGTTCGAAACTGTGGGTTGCCAATTTTTTTTTGGGGTTCCTGTCGGGTTCTGTCCTGGCGGGTTGGGCCATCCGGGTTCAACCCGGTTTCCAGTAGGGCTTCGGCCCACATACG
>AP025047.1:898348-1036287 GCA_036186865.1 Eustoma russellianum | reverse complement strand
AAAAAAAAAAAAAAAAAAAAAAAAAGGGATATTTGCCTAATTCTTGCTAATTATTGATATTGTATTTATTATTAATTTTGTGACTACTACGTGTAATGCATTTATTATTGTATTTAAGTCACAATCATACCATGTCTATTGTTCATATTTGCCTAATTCTTGCTGATGGGTATGTGTACGTTTATCAATTAACCTTGTTTATTATAAATTATGATTATGTATCTATTTGATAAAATTTGTGGCAAATGCAAAAGGTGAACTATTGAAAGTGTGATAAATACACCGTACACGTAATTTCTGTCTAGAAAGTCGGTACTTAAGCGGGACCGTCTGTGACCCCACCGCACGGCCTGGGACTTTACGTGGAATGGTAATACCTGTCTAGGAAATTGATTCATGATCTTTCCTGGGGTATTGCCGAATCGGTTCACTTCACATTTTCATTATGATTTGATCTTTTGTTGATGTCATATAAAGCGTTTTTTTTTTTTTTTTTTTGATGACATATAAAGTATTATTTTCTTAATTTTAAGATTAGCCACAGCATCTTAAAATTATACGGTATAATGAAAATAAAATGTCATCAAACATATGGTTTTGATTAATAAGGTAGTCACTCTGCCCCACAGGGAAGTGGTTATTTTATTGATCAAGAAAATTAAACATAAACGTTTTCTATGCCCACAGGTACGAAAATATCCCGGTTGTTTAATTTTCATTTTGTTTTAATATATTCTATGCATGATTAACCTCTACCCACAGGAAGGTTGGAATATATTAATTTTATATTACATGAAGTACATAGCATGATTGTATGTTTCTTTGGTTACGCAGTTCCCACCGTTAGTATGTTTGATTCTGCTAAAACTCCGATCTTAACTGGTGACAATTACGCTGAATGGAAAGAAGTGATCCTTTTGACATTAGGGTGCATGGACTTAGACCTGGCGCTCCGTGTGGATGAACCACCAAAACCCACGGATTCGAGTACGCCTTTGGAAGTGTCTAATTATGAGAAGTGGGAGCGATCTAATCGCTTGAGCATGATGCTCATCAAGACCCGCATAAGTCCAAGCATTAGAGGTTCTATCCCTAAATTGGAAAATGTCAAAGCTTACATGAAGGCTGTCGATGAGCAATTCGTAAGTTCGGATAAGGCTGTGGCCAACACTTTAATGAAAAGACTCTCGAACATGACCCATGACAGAAGCCGTGGTGTGCGTGAGCACATCATGGAGATGAGGGACATTGCTGCTAAACTAAACTCTCTTAAAGTTGAAATTTCCGACTCATTCCTTGTGCACTTTGTACTCAACTCTCTTTCACCGGACTTTGGTCCATTTAAGATCTCTTACAACACACATAAGGAAAATTGGTCAATTAATGAACTTCTGACCATGTGTGTACAAGAGGAGGAGAGGATGAAAAATGAGTCGATTGAGACTGTGCATTTTACGACTCATTCTAAGACAAATGCACTAAAAGGCAAGGGTGTCATTAAGAAGAAAACTGGCAATAAAGACAGATGCCGGTTTTGCAAGAAAAAGGGACACTGGAAGAAAGACTGCCTGAAATACAAGGGATGGCTGGAAAGGAAAGGTAATTTTTCATTTGTGTGTCATGAATCTAATTTCACTGAAGTTTCTGATAACACATGGTGGATTGATTGTGGTTCTACAATTCACATTTCGAAAACCTTGCAGGGCTTTCTAAACCTGAGGAAGCCAAAGGAAACTGAGCGGAACATCTATTCTGGAAATCGGATGGGCTCAACTGTAGAAGGAGTGGGATCCTATAGACTCATTTTGAAGACTGGTTTTCAGTTAGATTTAGAAAACACTTTTTTTGTACCGTCTTTTTCTAGAAATTTGATTTCGCTTTCAAGACTTTCAATTTTAGGTTTTGATTCAAACACTCATTTGAATGTAATGAATCTTTCATTAGGCAATAAAATTGTTGGTTGTGCGAAATTGAATGGTTTTTTATTTCAACTTGAGTTGGATCCCATGTATGAGTACACTCTTTTGACAGAAACTGCAACGAAACGATGTGTTATCAACGAAAACTCATCAAGACTTTGGCACAAACGATTGGGACACATCTCAATTGATCGAATGAAAAGATTAGTGAATGAAGGAGTTTTACAAACTCTGGACTTCACTGATTTTGGTACTTGCGTGGAATGCATAAAGGGAAAGCAAACCAACAAGACCGTTAAGGGTGCCAAAAGGAGTTCACAACTTCTTGAAATTATACACACAGACCTCTGTGGTCCGTTTCATATTCCGTGCTTGAATGGTCAGAAATATTTTATTTCATTCATAGATGATTATTCAAGATTCATGTATCTTTATCTCCTATTTGATAAATCTGAAGCACTTGATGCGTTCAAAATCTTCAAATTGGAAGTAGAGAAACAAAAGGAAAAGACAATTAAAATTGTCCGATCCGATAGAGGCGGTGAATATTATGGACGTTACACAGAAAAGGGTCAAATGATTGGTCCATTTGCTGAGTTCCTTCGGAAGGAGGGTATTGTTGGACAATACACCATGCCTGGCTCACCACAACAGAATGGTGTTGCTGAAAGAAGGAATCGAACGCTTATGGACATGGTTAGGAGTATGGTTAGCACTACGAATTTGCCTGTATCCTTTTGGAGTGAGGCTCTCAAAACCGCGGTGTACGTCTTAAACAGGGTGCCATCAAAGGCTGTCCCAACCACTCCTTTTGAGTTGTGGAATGGTTGGAAACCCAGCTTAAGACATTTACACGTTTGGGGTTGTCCAGTTGAAGTTAAGGTGTACAACCCTAGCATTAAGAAACTGGATGAAAGAACTAAGAGCGGTTATTTCATTGGATATGCTCTAAACTCAAAAGGATACAGATTTTACTGTCCATCACACTCTCCATATCTGGTTGAAGCAAGAAATGCTAAGTTTCTAGAGGATCATGAAGTCAGTGGGAGTGATTCAAATCGTGAATTTAGATTTGAGGAAGTTAGGGACATATCAGTGCCCCTACATAAAGACAATTTGGATGCTATTCAACACGTTGAAGAGCCTCAAACTGTACAACCTCAAATTGTTGAATCGCATCAAGAACCCATTGAGACCATTATTCCCACGCCTACTGAACCAGTGGGAGTGAGAAGATCCATACGAACTAGAAAATCAGCAATTCCTGATGACTACATAGTATACCTTCAAGAATCTGATTATGACATTGGAACATGTCATGACCCTATGTCGTTTTCAGAAGCCATGAAAAGTGACAAATCGTCACAATGGTTCAATGCCATGAAAGAAGAGATGGAATCAATGGCTAAAAACAAGGTCTGGGAACTCGTTCCATTACCAACCCGAGCCTCTATGGTGGGATGCAAATGGGTCTTTAAGACCAAGAGAGACTCAGTTGGTAATATCGAACGATATAAAGCTAGACTTGTGGCCAAAGGATTCACTCAGAAAGAAGGCATTGATTACCATGAAACCTTCTCTCCAGTTTCAAAGAAGGATTCATTTCGCATCATCATGGCATTAGTAGCTCATTTTGACCTCGAGTTACATCAAATGGACGTGAAAACAGCATTCCTTAATGGGGTTCTTGATGAAGAGGTATACATGCGTCAACCAGAAGGCTTTGTTGATTCCAAGAATGATCAATTAGTTTGCAAATTGAATAGATCCATATATGGGCTTAAACAAGCTTCACGTCAATGGAACCTTAGGTTTCATGAGGTAGTCTCTTCATTCGGTTTTGTTGAGAACATTGTTGATCAGTGTATATACCTCAAGATGAGTGGGAGCAAGTATATCTTTCTGGTCCTATATGTGGATGATATTCTCCTGGCAAGCAGTGATCTTGGGTTATTATGTGAGACTAAACAATTTCTCACTTTGAACTTTGATATGAAGGATATGGGTGAAGCTTCTTATGTCCTTGGCATAGAGATTCACAGAGATAGAGCAAGTAAAATACTTGGTCTCTCTCAGAAAGCCTACATTAACAAAGTACTTGAGAAATTTGGCATGCAAAAGTGTAAGCCCACGGCAGCACCTATAGCTAAAGGAGACAAGTTCAGCTTAGACCAGTGTCCGAAGAATGCATTAGAGAAAGATGAGATGAAAGACAAGCCATACGCATCACTCATTGGGAGTCTTATGTATGCACTGGTCTGTACCAGACCGGATCTCTCATTTGCAGTCGGAGTACTTGGCAGATATTTGAGTGACCCTGGTATTGCTCATTGGCAAGCCGCGAAGAGGGTCTTAAGATACTTACAAGGAACCAAAGAATACAAGTTGACATACAGACGATCAGAGATTCTGGAGGTTTTGGGATATTCTGATTCTGATTACTCAGGCTGTGTGGATACAAGCAAGTCTACTTCTGGATACATTTTTCTTCTTGCTGGAGGAGCAGTATCTTGGAGAAGTAAGAAGCAAACCATTATTGCTTCGTCCACTATGGAGGCTGAGTTTATTGCGTGCTATGAAGCTACTTCACAGGCTCTTTGGATGAAATACTTCATCAGTGGTCTTAAAGTTGTCGATAGTGTTGAGAGACCAATTAAGATTTTCTGCGATAACAAAGCGGCAGTGTTCTTTGCGAAAAACAATAAGAGTGGGAGTCGCAGCAAGCATATCGACATAAAGTATCTAAAGGTCAGAGATCATAGTAGCAAGGGAGATGTAAAGATTGAACACATAAGTACGGAGTCAATGTTGGCTGATCCCATGACGAAAGGTTTACCGATACAAGTATTTGGGGATCATGTTGCCAATATGGGACTACGTGGTTCTCCTTGATTTTGTATTTTTGATCTTATTGTCTAGACATTCGTTTGACATTTGTTTATTTTATTTGCGCAATCTAAGTTAGGATCTGTTTGATCCATATACGAGGACCCATTGAGATGATTTATAATAAGTCGTTCATTTTGTTTGATTGTTTGTATAATGCATGGTAATACTTGGAAGGGAGTGCTCGTTGTTTAATCTAAGAGCGCAACCGCCTTGATTCGTATGTGTTATATTTTCGATCGAGGTAGTCAAGTTGTTCGAGTGACATTTTTGTTTTGGCCAAGTTACTTAGTCACTTGTGTAGCGTTGTCTAGTGTTGACATTTGATCCAAGTGGGAGAATGTTGGATAAATATTAGACGTAATGTTTATCTTTAAGATTTATCCCGTGATTTATTAATGTAAATCACATATAGTGTGGATCACCATGTCATCTTATCTCCTAGACTTGCATTTGACTACAACTCCTTGGTGGTAAGGGATTATCACCATACAGTAGAGTTTGTGATGGTACGAACTCTAATCAAGACAGGATTAGGGGGTCCCTAGCCTAGCCTATAAATAAGAGCCTATGGTTGTCCATCAAACCATCTCATTCAAGCCAAGAGGAACAAGGCTAGAAGGCTACCCTAAGGACTACGTCAACACGAAGAAGGCTCCTACAAACGACAATGGCCGGAGGTAACTTTATTTGCTTCCGTATTTTTTTTTGGGCTAACATGTGTCTGTATCATTTTCTTTAAATTTTAATAAATCTTTCGAATATAAACATGTGAAAGTTGTGTTACAGACCATATTCGTCTCAAGGTGTTGCGAGGCGCTTTTGACTGATGCTTTAAAATTTAAATGCAGATCGGTTTCCTGCTAGTTCGAGGAATAAAATATTTAGGAGAATATAAGATGAATATCTGTGATAAATACAATTCAATTAACGTTGTGTTACAGATAAATAAAAATAGTTTGATTTTTTAAATTATGCTCAAATAAAAAACAGGACAAATTGTTTAGACGGATAGAGTATAATACACGTTTCTTTGCAAAATGTTTGAGATTATAAAGTATAAAAAGACTCTTATATTTTTCTCCTTCAGATTCAGAATTGAAATCCTAGAGCAAGAATTGCACATATATTTTCATTCAGCTAAATATGCGATTTACATTTTAATATAACATGTAAAATCATTTAAAGAATTACTTGTTGATAAAATACCAATTAATATTTGTGAACATATAGCAACCATAATAGGTGCAGCATCACGTCGAGTACTGAACAGTAATGCATCATGCTCCTCCTATCAGTATAAACCCCACCACTGTCAAGGGTTCAAAGTGCTTCATGCCCCATCATATCTATGAAGATAATATGCCATTATTCTCAAGATTCTTTACCCAAGAAAAATATAATAAATGATAGTGGTAAAAATATATGATAAAGTTCTAGCAAGCCTCGGTAAGTCGGAAACTTGAAATTACTATGAAGAATGTAAGTTAATAAAAAATGGACATATTTTAAAATAATGGGAAAGCGCTAACGAATATTACTTAGAGGCATAGACTTGAAGATAAGAAGAAGAAAAGGAAAGCTACTTTCGTAACCATTCCAACTTGAAATAATTAATAATAGGATATCTACGACCAGCGGTACAATGTCATTTGTTGCGGATGGGATTCTCTCACCGCGCAGTGAGTCATCGTATTCTCCACCACGCAACACGTGGCAGCAGGGAAGAATGGTGAGGCTGGATGAGAGTTACCTTCATCCAATCTCATTAACATTTGCTGCCACGTGTCATGCGATGACGCACGTAGTGAAGGATGAGCGGTGAGGACCTAATTTGTTGACCTTTTCCATGAGAAAGACTGAAAGCGATCATTAGATTCCACTAAAAAAGTCATCAAACGACAACCGTTTGCCACATCCTAACAATTAAAAGCGTTTGATACGTGTCTACCTTGTATCATCCATTAGTCAAATCGAGTAATAAAACAACCTCCCGTGCATAGTCCAGTTGATATTCGGTTTAGAATTTGTCCAAGAGTTCGAGAGTTCGATTCAAGAGACACGCATAATTTGGGTGTTCCTCTGATGCTCGGCCTGATTTGCAGGGGGGCACCTTGTGTAAGTTACTGCGTAAGATTTCACCCAATCTAAGAAGTCGTTGGGCTCCTGATTTGTATCATCTACACATGGTCTTTGGGACTAGGATGGTGGAGACTCCCAAGATGAGTGAGTTCATCTTTTGCTCCAAGAGTAACAAAACATCTATGAAAAAAATAAAAAAGAGTAATGATGATACCGGAAAATCCATCCGTCAGTCAATGACAGTCAACGTTAGAGCAAAAGTATAAAAATGACTAAGGGCCGCAGGTCGGCCTGGTGACAGACTAAGTCCCACGCGGACAAGTATTTCGGCTCGGTTACAGAGGCCCCACACCATCCCGGCTACATGGTCAGTACCCTACTGGAACTAAGGGTTCCACCTCGGCCTAAGGGATCCACCTTGGATCAATGACTTTACCACAGCCAAAGGATCTTATCACAGCAACAGTTACCAACTGGAAAAGCCTGGCCGTAACCTTGGCCCAAGCATTTTATCACAAGACCCCGGCATTTCTGCCCTTTAAAATGGCACCTCGGCCATAATGATGGGGACATCTAGAGCGGATATACATCCAGCTCGGCCAAAGGAAACAGTCCTCGGCAGGTTCGTCTCGGCCAGAAAAACATCTCGGCCTCGGATCTGCTCTTGAATACGGCTCTGATTATTGACCTCAGCCAGATTACAAGAGTCACAGAGCAGTATGCTGCGTGGCCTACTTGCAATATCTAACTTTCCAGATGTCAACCATACGAAGGAAAGGTGCCAATACAGCAATCCTTAGCAGCTGCACGGCTACCATGCAAGCAGGCCAGACGTCGTCGTCTCAACCATCTGAGACACGCAGCTCCCAGCTTCGTCAGCTATAAAAGGGCTTCTCCAACAGTAAGAAGCTCCAAGTCCAAATTGGAAGCCAAAATTACAAGTCCACATCACAAGTAAAACACCCCGCTGTGCTCACCTCAGCTCGGCCTGCACTTTGGCCGACCTCAAACAGGTTTTGTCAGACCACTATTTCAGCATAAGCCATACGTTATAATGCCCGTAACTGACTTGAGCGTCGGAGGGTTTCCCTGGGGCAGCGCCCTGGGACTCCTAACGCGTTCTTTCCTTTCTCAGGTTTCCTAGGAGGATAAAGTGACGGAGGGTTGACGGCGTTGAACCCCGGATATTTCGACTATTACCTTGGCGAGACAATCCGACCTCGTCAAATTGGCGCTAGAAGGAGGGCCTGAACCTCCGGGTCCCTTGACTTTCGAAATATCAAGTCATTTCTAAAAATTCTTAGCTTAGGAAGCTATTGAGAGAAAGATGAGCAGAGAAGGCAATCAAAGGCTCTCTTTGCAACCAACTGCTTCATGTTCCCAGGAGTTTGAGTTAACTCCTATTACCTTCTCATATGAGGAACATATGCGAGCCATACACTATGTGGCACAAAATCCAGCAGCTTTCCAAGCTGTACTGGAGTTGAGAAGGGAAGCGTTCAGAGAAGGAACAAGTAATCCTTCTCCCAGTGGTACCAGCGTTCAGCAGTTGGAATATTCTCCATCTCGGCCAGGATATCATTCTGAATGTCAAACCGAGGTTATAACTGAAGCTGAGTACCCATTTCGAAGGTCTGATGATCAGACCATACAGAGCCCCTCGACCTCACCTCGGCCTCGAAGTCTCGAAAGACATATCCAGGCCTCACGGCGAGAAAGAGCATCCGTTAAGGTCCGGATGGGGGGCCAGGGCAGAGAAAGAAGTTCCTTGCTGGCTTCCAAAGCTCGTATCCTCTCCTATATGAGGAAGAAAAGTCTGGTAAAGGAACCTAGACCTCTTGCAGGACCACTCCATAAGAGGGATCCACAACTCTACTGCCTATATCATCATGATATAGGGCACGATACAGAAGATTGTAGGCAGCTCGGAAACGAGATAGCCCGCCAAATTGAGCTCGGCCATCTGCAGCAGTTTCACAATCCGAGATGAAATTTATGCAGTTGAGCCAAATTAGATGTTCCTTGAGGTGAACATCAACCCGAGTGGTAGCTCTAAGTTGGAAAGTTAGGCTATCTTGTCCGTTAATAGAGTTCAAAGTGGGGACCAATTTTCGAATACATCTGAAAACCCCCAGCTCAGCCTTGTAGTTGGCTTGTACAAGTCACCTCTTGGTGCGCGAAACTTCTCAGCAATAAAAAGTGTTCATTCAACTGTGTTGTGGACAGCTCTGCAGAACTGAAGTTTCTTACCAGAAAGACCTCGGCTAAGTTCCAGGCACCTGCCCGCTAAAGGGTGAAAAAGACATCGGCTAAGTTCCAGGCACCTGCCCGCTAAAGGGTGAAAAAGACCTCGGCTAAGTTCCAGGCACTTGCCCGCTAAAGGGTAAAAAACTTCTCCTCAGCAGGTTCTGGGGAAAGAGCCCGCCAGAGGGTTAAATTTCTCCTCAGCAGGATCTGGGGAAAGAGCCCGCCAGAGGGTTAAATTTCTTCTCAGCAGGATCTGGGGAAAGAACCCGCCAGAGGGTTAAAGATTTCTTCTCAGTAGGATCTGGGGAAAGAGCCCGCCAGAGGGTTAAAATTTCTTTTTAGCAGGATCTGAGGAAAGAGCCCGCCAGAGGGTTAAAGATTTCTTCTCAGCAGGTTTGGGAAAGATCGAGTTGAAGTTGCATCTCGACCAGCCCGGGACACCAACTTGCTCAGGACTCGTATGACCTTGGCAGATCTGGATAAGGTCGGGGCAGATCTCTATATCTCACCTCGGCTAGTGTACAACGAATATGCTCAAGTTATTTTAAATGAGATATCGGCCAAGGTTTCACCTCGGCTAGTATACAGCGGATATGCTCGAGTTATTTTAAATGAGATCTCGGCCAAGGCTTCACGAGATTCTCTTATTCAAACTCAGCAAGACAAGGTAACTTTTATTTTGTCTATCTTTTATTAAGGTTGAGCAGGTTTAATAAGAAAAGTTCAATTACACTAATCTGCGGGTAAGAGTTTTGCCCAAGATTAGTAGGTCCGATGTGCGACCTCGGCAACAAAAAGTATGAAGAAAATACTGAAGCAAAAAACTTGGAAACGAATAAGAATTGCAAAGGGCAGAAACTTTCATTGATGACCAGAGTACACTTATTACAATCTAAGTTTAGACTTGATCATCATCACGCAAGTCTGCCCCATCAGTGAACTTCTGAAATTGGGCTTCGAACTCGGCCTCAGCATTGGTGTTATAGAGCTCAGCCAGCCTGGGGTCATCCTTATTCAGCTGGGGGCAGACCTCGGCACAGACATCAATGGCCATTGTCTGGCCCATCTGCATAACTGAGCCCTGCAGTAGTACCATATTCTCTTCAAACAATTCAGATTTCTTGAACTCGGCCACTGCTTCAGACTTGGCCGCAGCAAGTTGAGCAGAAAAGTCTGATGTTTGCTGCTCCATTTTCTCTTGCAAATCTTTGATCACGGCATCTTTTTGCCCAGACTCGGCCATGACTTGATTGTAGCATGCCTCCAGGTCGGCATTTCTTTTCCCCAGCTCAGCCATTAAGGAGTTAGCTGTGGCCCATTTGACCTCGGCCTCTTCTCTTTGGCTTTGAATCTTGAGGAGATCTGATTTTAGAGAAGCAATGTCTTGGGACTTAACATCAGATTCCTGAGTCTTAGCTGCCAGTTGACTTTGCAACTCTTCACCTCGGCTAATGAGCTCAGATAGTTGCACTGTTAGCTGTTTCACAGAAATGGAGTTAGAAAAACTTTAGCATGTGAAACAAACAAGAGATAGGTCATACCACGGCAGAATTGACATGGACAGAGTTAACCAAGCTGCCCCAAGATGCAGTTGAAAAACGCTGTTTGTCAATGGGCAGTATCAAATTGTTCATCTTTCTAGCTGTGGCAGGGTTCATCACGGTGTCGGCCTCGTCAAACTCGCCCACCGTTACGTTTTCCTGAGCAGGTGCCATCTCGGCCTCAGGAACGGGGGCATCTCTCTGCCTCTTCCCCAGAACAGAGCTCACATGCTGCTGGCTTTGTCCAAGGTCAACTGGAGCTGTACACTTCAGAGGGACCTCGGCCCTTGCCTCTGCTATCATGATCCGAGTAAGGAAAACTACCTAGAGGAACAAATCAAGACAGGAAATATAAGATACCTAGAGTGGTGGATTCAGAAGCGATTGTGATTGCCTGATTAACCTCGGCCTCGGCAATGCCTTCGGCTGGGGGCAGTTCTTGAGCGGCTTCGGCCCTAGCTTTTGCGGCCTGAGCCTTCTTGCGAGCTGCGGCCTTAGCAATCTTTGCAGCTACATCCTTCCCTCCAGGAGCCATGGAGCCTGCATAGAGTGCGCAAGGTTAAGTGGGGAAGTTAGAAATGAAAAAGAAGCACAAGTAACAGAGCATACCCCGGACTATTGCCAGATTCTCTGGAGAAAGGGGTTTGTAATGGGGACCTGAGGCTAAGGAGCTCAGGTCAGCCGCCTCCAGAATGGATTCATTAACCCTGTGCCAGTCAATGACCACAGGCAGAGAGTACAACTTGGCCGCTTCGTCACAGTATTCTGAGCTCGGCTTTGTGTTGTCAGCTCTGCCTGACTTCCATATATCAAGTTGGGGTAACCCTAACTTCTTAATATAGAAGAACCTGCCCTTCCAGTTCTTCTTGAAGGAGGGAATATGTACAACATAATTAAAATCTTCAGGAGTCACTCTTTTGGTAAAATAATACCAACTATCTGAAGACCTACAAGCAAATAGACTCCTAAAGATTCTATGATCAAAAGGGAGTTCGGATGCTCTAAGGAAGAGCAGAAAAGAAAGAATAATTTTCAAACTGTTAGGCTTGATTTGGGGAAGCCTAAGGTTGTAAGAGTGAAGAATGCGAAATAAAGAGACTGGAATGGGAAGACGAAACCCAGAATGAAAGTATTCTTCATAGATAGCCTCATAGCCCTCAGGAGGGTCATAGGCTGTTTGATTGGGCAAAGGTAAGAGGGGATCGAATTGCTCAACATCGATGTCATACATGCCACAGATCAAGGAAACGTCTACCTCGGACAAAGTACAAAAGGATTCTTGGACTTCGGCTGAAGGAGATCCCCTATAGACAACTCCTACCGGCAAAGCTGAAACCCTAGATTTTCTAGGCACCGTTGCCGTGCCCGGAGGAGGAATGGTTTCTACCTGCTCTGGAGAAACCTCCACTACTCTAATAGCTCTGCTCGGCATAGCTCGGCCACTGGGGCCGGCAACATCACCAGCACCAGCCAGAAGCCGAGCTGGAGGACAGTTCTCAGAGACAACCGTCTTCTCCGATGAGGAACTAAAAGTTCCGTCATTTCCAACATAAGAAGCCCCTTCGGAGCGATTTTGTGAATCAGAAGCTGAAGACATGAAAGTTAGCAGAGGACTTACAGGCGATTAGCCAGAAGAAAAAGAGGATCGCCGAGGTGAAAAGGATGTCGGAGCAAGGGGAAACACCGGAAGAGCTGACACCGAAGAAGAGTAAGAATGAGGAGAGCAATTAAAATGCAAAAGGGAAAAAAAATGAGGAACGAAGCCTTATTTATAGGCAAGTCTCAGCCATTCCAAAGGTCACCTTGGGTTGGGTTAACCTCGATCCCGTGCCACCATCAAGGCTAATTGGCATTGAATCCTGAACCGACGTGAATAAAAGCTGAACCATCGTCACCTCGGTATGCGCAGACAATAATTGTGCAAGGCAAACCAACCCAAGACAGACACGTGTCGTGGAAGAGCATCCGTCTGGTCAGTTTGATTCAATCAGTACAGCTATAAACTGATGCTTCGTACACCGCGCTTGATAGGTATGGAGTAAATGGCTTTAAGAGAGACACCTCGGCCAAAGGCAACGATATCAACAGATCAGCCTGCCCTCAGCTCAGCTCGGCCAAGCTAATCTGGGGGGCAAATGATGATACCGGAAAATCCATCCGTCAGTCAATGACAGTCAACGTTAGAGCAAAAGTATAAAAATGACTAAGGACCGCAGGTCGGCCTGGTGACAGACTAAGTCCCACGCGGACAAGTATTTCGGCTCGGTTACAGAGGCCCCACACCATCCCGGCTACATGGTCAGTACCCTACTGGAACTAAGGGTTCCACCTCGGCCTAAGGGATCCACCTTGGATCAATGACTTTACCACAGCCAAAGGATCTTATCACAGCAACAGTTACCAACTGGAAAAGCCTGGCCGTAACCTTGGCCCAAGCATTTTATCACAAGACCCCGGCATTTCTGCCCTTTAAAATGGCACCTCGGCCATAATGATGGGGACATCTAGAGCGGATATACATCCAGCTCGGCCAAAGGAAACAGTCCTCGGCAGGTTCGTCTCGGCCAGAAAAACATCTCGGCCTCGGATCTGCTCTTGAATACGGCTCTGATTATTGACCTCAGCCAGATTACAAGAGTCACAGAGCAGTATGCTGCGTGGCCTACTTGCAATATCTAACTTTCCAGATGTCAACCATACGAAGGAAAGGTGCCAATACAGCAATCCTTAGCAGCTGCACGGCTACCATGCAAGCAGGCCAGACGTCGTCGTCTCAACCATCTGAGACACGCAGCTCCCAGCTTCGTCAGCTATAAAAGGGCTTCTCCAACAGTAAGAAGCTCCAAGTCCAAATTGGAAGCCAAAATTACAAGTCCACATCACAAGTAAAACACCCCGCTGTGCTCACCTCAGCTCGGCCTGCACTTTGGCCGACCTCAAACAGGTTTTGTCAGACCACTATTTCAGCATAAGCGATACGTTATAATGCCCGTAACTGACTTGAGCGTCGGAGGGTTTCCCTGGGGCAGCGCCCTGGGACTCCTAACGCGTTCTTTCCTTTCTCAGGTTTCCTAGGAGGATAAAGTGACGGAGGGTTGACGGCGTTGAACCCCGGATATTTCGACTATTACCTTGGCGAGACAATCCGACCTCGTCAAGTAACATACATTGTAAGTAGCTAATTTTAGAGACATATGATCACTAGAGTTACAATTGCTAAGACATATGATCATTATATTTATAATTTACAAGATTCAAATAAAACGTATGTTAATAAGTTTATTTGAAAACTAGACAGGAATTTGGAACATCTAAATAAATTACATTAAGAGAGTATGACATACGGAGTATACTCAACGATGATGAGAATTGCTATATTGCATCGGGAGTCGTTATCTAAAATTCTTCGCATAACACATCAGCTAGCGGTCGTAAAATAAAATAAAAGCTTTATACATACGGTTTATATGTTAAAGCTTTATAAGTGTGAATCAAGAAACACGCTTCAAGCCTCCGAGACGTATCTAAATTGGTATTTGAATGGAAGGTTACATCTAAAGTTCGATGTTTAATTTTTATGGCAGACACAGTGTGAGTGTTTTGACTGCTGTATATATCAAATATTTCAACCTAATATGGTTTTAATACTGATCTAGGAGGCCGCTAAGTTTCAATAGATTTCTTGTGTGCACCGCTTGCCTGAACCTTCTACAGAAAAAATTGTTAAATGATTTTGTTTTGCGTTTTTTACCAATCGTAAGACTAAAACATTAAAAGCCCAGAAATAAGAAATTTGGTGTTTTGCATCTAACAAACACCTTTCAAATTTTTCATTGCGTTAGGCTCTTATATTCCCTGGGTGTCTACCCATTTTAGGGCTAGGCCACGTCATTTCCTAGAGGGTTTAGTGCGGCTGTCATAATTTGTTGCCAAAAATTGAGAATACATTGAATTTAAATTCACATCACAAGCAAACAAATTCTATCCCCTTTGCAGTCTACATCTTATCATCAAACAAAAAAGAATCCATTATTTCGATGACTTTGCAATTTGTCCGTTTTGCAATCACTAGGCTTAAACACTTTTAGGAGAAGTTGGTACATGTTATTTCTATAGTTTGTTACTTTTTTATCTCAAATTATTAAAATAGTTCACTTTTTTTAAATAATTTAAAGACGATTATTTCAATTTAATTAAGAAATTGAAAATGCTGACAACTGACAAGAACGCAAAATGATGCATTTTTTAAAGAGTACAAATAATTTATATATATATATATATATATATTCTTAAACAGGTATAATTTAATTTATAACATGTCTTATCATTATTGACTAATCCTCCCCCAGGTTATTAATGTCGGAAGAAAAAACTGTTATGTTACCTTTTCGAGTACTAATGAATTTACGCCGGTAGACTCCACGTTTACTCCAAAAGGAAAAAGTTGCAAGGAGATTTTCGTAATTATCTTCCTAAATTACCTTTGTTAGCGAATATAGTTCACAAACAACAACATTATCTCATTGCCTTAAATGCTTCCGCTTATGGTAGGGTATAGGAGATCGGATGTATGCAACCATACTCATGTGTTAGAAACACATAGATGTTGTTTTTCAATGACTCATAATGAAAATTGTGTCAAGTTGTGTCGATCAACTACTGCTTCACAATATAAGAACTGCAGCCAATATAACTAGTCAATTTGCTTTATTCCATCGTATTTTAAAGTCAGAGTGTGTCTTTCATTCCATTGAAAATGGAAAATTGACTCGAAAATAGATATACTTCCTAGGCAAGAAGTAGGAATTGAAAAAAGAAAGGAAGAATTGATGATGAGTTATAGAAAGGTATCGGGTAAACTTCTGCGGATGAGATCCTAGGAGGTTAAAAGTGAGGCTAAAAGTGAGGCATCCAATCACGCGTTGCCACGTATACAAAAGGAATTTTTTTAAAAAAAATTGCAGCACCCCCTTGCTTTTGTACACGTGGCGACGCGTGATTGGATGCCTCACTTTTAGCCTCCTAGGATCTCATCCGAAACTTCTGGGCCTGGGCTGCTGAAGTATTCAAAGAGATCTACATCCTGCGGTCATCCAAGTTGGTGCTTGGGGTACTTTACTATTGGTAAAACATCTCTGAAAAGGGAATTGCAACACACATCATCATAAAACTGTAACACTGTTCCGAAGGGGAAAAAATTTCATCTTTAACAAACATGTTAAGAGTATTTATTTGATATACACATATGTATATATATTATATGTATGTATGTATACATATATATACATACATATGCATGTATATATACACATATATATGTATGTATGTATATATTGCAGTCTTCCCTTACTATTCAGATATTATAAAAAATATCGAATACACACACATATACACATATATATAATATATGTGTGTGTGTGTATAGATAGTATGTGTGTATGTATATATATGTGTATGTTGTAGTCTGTCCTTACTATTAGTATATTATATAAAAAAAAAAAGGGATAAGCATTTCATTTCATTGCAATAGATAGAATCCTCAAAACGGGCCATTCATTTGTGGCGTACATTGGATTTTGGGCTAAATCCTCAAAAATACGAGTCAATAACAGGAAAAAGACCAAAACATCAATAATACAAATTAGGCTAAATCCTCAAAGAGACGAGCCAATAACATAAAAAGGAAATAACAGAAAATGACCATAACATCAGTAACAAAAACTAGGCTAAATGTTCAAAAAGATGAATCAAGGATAAATGTTCAAAGAGATTAATCAATAATAGTTAAAAAAAAAACCAAAGCGTCAATTAAAAAACTAGGTTAAATTCTTAATGAAACGAATCATTAAATCCTCGAAAAGACAAGTCAATAACAAAAGACAAAATGTCAATAAAAGAAATTATGTTAAATACTCAAGCAAAAAAAATCAAAATAAATTGGGGTTAAATGGACAAGAAACCAAAAAGTTAAAAGGTAAGAATTTGGACCCCAAAAAAAAGTAAGAAATTAGGTTAAATCCTGAAACATAAAAGTCAAAAGAAAGTGGGGTTAAATCGTAAAGAACAAAACGTAAAAAGATGGGTTTGAACCCGACGTGAATCGAACACGCAACCTTCTGATCTGGAGTCAGACGCGCTACCATTGCGCCACGGATCCACTTGGAACGCTAATAGAACGTAGAAATAGAACTCATTTCCTATCTTTCATATTTTTATATTTATTCTAGTATGGTTACTATTAATAGTTTGTATATTTCTTGTGATCTTAATAGTTTGTATATTTCTTCTGATCACCCACCAACTTTTTGTGTCTTCTTCCCTCTCCCATCCCAAATGCGCCTCAACGTACTTATTCATTTCTTCACGAAGATTCCTAGTTAACGTTGTTTGACAATGATTAAGAATCATATCTTGTGGCTTAATTTACTACTACTAATCATACATTAATTCCTCTAAAATACATTAATTGATGTGTCCAAATATTCTCCCCACGTTTCTAGTTTCCGAAATTTAACAATTGGTTTCCTTGCAGATTTTCTTCCGATTCTGATTTCCGTCCTTGTCATTTCACTTTCATAGTGAGGAAAATTCCATGCAAGTTAATCGGGCCGAAAAGCTCCTATGCCAACATGAGCGATTACCATACCAAAAACCTTTAGTGTAACTCCATGACCAAGTGAAGCACCAGTAAAAACAAAAGCAGCACAAGAAATTGTTTATTAACAATCCTTTAAAAAAACAAAAACAAAAACAAGGGACATGTACATTATGAACACGAATGCTATTTCAGATATGATTGCTCTTTATTCTTGAACTCTCACAGAAAACAGAGAATCGGCCTCTGCATGGTTGCAATAACAGGACTTGAGCACTCAGCATTCACCCACGCCTAAGATACCCAGATTAGATGACTGCTTCATAATATGAAAGGTTCATCAGGTTTGTGTTAAGAAACACGCTAACAATAACATTACATATGATACAACTGCGCTGACATTCAAGATTAAGGGGATGGAAACCTGCTTATACAACAAGTGGATTCCATTTATGGAACAGTTCATGTCCAAACCAAAAGCATATTAATGTTTCTTGTTGGATTGTGAGACATACTAACTCTGCTGTTTCTCAGAATGAAGTGGATGCATTGACACCTTCATTCAGAAGCTAAGTCAGGTCTCGCCTGCAAGTAATGAAAATCAAGAACTCAACATTTCATTCTCTTTGCTTCTGTAGTAAATGGAAGAACAATCAAAATATCTGTCTCTACCTTTAAGGAACTGTTCCTTCTGTTTAGCAAAGGTTAGCTTCAGTGTCGGTCATTATCGAGTACCAAAAAGAGAGAAATTTCATCCTTTTGAGCCAACATCTGGATCTGTTTGCTTCAGATAAACTTCTTCGAATTTTGACAACCTGTGATGAGAAACAGTGTGTAATTACTTGCTTCAGTGCCTACTGACTATTTTCAATAAAACGCTCGAGCTACTTCAACAAACAAAGAAAGAATCAAGAGCTACTTCGACCAAAAACCAACATGAAAAATCTAAAGCATTTAATATTCAAAGACAGCCGAACTAGACAAAGTGTTCAGCCAATATTATCCCAAAATACAAGTGTACTCTGCTACTCCCAGGTACCCACCACAGTGATTCTTAAACACAAGTTTCCCCCCAAAAGCTACATAATGATCAAAAGACAAAGATAGGAGAGACTAAGAAACTTACACTTGCCTGAGAATACCAGAGTTTTATATTTTCTTTATTGCTTCAAAAAAAATTTCTTTATAAGCGTAAAAAATCTCATAATCCTTAAGGGAGACAATCGTGCATCCAGTATCAGTCATATGAAAACATACTTGATCACTCAATTACACTATCCATAACCAGCCTCAAGGACATGACTTTTGTCTGTCCTTCATCACAATCCTTGGGCCCCTATTACTTGTCAGTACATGCTGCCTTTCTTTCTCTGGTGGATTTTTCTCTTTTCCTTCCTTTCTTTTTTTTTTCTTTTTCTTTTTTCCTGGTGGGTAGCTAATGGTCTTCAAAACAAAACTCCAAGTATAAAATAACACATACCCCCTAAGAAGAACTTGGGGATTATGGGGGTGGCGGGTAGCTAGTGGGGTTCACACGCAACAAAAATTCCAATTATAAAATAACACATACCTTCTAAGAAGAACTTGGGGATTATAGGGGAACAGTTTTTTGTGGTGAAGACAGCTAATAGATGCTTTTAATGATGACAGACAATCTTTAGCTCCCACAAAGGAAACTGTCATAGCTTCACCATACTTGCTGCCATCTTCGTGAACTTTTTCAGACTCCACCTCAACAGATAAGGGTATAGAGTTATCTCTCGAGTCTGAAACAGAGCAATTATCCTCAAGATCCAAACCTGCTGCAATCTTTCTTCTCTTCTGACATGGGGTAGATAGAGATTCAAACAGCATAGGAAATTCCATAAATTGGTTCCATGCATCACATACCATGCGCAGACACCTAATGCCAAAAAAAAAAAGATGGAACTTAATCTATAATAACAGAAGCACAATATGTAGGCATGATGAAGCTGCCACTACCAAACCTGCAACTATCATATAATAAAATTCCATGTTATAACGCCTAAAGAAATATAAGGGCCAAGGGGAAAGAAATAACATACTTCAGAAGATATTCTGCACATCTGGCACCATTATCATTTGAGATGAGGTAATCAAGGAGCACTTGATGATCATATAATATCTGTAAATAATTGAATCTCAATAAGCCTCATATGAAAGTGAGAGATAAATTTCCTCCAATGTGTTCATAATAGAATCACCTTCGCCAGAAATAAATGGAAAAGATTGATGGGGTTAAAAATGTCCGACACCAAGCAGAGGATGTCATCTTTTGCCGCCGAAGAAGTAAGACCCTCACAACCCCTATTTGCAGTCAGGTTTCAGGTTCATGTTCCGTATTTCAATCACAGAAACAAATAAAGTAAATAATACACTAACCATTGCTTTGAACAAAGTGGTATATGTAAAGTTTGCAACAGCATTTGAAATAAAAGGTCATCCTTGAAGTAAAAGGAAAATAATCAGAATCATGACAGGAGCTAAGAACGAAAACAAAGTACGATGTCAGGAGCAACAAAAACCACCTCATGCATGTACAACTGGAGGAAGGATGATGAAAAGCTCAAACATCTTTTGATATACAACCTATCATCTGCATCAATTCCTCCAGGAAGATGGCCTTGAAGCCATTTGTGCAGTTCTAACAAACCCTCAATGCTACGAGTACATCCCAAATTAGAATTATAGTCGGAGGACAAAGGCTTGCCTAATCTTGAAACCTCAATATGCTCATTGGCCTTTCCTTTCATTGTCAGACAAGTCAAGGAGCACTTGAGCAAAAGGAAAACAGCAAGTCGTTGCAAATGACGAGATGAAGTCCTTTGTGCATCACCTTCAATAATATCTGTTTCAAAGGGCGAGCCTTCCAAGTAAGTGTTGTGACAGGACTCTGGGATCACTATTGGTTGACAAAGCAGATCATTGAAGTACTCATTGATATGATGCAACCATGAAACCATAACAGAAAACTCCAGGTCGCAAACATAGCTGAGCCTTAACATTAATACCTGGTAGAAAAAAAAACTATCAGCAAACCTTCTGCATCACAAAGATGAATGTCCCGAAAAACCATCAAGCCCATTTTTACGACATACGAGCAATTCAACTCCACGTACTACACGTAATCTCTAGAGCAACTATCAGAGCAATTCCTCAGTGTATTTGTGTCTATATTTGTAATGTAACATAATGCCTGAAGACCCTTACTAGGTAACAGTAAACAAAACAAAGCATCATTACGAGTTTGCCATGATTCTAATGGAGAGCCTCTGATGAGCAAATGCTTTATGCACCATCCAGAATCAAAGATTGTAGAATTGCAAAGAAAATTCAAAAGAAAAGCTACCCCATACCAAGATTTTATGCCTCAAGTATTCATATATACGAACATCACCAACATTTCCCGGCCTGTAAACATATAAGGCTAAAATTCCTGGAATTAAGTCTCTGATTTCACAAATAACACGATACTCACAAGAGCCAGCTCCAGCACACGATAAACCACTTGCATCAACAAGAGAGCAAAAAAGCTGCAAAATATTTCCCTGGAGGAGGGTTACTGCCCTTTCTTGGTCAGCAATCTCACAGACAATATCATGATCAGCAGATCCAGCTAATCGTTTTCCATTTGGACCACAACAGACCTCATTCAGCACGGTCCATTTTGGAATTGCATCAGCCATGTAGCCCAAGTAAATATTTAAAACTTCACCATCATGGTTTACCTGTATAAGTTTCAATATATTACGCAAAACTCGTACAATAGAGGCTGTCGTTAATAAACCAGCACTTTTCAGTTTCAGCTTCCGGAATAACAGAGAATATGAAGCTTGAAACCCTGATATGTCAGCTTCCGTGGAAATATTCCTCTGGGTAGATGACCGACCTTTCGTCGTTGCTGTTTCCAAGCACAGGAAAATCAAGTTCAAGAATTCTTCTCCGCTGTTTCCCTGCAGGCCATTACGACACAAACACAGACTGTTAAACAAGTATCTAAAATATGATTAATGAAAACAGATTCACCAACTTAAGTTTTAGTAATATACATATGCAATGTCGCACTCAAAAAGAGTCACCAAAGTATTGCTAGTCAAATGCTGGATGTATTGATTCGGAAGAGAAAGTAAAGGTATCTGCAAAAAGAAGGGGAAGGATAAGAAAAAGTAAATGACTAGTTTTTCTATTTGCAGAATACGAATCAGTTGCTCAACGGTTAACCATTGAAGAAAGAAGAAAAAGGGGCAAGGAAAAAATCACCAAAAGAAAAGGGAAACATAAATGACGCCATGCAATCTGCAATATCAGCAATAACGTGTTATTAGCACAGCAATTTTAATCTGCAGCATTCGTTCTTTTCTCCAAGGAAGAATGTAGTATATATTCTTTTATCAAATAGTTTGGATGTTAAAACTAATACTCTCTAAATGTGTCATGCTTAATCCTATTAAATTATTAAACGGAGTTCTTAACAGAATGCCACCACCTCCAAGAACAGAATAATCCAGTAAAACTTTATCATGCATGCCATAAGCGTAATAATACTGCAGTTCAATCCATCTGATAGCCAATTCATGGATTATATGAAGAAAAGTGAATTCTCACTTTGATAAGTCCCTAGAGTAACACAGAATCAGTAAGAAATATTAATTTCATGCAATCGGTTAATTACTCAGACAAACTGGTAGTGTTTCCACCATCAAACATGCTCTTACTTTAAATAAACAATGGAAAAGCACACCTATTTTGCTGCAACATATGAAGCACAAACAGTTCAAGTCACTCAAGTGTCAGTAAAAAACAACACATGAATCTTTTCTTCTGCAATTACTCAAAATTCAGATACTCTAGAACAGGTGGGTTGGAAACCAAAACACAGACTTCAATGTGTTGTAATGAAGATCTCTAGTATATTAGCAAAGTTGCAAACTTCCAATTCTAGGTTCACCAGATTCAAACAACTGTGAGTAGAGAAAAATAAAAATCTCATCCCCAGCTTCTGAATCTGAGGCATAAAACACAAGTTGAACTGTCATTCTTCCATAGATACTCCGGAAAAGCTACAAAAGAGCACCCCACTTAAATGGTATGGAGGTATCACCACAAGCAATCAATCTTTGTAACTTCAAAGGAGAAAATAAACTACCAAAACAAGGTAAAATATGAAAGTTTGGAAAGTACCAATTGGCCCAAGATGCTAGCCATACACGAATGCTCATCCTGACTTGAACTTGGAAAATCAGAGGAACGGTCATGACCAGGAGCAATCAGAGTAACCTAGAATTGAATTACAAAATTCCAGCGCCAACCAAACCTAATTAATGAGATTCAAGAGGACAAGAAAGGACAAAAACATTAACATCAGAAGTGAAACATAAGGCAGCTGAGCTCTAACATGTTCGAAATCAGAACGGGAATGAGAACAGGAATCGTCATCATTTTCAGTTATCCAGCGCCGAACCGCAGAATAAACCTGCAACCAATTAGATAGTTATGTATTTCATTACAGTTCGAGAAATTCAACATTATATAAGTGAAATACAGAGGCAGATATAGTTGCCTGCGAAAGAGAAATGAGTATATCTTTGGCGATTTCTTCAGTTACATCAGTCGGCTTAAGGTCCTGCAGATGAATTAACAGAAGCTAAGCTTAAGTGTGATAAAAACAAACATAATAAAGACAATCGTAGCTGGAGAGTTCGCATTGAAACTACAGTATAGCGACGGAGAAAATTGTCGACGAGTCGGCATAAACGCCTGTGATTGGCATTAAGATTCATATCTATCTTGCATTCTCGGGTCTTTGAACGCAGAAATCACGCTGTTCGCTCGCCGACCGAGTATATACTTAGGAAATTAGAATTTATAACTGTCATTGAAAGTCACCTTATCCGTGTTTCCCTAAATTCTTAGGTCCAGATCCCCTCACCGCTGGTTCTCTCATTCCCTTCGTGACCGTGCGCCACATGTCAGCAGGGGATGTGGTGAGACTGGGTGAGAGTGACCCCTATCTAACCTCACAACCCCGGAGCTATCATGTGGCGGACGGTCCTTTTATGACCGCCCCACATAGGGGTCAGGAGATCCCGTTCGACATTCTTAAAACCATAAGATAATTACATATCAAATACATTATCTCAAACCACGATTATTAAGTTATGGCACGGCAAGTATGATTTATTAATATTTAACTAATCGAATGTCTAGATATATATGTTTCAAAAAAAATCTACATATATATGTCTTTTGTAATAGAAAATTATCAATTGACATGTAAACCTTGATATAAAATTATATTCTTATGCACTAATTACTCTTATTAACTCTTGGTCACGTAAAATTTCTGCCTCAAATTCATGATCAATCGTTTGAAATACATTAAAATGACAATCAAAATATTATTACAGTTGGTCAAATATATAGCTTAAATTGAATCAAAATATTAAATTGTATCAAAACGTTTGAACCTAACAATAATAAAAATAGGATAGTTACCTTTACACCCGTGGTTTGGCGTAATAAACTTTATACTTTCTATAGGTTGTTTTCAATCTGTAGACCCCCTTGTGGTTTGAACACTTTAATTAAGGGAAAATTTAAAAAAATATGTAATTTTAATTAAAAAAATACAAATGTAGTACGAATAGGAAATATTTCTCAAACAATCACAGTGTCATTATGAATGACGCATTTAAATGGTGCCTTAGGAACACGTCTAAGGAGCAAATTTGAATTACGTGAATAGTAGCTGTTGTGGCGCCTCGCTCCCGAACCCTAACATCGGGAACAGTGCACCCCCCCTATCTCACTAAGGAGAATACAAGGCGTCGAATCAATTTCTGACACGTCCGAAAAGACGTAGAGATTTTTCTCGCAGAAACGAAATACCATACATTAAATTCCATGAATAAAAGAAAATATCTTAATAAAATACTAAATCAGTAATGGAAAGAACGTCACTGTGCCAACAGTCTAAACAGGGTAGTGTCTGATAAAATCCCAATAAAATAATAACAAATGACCGCAAGGTCTCCCCATGTCATAGATGCGGCCATCAGCCTGCCCACTCCACCGTGTCAGCCCCGTCTTCAACAAAGACATAATCGTAGGCCTCCTCCTTCTCACCTGGAGGGGGAGAAGTAAGGGTGAGTGACGGAAAATCACACAGTAGGCACTTGCCTCCAACTAGTACAAGACGAGCATACAAAAATATATAACACATAGCACATAGAACATGATACCACATAAGCATATGAAAGAATGCGGAAAGTAATTAACTCCAGATAAAGAATGCGCAACAACGTGATGCATGTCCAACTATGCATGTCACACGCAACAAAGTCATGTCAAACAGGATGCCGATATCTCCACCGTACAATGCATGAATTTGGGTCCTACTGAGTGGCTGTTGGTCGTGCCCGTCTACAGTCACCATACCGAGTGTGCGTGGCCCCGCCACTGTACACCATCCTGAACGTCCGTGACCCGTACGTCACGACCCGCCATAATGAAATGCACGTGTCATAAATGCAAAAACATAATCACCTGAGGCCGCTGACCCATCATCACCATCCTCCGGCACTCAATTTTAGGTTCACTTACTATCCCAGTACTGATTCAACGTTGTTCAGCGTCCAATCCATTTTTCTACGGCTCGTACACTCGGACCTTTTTCATCATTTTCTCCCTATTATTTATATTTATTATATAATTTCTTGAATTAAATAATTTATCACAATTGCAGAAATTTTGTGGAAATAATTTAATTTCATCATTCTATAATTTCTGAAATTTAGTTATAATTTTCTAATATTTATTTATATTTTTCCTCTAATTAATACTATTATTAACTATTTAAATAACAATAACTGAAATTCTAGAAATTCAAAGTAAAAATAAATACTAATATTAAGAGTGGGCTGGCTCCTTTAGTCCGCTGCTCCTTCTGGTCCGGCCCGCCACGATCCGGCCTACTCCAGTATTATATTTTTTTCTTAATCAGTTAATTGGGCCGGCTGATGTCTGGTCCGGTCTGCTGGCCATCCGGCCCGGCCCGCTACCAACCATCCACTCTTTTTTTTATATCCTTCAGAAATGGGCCAAGCCCCGGTGCTGGCAGCCGGCTCATTAAAAGCTGGCATGCCCACCGATCTGGGCTTCGGCCCCTTAGCAATTTTTTTAATATACATTGCGTTCTGTGGTTTCAGGAGGCGCGTGCAGCCCACGTGCGCGCGTGACGGCCACGAGCGGCCGTTTACGGCGGCGCGTGAGGCGTACGCGCGACCTCTGGCATATATTTTTCGATCCCGATCTTTGTTTCCACCTATTTCCAGTCTATGGGAGCCTAATCTTAGGCTAAAAATCCTAATCATACAAAGATTGTGATATTTTGATTATCAAATTTTTCCCTAACATCAAATTCAAGGCACGCAAACCAATATACGCATTTTCCACATATCAAGAACGCATGCTTTGTACCGATTAACACACATACTATCAGTTTCAACAATTAAAACAATTAAAACACACACAATCTATCATTAAAGCATGTTTGACTTGTACCAATTTGGAGGGGGAAAAGGAACCTATCTGGATGCAGACAATTTTCACAGTTAATACGAATATCAAATGGTTTGGAACGCCTTGCTTTTTCCCTCTTTCCCTTTTCTCTTTCTCTCTCCATTGCTTCTGCCGTTGTTCTTCTGCGTCTCCCCTTCTCTTTTTCTTTTGCAGTTTCTTTCCTTACCCCCAGCGCCCCATTTAACTGATAATTGCACGATAATTTTGGGGGGCGGTTACCACGCCCCCTCATCTCGTCCCTATTTTTTTAATCCTTATCCTTTTATCCCCTTTTTAAATGCTTTTAATATTATTATCTCTTTTCAATTAATTTACTTCTATATATATATATTATATTTTTATTTTACTATTATTATTAATTTTTTTCCTGGGTTATAACAGCTGTTGACACTAGAAAACCCCCATATGCTTAAAGCATCATTATAATTGGCGTCTTAGACACCTAATGCGTCGTTCTATAAAAAGGCAACAAAAATATTTTATATGGATACCCTACCTTGGCGAGATAATTATATTACTGCATAGTTTGTGCAGAGAGGTTTCAGAGTCGTCTTTTGCTCTGGTGCCACTTATACTATGATAGATAGTTGAGCTGTATGTATTTGACAGGGCCATAGAGGTAGTTTGGTTTGATACATGGAGTGCATGATCCTCTTGATATAAACATCACGGTGCATTAGTGTGAGAGACGAATTGCTGAAGTTGAATATACGTCTTGGATCCAGCAGTATATACAACAATGAGCTAGATGACATGATCATCTAGTACAGTGGGAGCGTTTCAGAGGCTCTCTGATTGATGACTCATCATATATACTGTGGTACAGACTCCACACTCTCATCTCACTTGGTCATTGACGTGTTCAATATATTGGCGATGTCGAATACCACTGTCGTTTGGCTGATCTATACCGTATGGTATGTTTATGTTATTTTCACATATAAAATAGTGTTATTTGATATATTAAAAGAGGCTATATACTAATGTTAAATTCTACAGGCCGATACCGTAGGTAAAATTCAACCAATTTTATGTTAATCCTGAATAAACTAATTAGCGCTGTAAAATTTTCTTTGTAGCTGTTTTTACTGGCAAATTTTGTGCTAATCTTAAACTACCTACTACTACTTAACATCATTATGATAACTGGTCAACAACCATTAACCAATTGAATATACTAAAATGACGAAGATTTTGTTTTTAATTTTGTTAGATCCAGCTCATTACTCATGATTTGGATCCTTCAGTTACATGTTCAGTGATCGACAACAAATGTGATACCCTTTGTCACTTTAATCAATCATTCCATTCATAAAGTCATGTCTAATTTCACTTTGCTGTCGTGTTTTACTATTTTTGAAAAGCACATGTTTCTCAAAGTATATTGCCGTCTTCGAAGCTATTAAATCCATTTCACTTTACTGACGTGTTCTATAATTTTTTTTTATTTAGAAACACATGTTTTGTGTGGTCACTTTCGCATTATGTTTTCCACTTCTATTTGTTTTTCAATACACATTTTTGCACCTTCAAAATGTTTTATTACCTACTTATATAAAATAATGACTTTATTTAAAAAAACTAATTACGTTGTAATAAAAATTACATTTCAATTATTAAAACAAAATAACATATTGAATAGTTTATATTATGTGTTTTGACAGTTCATTTTATAGAATCAAAAATCATAAACGAGTAAATGTTAGGATTAGAACAGAACAAGGGAAGGCGAAGAATAAAAGATGCCAATCCCATTAAAGCCTAAAAGCTTAAACTAATAAACAAGTATGGGGAGCATTAGTGCGACAAGATAGTTGGAGAGACTTTACACGCTCACTTAACGGGATGGAATGGGTTATGGACAATCTACGGGTTTCACGGCAGTTGCCGGGATATGCGTCGGACTGGCGGTATGTTTTCCGCGATACTATATCGGCAATTTGGCATTGGAGAAACCTGCTGACTCATAGACATATACAACACTTTCCGCCACCAGCTCAAGTAGTACGAGATGTCTTAAGTAGAGTTACACTACAGGAACTTGTATAGAATTTGAAATAGTATATTGGCATAGGCGTAGGATTTCCTTTATACGGAGAACATATTGTAATTTTTTGAATCATGGTTGAAATAAAAGATCCCTTCCCAGCAAAAAAAATAAAATAAACACAGCTACAATAGTACAATGCCAAATCCTAACTTAAAGAGCATTAACAATATGTTTCCAAACAGTAGCATTAACAAAAGATCATCAGAAAAATAAAACTGAAAAAAAAGATAAAAAAAAATTATTTCAAGCTACTCCCAACTTTAGGAGCAGAAACATCAGCCAAAGCGAAACAATCTCCATTCCCAATCCCACCTTCTCCACCCTGAAGATACCAATGGTTCCCAAAAACACTCCCTGCTCCTCCGCTTCCACCGGCGTCTCCTATTCCGACCCCCGGAAACGGCCAAACAGCTCTCCCAATCCCATATCCAATCTCCTCCAACCCACCTCCAAATCCACCCAGTGCAAAAAACCCCGGCCCTTGAGTATTCAGCAACGAAGTAAAACTCCCACAAACACTCACCCCAGAAGACATCGTGGGACCCACATGGTCATCATTGAGTGGGGCCAGAGGATGAGATGTGACGGGAGAACTTATCCGGCGGATAAAGTCGGAAGATGACGTGGCGGAGAAATTAGGAAGAAGAGTGCGTGAACGTTTGGCGTTCTTGCGGCTGCCACCGCCGACCGGGATGTCACGGAGGGTTCCACCTTTGGTCCAGTAGCGGCGGCATGACTTGCAGAAATGTCGTGGCTGAGCGAAGTTGTAGTTGTTGTAGTAGCAGAATTTCGTGTTCTTGGAATCACACCTTGGGCATTGGAGTTGTTCCGGGTCCAGCGGCGGTGCTCTGGCAACTTGGTTTGCTTTTCCACCTCTTTTTTCACTGATCTCCGACGGCATTTTCCTCAAGAATGATGAAGAAATTTGAGAAAGATGGAAGGAGAGAAACTGTTCGGCAAAAAATTTAGGGACGTGGGAATTTATCAATGTTAGTGAGAGAGAGATGAAGTGGAAAAAGGTGGAAGGTGTCAAGTTTATGGAAACAGTTTCTGAGAGGGGAGGCAATAGGCACAGGTGCAGAAGAGAGAACAGCTTTTGCAGAAGTAGGAACAAGTTTCAGTTTAAGTCGGCTCGAAAAGGGGTTCTGTTTTGCTTCTTTTGGTCTTTTGTTTTGTGTTAAGATGTTGTGCAGGGGTCAGGATCGCCTGACGGACTAATCCCTCACCCACTCCGACTAATCTCTCACCTCCTCCGCGACCGTTCGACACGTGGCAGCGGGATGTAGTGGTGAGGCTGGATGGGGGTCCCTCCGCGACCGCCCGACACGTGGCAGCAGGGGGTTGTGAGGCTACCCGCATCCAGCCTCACCACCTCACCCCGTTGCCACGTGTCGGGCGGTCACGGAGAGGGGGTCAGGAGATCTCGTTCGGTTGTGAAGGGTTGGTCTGCTGTGATGTTGTTTTGAGTAATAATGTTACAGTATACATTATAATCTTATAAAATAAATAATTTTTATACAAAATAATGACATTATTTTTTAATAACAGAATACGTAAATCGTTAACAGAGTAAAACGATATTTTATATATTGATAAGTTGTCATACAAAAATATTTTACAATTTGTCTTCTAATTTTATAACATTTGTTTCACAATGAATAGAAAAGACATGATTCCTGGCCAACTGTGAGAGTGTAAGAAGAGGAAATTTTTTTTTTGCATATTTTAGCGCATAGCAGTCCAAGAAACGAAACACTACATAGTTCACAAAGAATAGAAAAGACATGCTTCCTGCGCAACTGTGAGAGTGTAAGAAAAGAAAGAAAAAAAGATTGGGAAGACGTTGTGTGTTGACTGGCAACCATAAATAGCACACAAGAGAATGTATGTATCTGCAGACAATATCATGGAGTTATAAGATGATAAATTAGTTGATATTCGAATTATTACATTATTTTAGATATTGTAAGTTTAAAATAAGACATCTGTACCGTGAAAACAGCACCATTATTTGGGTCTCAAATTATGACATTATTTTAGAAAGATGTAAGTTTAAAATAAGACATTTGTACCGTAAGAGCAGTGCTATTATTTGAGTCTGATATTCAAATGTCTGAGTCTGATTCAATTGGGTGTTGTGTTACATGCACGATTTGTAGTGTGTTTTTTGTGTCGGTTGTCTGGTAACACTTATATAATGTACATAAAAGTAAAACCTGAAATAAGAAATTTGAACATTTACACCATACAATATCATAGGATGTCGGTTTAGCGTGTAAGTACAATTATTGGACTATTCTCAAACACTCTTTCTCTTTCGTCAGGGGCCCTTGTCGTTTTCCTCTTCCAACAGATTCCATAATCCGCCGTACTGAAATTCTTGCCGGATTTTCCGGTTCTTTGTCGGCTGTTAACCATGTACTATATAATAGTGTTCCTCTGCTGTGTATCTTCATGCGAGTCCTGATAGCGTTTGATCAACGGGCGGAGGGCGAGAGAACTGTAGGCTATGGAAGCAACAGGTGTCAGCTGTCGGTTTTCAGTCAAAAGGGTTTACTTATTTGGGGTTAGGATCACCTCAACCCAAATCCTTAACCCACGCGTCACTGTAAAACACGTATCAACAAAGATGGATGGTGAAGCTAGATGAGCCTCACCACCCACTCTTGTCACCTCATCCCACTGATTTGTGATGAATATGAGCGGCACGCCTACTGCGACTTCACTGTGCCCACCTGCTCGGCTGGTCGTTTATTCTCTGTGGTGTGTGAGGGACAAATTGTAATCGAATTCGAATCCTTCCGTTGTCTAACGTCTCTTTTGTTTAGGAATTTGAAATTTTTATTCAGGTTAAGGTAAAACGAATTAGGTTAATATGGTTATATATGCAACGCAAAATTCCTAGAACATAGTCTTTTGCTTGGCATTTCTTTAACGCCACATATTATGAGAATGAGTTAAGTTTACGAAAAATTACCTTTTCAATTTATCATCATCATCCGTACCCATTATATCCCAACGACAATAAAAGATACATTTTTAATTATTGTATTTTAATGTAATAATCTCTACACCCAATTATTGTATTTTAATGTAATAACCTCTACACCTTTTTCATTTTAAAATTTGACATTTATATCTCTACGGTTTTAGACTGAAATGATAGCAACTAGATTTGTATGTAAAATTTAACAAAAAATTTTCGTACTTCGTCGACCTGTTGGCGTCGTGTGATTTGATGAATAACACCTCATATAGTTTAAAACTTTGGAGGGAGCATTCACCGCGATGCATAGAGAAAAGGTAAAATGTCAGTAGCAGTTGGTATTCGGGTTGAGATTTGTTCTAAGAGTGTATGAATTTTTCTGCTGCTAGGCCGAAGACCTGGTTTGTGTGGTGGAGACACATTGTGTGGGTAACTGCATAAGATCTCACCAATTTAGGAGACCGCTGGACTCCTGATTTAGATCATCCACACATGTTTCTTGAGACTGGGACGATGGGGTCTCTGGGACAAAGGATTTCACATTTTACTTTAAGAAAAGAGTAAAATGTAGGTAAGATGATGCAAAGGAATATGGAAACTATCTGAGTATGTGGTGGAACATGGAGAGCAAATCAAGAAGGTAAAGATTAATTGTTACACATGGTTATGTCGTAAAACATACGAATGTTCAGCAGGGTATAGCTTATAGCTAAGTATAGATATGAAATATATATTAAAAAAAATACATTGCTCATTTGCACTATGGCCCAAGTGTAGAGTGTCCTCTACAGGATAAGCCGATACAAATCAGGCAATAAACAAGATAAGCTCGTGCAGGAAAATCACCTGCATGAGATAAATCTTTTGTATGAAGTTTAACAAAATCACGATATAGGAAGATATTACATGTAACATGTATATAGAATAATATTAAATTTTTTTTTCATTGTAGACAGCCTGAGTCATCTGCTGCAACGGATCATCTGGTAAAATTCAACCCGAAGGAAAACTTCCATAAAATTACACGAGGATTCACTTCATCTAGTGGCACCAGTCCAAAACAGCAAGTTGCTCAAATAAAAAACTCAAGCCCGACAACGCGCATGATGGGCTGAGTTGTGGGCTTGAATCAAACCGACAAAAGTCATTTGAAAGATTCGACCTCTGTTTTTCAGCCCTCATACGAGGAAAACTTTTCCGTCTAGAATTATTGAGGTCGCTTTAGTTTAACGTTTAAAGTTGAAGTATAAAAAATTTAAATTAAATCCTTATAGCAGGCGGTATTTTTCTTCTTCTTATGAATATTTCCGTCACATAAGGATGTTAGTTACTTTGAGCACGACCATCTTATAAGTCATGCTATAATTCAAACTAAAAATTAAATTTGACCACCTTTACAGCTCACGTTACGATTTGAACTGAAAATTAGTTTTTACACTCTTCTATATTTTACTGTTAATGGTAAAAACTGCATTAACGGTTTCTTCAATGTACATTAACAAATTAAATTTTAATCTTAACGTGAGTTTATATGTTCAGAAGCAAATTTGAGAAAACAACGTTTAGATGGCTTAGCAGTTAAGAATCCAGTTCAAATGGAGATGTCAAAAGTAGAAAGAAGAAGACACAAGCAAATCAAACAATACAGAGAGTTTGAAAGACAGATAAATCACGAAACAATCTGACTCTTCTTTGAATTTCGTATAAACGTAGAAGTCTAATACACCGAAAATATCTTTCATCACGAAATGCTTCAAAAGGAAACATTGGGCCACCATATATGCACACTATCGCTATATACTAATTCCAACTTTAGAAAAGTAGGCCATTAACACTGCTTTTGATTTGAACATGATCATTCCTTCATTTCCATCCGTCAATGTCTCGCCTTTTCTACATGCATCTTTTATAGGCAAATGATAGTGTATATCTTTGCTTCGTCTTTTTGAAAATTTTTCGTGTCATTCTAATATTGTGGGCTTCGTCTATTTTTATTGATAACTTGTACTTGACCTATGCAGATTTAGTTAGTATTACCAAATACTTTACACGTCAAGCCTAGAAATAATAATCCCACTTAAAGTATTGAGTAGCTAATACATTATGACGGTTCATGTGAAACGTATAGAACCCATATATTTGCACATTCCTATTCAAGAACGATCACTCTGAAATCTTTTATGCTATGCCTCTGGAAATAACTTCTTTTTAGTTTTATGAATTTACTTATGAGTGAAATAAGTCAAATTATCACATTAAAATTTGCACCATGGAAGGTACTTTAAACCAAATTAACTAGAGCAGTTGTAAAATATTAAGTCTTTGACTAGCTCTAGAAGAACTAAGGATCATGTGTACATTTAATCAGTGACAGATCAACCGTTTACATCCTAAGTTGAATGGTTAAGTTATGTCTTTATTGTCTCTAACCTATGAAGAATGATTATTGTCATCATCAAACAAAGACGAACAATTGGTTTTGGTATTCTTAGTCAGAGTAGAAAAGTAATTTAACGAATCTATTTCATTCAGCCGTTAACATCTTAGGTAGGGTGGTCAAGTTATATTTTTGTGACCTCTAACCTAAGAAGAATGATTATTGTTATGACCAAACAAGGACTTTTTATTGAATTGCAATGTGAAACATAAAATAAAACAACCGTTAGGATTAGGGTTTTTATCAAAATTGACCTCTTTTATGTTACTTATTGTGACCAGTTTGGACCAAAATGGTCGTGGTTGCATAAGAAAGAAAACTGGTAATTCAAAGATTGGCCCCGTTTGGATGGGAGAATTTCATTAACGTTTATTTAGGAGTTGACTAAAGTATCTTTCAACCTTATAGTCAGCCTTCTATTCCCAATTTTGATATAAATCTGTGTTCTCAAAACTATGATGTGATTATGGTCTAATAGATTTTATTTATGTTTAATAAATACATTCTAAACTTCATAAACATTATGCTTCTTATTTGATCAATTATGGACAGTACTTAATAGATAGTGCTTAAATTTAGAAAAATGCATTTTTATAAAGTTAGAGTGTATCTTTATTGATTAAAAAGAAACTATGATATGATTGAAACTGAAGAAACGCAAAAGGTAAGACACAATCAGTCACTCACATAAAAAGAAAAAGAAAAAGAAAAGAATAAATAACTTTTTCTTTCATGTGATTGTGCCTTAAGGACGAACCCACCTCTCTGTCCTTTGATGAAGTTTGTAGCCATCTACATATGCCATAGTTCAGTTGGTTTGAGATTTGATTTAAAAAGTCAAGAGTTCAAATCGAAGGACGCACACAATTTTGTAGCCATATACACATGCCATAGTCCAGTTAGTTTGAGATTTGATTCAAAAGGTCAAGAGTTCGAATCGAGAGACGCACACAGTGTGGGTGTTCCTCTGCTGCTAGGCCGAAGGCCTGGTTTGTGGCGACACCTTGTGTGGGTAAATACGTAAGATTTCACCTAACCTAAAAGGCCGCTGGACTCCTGATTTACATTTTCCACACATGATCTTAAGACTGGGACGATAGAGGCTCCCGTGACGGTGAAGGATTTTATCTTTTCCTCCAATTTTGTAGCCATTGGCGGGAAAATTATGCTGATGAAGTTTTCGGGGAGGATGGCCAGACATCCGGTTGTCGTATTCGATTCTAGTCTTGTATATTTTATTGTTAAAATATAAAATCTATGTAATAAAAAAATATAATATTCATAGATTAATGATGAAAACACATTTTTTTGATTAATACATATCTCTTATTTGATGAGTGTTCAAAAATAAATCATGAAATAAAACTGAAACATACTCTCTGTTTCAGATTCACATAAATAGCCACCTTTGATGTTTATATATTAAAAAAATACTTAAATAAAAATGAAAAATAATCAGTAAAATTACAAAATAATGTCTGCCATTTATTTTTCTATCTTCCATATCATGCAAAACGAGCTTGGTGGGCATAACAATTTTAAGAATAAAGCCTATACACGATAATGACTGATTTGGGATAAACGTATCCTGTGAAGTGATTAACATTATCAAACGGAAAAAACATTTAAAAGCTTGATGATAAAATACTGTCAAATAACAAAATTAAATGTTTAGAACATAAAAAATAAAGAAATATGGTAATTCAATAAAAAAGTGAGATGTACGAAGTGTAGATTTAGAACTCACATAAAGGGCTCTTTTGCGAAAAACCTCGTCAACGGAATACGTGCCCGTTTAAAAATAAGGACGAAGGTAAACAACAGCTTGAGGTTACATTAAATATGTCTGCCTTTGTGTTTTGGGTCCAAACTTCGTTTTACTTATATCAATGTCAAAAATTACTCGCTGTTTCTAAGTTGAGCAAAATTGTCTTCGAAAAAAGTGGCAAAACACCAAAAATGCAGAAAAAGAACATTTACTCTTGGTAGTATTTTTTAATTACTTGAGTTGGAATGTAACTGTCCAGATTTTCTAGTCGATTCTACGCTTGTTGACATCTGTTCAGGTTCGGTGACATCACTATAAACAAACACTACTGAATGTCAAATGAATCAGATTTTCGTTCTCATTGACCCAAAAATAATTAATCCTTGTTTACATTTAGTACTTAAGCTATAAGCATATATCATGTCACCATATTCTTTTGTATGATTTTTCTGGCCTTTACATTGCATCCACCTCAATGCTGCGTTGGAACCAACTAAAGGACAAGGATCCTTTTGACGTTTCATATTTCGTCCCGAGAACGCTATTTAGCTTTGATAGCATAATTGCAACGAACCAGATTTGCCGGGCTGATTCCGGATGGTTATGGCTTGTCAATGTCACTATGGACAAGCACTACTGAATGTCTGCTGAATAAGGTTTTTCGTCCTCACAACTGAAAATAGTTAATCTTTGTTGATATTCAGCACTTTGGTCATACTTATAGATTATGACGCCATTTTTATTCTACCCAATATAAGACTCGGTCTTTATATGGAATCACATTAGAAATTAAAGACCGATACTCCTCTATCTCAAAAATACTTTTACACATGGTTAAACAAGAGTCTGTCAAAAAAATACTTGAAATTAAATTGTCAAAGTATTTCACATACTATGTTCTAAATAATATAAAAACTATTTTATCAAATTAATATATTAAATTTTTTGAAAATATGGTTTTAATTTGAAGTTTCACTAATTAACCAAATGTCACAATATTTTCGGGAGGAAGGAGTAACTCGGATGGATTTTTTGGGGTGACAAATTGGTCTTTGGTTGAGATGTATATATTGTAGTATGCGATCGGAAAATGATGTCTTCGTTTATTCAATTTTTTTGAACGACACGATGACATATATCTTAATTTTATTTATCTAGTTTTGCCAAATGGAGCAAAAAATACCACATAAAGTTAAGAAATACCATATTGTATAGATCGAAGTCAATACATTTATTTTAGACCCAAAATTAACCGTTATAATTAACAACATATATATTCTTGAACGTAAAATGTATGGCTATATATACAAAAGACCGGTGCTTTTTTATTTTTATTTTAAATAACACATAATATTACGTTGAGTTCTTTTTTTATTTATTCATTGTGGCGATACGTTGAGATAATATTTGTCTTGTTGTGTTGATATGAGAAAGTCAATGTCAATCATTTAAGCAGAGGGAAAGTCAAGGTTAGTGTGGCAAAGCAACGTGCTTTTTTGTTCCACATGGTCAATGACGATGAGAGCCAATTTTCACAGTGGAAAGCCCACCATCCCTTGCAACCAGCTCGCCTAGCAACCATTTTTCATGAATCCCTGATTCCATTTAAGAAAAAAAAGGAAGGGATAAAAGAAAAAGGAAAATACTTTAATGGAAAACATCAGTTGGAGAGGTCATCAATACTCACAACAGGTAAGCAGTTTTTTGTTTCTCAAGTGAAGTAAATGCGCGTTTGTTGTAGAGGGGTCTCCTTCTTCTCTGCTTTAATTGGTTGTCAGAAAGCAAGAAAGAGAGGGGAAGAGAGAGAAAGATAAGATTAGAGAAGAGAGATTTGGGGCTGGTTTTAGACTTTAGTAGTACCAGTTGTTTCCAAAAGGGAGTTTGATTATGCAAAAGCCTTATTAGCTGAAGGGGCTTTTCTTTTTTTCCCTTTTTGTTTTGTTCGACTGTCTTTCTCTTTTGTAGTTGAGGAATCATTGTTTCTGCCACATTCAGTGGCACAGTCTTTTCTGGTGTCTCTGTTTTCCATTTGTGAGAGATCTGATTTTATGGGCTCTCTTCTTTTGAGGATTTAGTTTTTTAGCTTTGAATCTTGATAGATTCGATATATTCTGAGATTATTCTTTGATTCTTCTTGTGGGATTTCAGAAATAGTGAATCTTCGGTAATTGTCTGTTTTCTTCCCTTTCACCTGATTTTTCCATTGAACCCTAATTTCTTTTGACTTTAGAACTAAAATTAAAGTGCAGTTGGTGAAAGGTCAAACCTTGGTGTCTTAATCTACCAACTTTTTCAATTTTCTCCCCCAATTCTTTAAATTGAGTTCTGGTCTTCTTGTTTGAATAGGTTGCTAAAGCAGATGCTCCGGGCTTTTCCCTCAAGGTTGGGTTTGATTTTTGAAATCAAAGGTTTTGATTCTGGAGGAAGCTTTTGGTGGAATTCCTTTTACTTTTGCTGATTAGTCTTCAACTTGAGCTTCCTTTTTCTGGGGTTTGGTGTTAGATGGGCTAAACACCCCTTCCCTTTTTTGATGAAGCTTGGGTTGATTATTCTTTTTCTGGGTTCACTCTGAGCTTCAATATCTTAGAGAAAGGAAAGCTGTAATGCATCTTTCGCTTTGGAAACCATTATCTCATTGTGCTGCCCTGGTACTAGACAAGAAGAGCAGAAGAAAAGATGGGTCTAGTCATTCAACGGAGGAAATCAAAAGAAATCCTTCAATTCTTCGTAAATTACAGGAATACAAACTAAGGGAAGCTCTTGAGGAAGCATCTGAAAATGGGTCTCTTGTTAAATCCCAGGATATGGATTCTGAGGGTATCGAAAATCAAGATGAGAGCTTGGGGAGGTCAAGGTCACTTAATAGGCTACATGCCCAAAAGGAATTCCTCAGAGCAACTGCAATCTTCGCGGAGCGCATATTCGAGTCCGAGGAGTCCCTTCCAGAGCTTGAAGAAGCCTTCTCAAAGTTCTTGTCTATGTATCCAAAGTACCAGTCATCAGAGAGGATTGATCTGCTGAGATCAGATGAGTATGCCCACCTTTCTGGCTCTATTCCTAAAGTCTGCCTTGATTATTGTGGATTTGGATTGTTTTCATTTATTCAAAGTGTTCACTATTGGGAATCATGTACATTTAGTCTGTCTGAGATTACTGCTAACTTGAGCAACCATGCCTTGTATGGTGGAGCTGATAGAGGCACAGTGGAAGATGATATAAAGGCCAGAATCATGGATTATTTAAACATCCCTGAAAATGAGTATGGTCTTGTTTTTACAGTTAGTCGAGGATCGGCTTTTAGATTGCTGGCCGAATCCTATCCTTTTCATACAAACAGAAGGTTATTGACAATGTTTGATCATGAGAGCCAGTCGGTTAACTGGATGGCTCAGAGTGCCAAGGAGAAAGGTGCTAAAGTTAACAGTGCTTGGTTTAAGTGGCCAACCCTTAAGCTTTGTTCAACTGATCTGAGAAAGCAAATTTCAAACAAGAAGAGGAGGAAAAAAGATTCAGCAGTTGGTCTTTTTGTGTTTCCTGTCCAGTCACGAGTCACTGGGGCAAAGTATTCTTACCAGTGGATGGCACTTGCTCAGCAAAACAATTGGCACGTATTACTTGATGCTGGAGCATTGGGTCCAAAAGACATGGATTCACTTGGGCTATCTCTTTTCCGTCCAGATTTCATTATCACATCATTTTACAGAGTATTTGGGTATGACCCAACTGGATTTGGATGCCTTCTGATAAAGAAATCTGTGATGAATAGCCTTCAGAATCAGTCTGGGCATGCTGGGTCTGGAATAGTTAAAATCACTCCCGTATTTCCTCTATATTTGGGTGATTCAATTGATGGTCTCTCGGGTTTGGCTGAGGATGATGAAGCTGATGAAAACAGTGAAACTATAAAGGAGACTCGCCAAGGAACTCAAATGCCTGCCTTTTCTGGTGCATACACAGCTGCCCAGGTGAGAGATGTATTCGAAACTGAAATGGAGCTTGATAACAGTTCTGACAGAGATGCTAGCACAATTTTTGAAGAAACCGAGAGTATTTCTCTTGGGGATGTGATGAAAAGTCCAGTCTTCAGTGAAGATGAATCTTCAGAAAATTCTCTATGGATTGATCTAGGTCATAGTCCTGGTTCTGATCATGCCACTCAACCAAGTAGACAAAAGATAGCTTCTCCCATGCCATCATTTTGGTTTTCTGGGAGGAAGAACAATAAGAAGCATTCACCGAAACCACCCAGGACATCTAATAGCCCAGTGTATGACCAAGAGACGGACCCAGGTCAGAAAGGGGACCATATGCTGTCATTTGATGCTGCTGTTAGGTCGGTATCTCAGGAATTCAACCATATAAATGAGATTCCTGAAGAAAATCAGTTAACAGCTGATATTCCTCTGGCAACGGAAAGCAGGAGTTCTGCAGATTATCAAGTTGTTCAAGAGATACAAGAAGAGCAAGAAATCTACATATCTGGTCAGTTGCTGAAATACGATATCAAGAGATCGGAGCTTAAAGAAGTGAACTATGCTTCTCAACCACAAATTTTTGGGAATGGATCTACTAGTGAGATCTGTCCTGAGCCAAAAGAGAGCGCTATAAGGAGGGAGACAGAAGGGGAGTTCCGGTTATTGGAAAGAAGGGAAGGAAGCAGGTATGCTGGTGGTAGATTTTTTGGCATTGATGAGAATGAGCAGCCTGGCAGCAGGGACAGAAGAGTATCCTTCAGCATGGAAGATAATCACCAATCTCCTCTCAGCCACAGTGATGGAGATTATGATGATGGACAGGATTCTGGCAGAAGAGAACCTGAGGTTATATGCAGGCATCTTGATCACATAAATATGTTGGGGCTCAACAAGACAACACTTAGACAACGGTTCTTGATCAACTGGCTTATAACATCATTGCTTCAGTTAAAATTACCCAGTCCAGATGGGGAGGCTAAAGTACCACTTGTCCACATCTATGGGCCGAAAATAAAGTATGAAAGAGGTGCAGCTGTCGCGTTTAACGTGAGAGATAGAAAAAGGGGATTAGTCAGTCCAGAAGTTGTTCAGAAGCTGGCTGAATCACATGGTATCTATCTTGGTGTCGGCATTCTTAGCCATATCCGTATACTAGAAAGCCCTAAGCAGCAACATGTTACAATGAATTTGGATGATACCACCCTTTGCAAGCCAATGGAGAATGGCAGGCACGATGGTAGAGGTGGGTTCATAAGGGTGGAGGTTGTTACCGCTTCTCTTGGCTTTTTGAGTAACTTTGATGATGTTTACAAGTTGTGGGCTTTTGTAGCCAAGTTTCTCAACCCTGCCTTTCTCAAAGACGGCGACCTTCCGACTCTTGCAGAAGATGCTGAATCTGAAGAATGAAAACAAACACTACCAAAGGTTTTCCCTTCATGTTAAACAACGGAGAGAAAGCTAAGGGCTTGAGAAAAGATTTAAACATCAGAAAGGTGAAATTTTGGAGCTGGGAAAAGAGTTAGCTGGTTTTTGTCTAACCTTTTTTCAGGCCCCTTATTCAACTCTGTTGCAAGCCAGGTGCATTTGTTCATTTGTGTTTTTTTTTTTTGCTGTTAAAACTTACCTTTTTCTTCCCCCTTTGGCCTTTTTGAGTTTCTTGTAGAGATGTGGGTTAGAAGCTGTAAAATGTGGAGTAGCAATTATGGACCAAAGCTGATATACAGGGGCAATTCATGCCTACTAATATGGTTTATGGCCAAATTGTCTTCTGCTGTACATTATTCCTTGCTGTAGGCATTTCCACTGTATTATGGTTATAGGTTTAATCCATTGGTGGACGAGTTTTCCAGTGATAATGTTTTGTGATAATCGAGTAGTGGGAAACTTTTGGTTTTATTACTTCAGTAAGCCCGCTTTGAGTCCCTTTTTCTCTTGCCTTACTTTTTTTTTGGGTTTTTTATTTATTGGAATTTTATTACATGGGTCTATTTAACTTATATTTTGTTGCTACTTCCTTGATGGATAATCAGCACTGATTTCAATCTTAGTGATTGGATGATGACTGGTGTTGACAATAGAACGGTGATAATAAAAAAAATCATTCCATTTTTAAAATATTGTTATAGTCAGACTTTTTTACACTATATTAATAGTCAACTAGGACGATTAGATTAATCAATTGTGTACAAGCTTGGGCAATACCTCATCATGGTATAAACTAATTACACAAACTTTGGTTTTCATGGTTATTTTTCTCTTACTCAATTAACCGTTGACGTTTGATCACTTCCATAGAGAATAATCAATCATTGTTTATTAATAAACATTATAAATATGCATACTATATTGGTATAAGGTATAAACTCTAGGATGTGCTCAGATCATATAATCCAACCGTCCAATTCCATAAAGCATTAGGTATATGTCTCTTTTATTACGAACGTATATTGTAGTGGTCAAGGTGGTCAGGCAACATATGGCTCTGAAGCTGCGGTTTGCATGGACTCACCATGAAGTCTCGAGTCATGCCCTGGAGCTGCTACTCTTTGGCATGTATTCCAAATTCATGTTATAAAATATTATGGTTATAAAATATTACCAAGGAAAGTAATATCTTAAGTACTAACAAACAAGAAAAGACAGAAAGCAAAACCCATGGTATAAGGCTCTCAAATTAGTCAATTGGAATCTTATCAGTCTACTAGAAACCAAAATAAGCAGGACCAGCTCAGAAAACAAAAAGTGGCCTATAAAAAAAAGGAGAAAAGAAAGCAGGAAGTCAGAAGCATTCCTACTGATCCATCATTTTGAGGAGGAAAGCAGTTTCCAATGCAGATTCCTTACAATGCAAATATCTGTTCTCCTCAACTACATCAGTAGTTAAATTTAGGAGTACTGGACGTTTAGGATCATAAGCAGTAAGTTCACGCATTCTTGCAGCCCATTTCGCTACTTCCCAAACACCAAACCTGGAAAACACAGCACCACTGAAATATGTTACAATATCATGATAAAGTCAACTTCTTGATATACTCTAAATCACACATGTGCTTGTCACTTCAAATATGCAGGTCAAAATTTTGGACGTGCTTAGCGCTGTAAACAATGATAATGGCAGACATTTTAATCACGTGCAGGGAGAAAAAGTTAGGTGTACATCCTATATTTTCTTGTTAAAGGCCAATAAATTTTGGATTACCGTGTTGTAAAGGATGAGGTCACCAAGACAGCAGGGTATACAACATCTTTCTGAATGTTATCATAAGGAGAATACTGACGTATAGCCCGAAAATCTTCAAGGTCACCAGGGTAACCAAATTCTTCATAATCAGCAAATGTTAGTGGCAAAATGGGGTGGAGAAGGGTGTTGGTAGGATCCAAGAAGGGAACCTGCCCATCACGCAAAAGAAATACATGAGTCAAACAAATAAAAATATCGACATATAACAAGAAATATATTTCCATGCCATTGTCAAAAGTCAAGTGAATCACCAACAGGATAGTTGCACTGGGAAGAGGGGGAGGAAAGTGTTCAAGAAACCTTGAGAACTGCTGCACGAAACAAATCCGGAGAAGTGTTAATTGCTGAAGCGACCAGCAGTCCTCCCGCACTATATCCCCAACCGGCAAGCTTGTTTTCTTTTACAATTTGTCTCTCAAGTAGAAATCTTGCACATGAGACATAATCCTCTACAGAATTAATCTTTTTAGCACCCTGCCCGTCCCGACACCATTGTTTTCCCTGACCACCTCCACCCCTGAGGTAAAGACATAACAGAAATTACTACGAGGAATGAAGATAAGCTATCCCATAGAAATGTCAATAATCATAACAATCATGAGAAATATGCCGTAGTCTTTATGTCTAAAATAATCAAAAGTAAATCTCTTGAGAAGATGAAGGAAACCAGAAAGTGACCCAGAGATGAGCTCTTGAATGACATATGGAAGTGGGACGCACCTAACATCAGCGTATGCAATCACCCAACCCCGATCAAGTAGGCTTTTTAACTCACTACGCCATCGTTTGTCAAGTATCTCTCCATAAGCTCCATGCCCATGCAACAAACCAGGACTCTCATCCTCCTTTTTCCTATGACGGGAATATACAATAGTCAAAGGAATCACAGCCCCATCATAAGACCGAACTTCATGAAGTTCACAAGCATAGTATTCAGCCAGGTCCTTCCACGGACTGTCTTTTTCATTGTTCTGTTCATTGAAGAAGCCCTTATTCCTAGATAAAGATGACTCTTCGTCAATCGATGCAGACCCATATAGAATTCGAGTTCTTTCATGAAGTAGGTCTTGCTGTTGAACAATATCAAACTCTTCTTTTAATAGATCATAATCGACCACAGCATCAGGCATCTGCAAAGAATAAAATAGTAGAAGTTAACTGTATTTCTTTTCCAGTGCAAAAGAGGAGTATCCAATCTCATAACTGGAAAACCATAGACATGGCACCGACCATTCCAGACAAATTGAAGAATAACAAAACAGCTCCTATTCTTACACAAGACATTTACTCCATCCCAGGTCCCCCCTCAAGTCAACTTCATCAGAACTGGATACCAGTTACACTACAGACCAGCGAAACCTTGAGTAAATGTTAATAAGAAGATACATTTTATTAATCAAAGAAAATACTAGTTATCTTTGCAAGACTTTCATAAGTACACATGAAAGAGGACACCCTTGAAAATAAAAATAAAAATAAAAAATAAAAGACATCGTTGAAAGATGGATGTTCCACGGACAATGGGAAGCAGTTGTCAATGACGTTACCGATCAAGACAAAAAAAATATAGTTTCTTGATGAGGATACCAAGGGAGTAAAACTTGCATAACTAAGTTTCGTTAATATGCCAGGTTAGGCCACCTCTCTTGCTCCTGACACGTGTGCTTAAAGAAGTCTGACCATTTTCCTAAGTGGCAAGATTCACTGAGGCATATGAAGCAATGCAAATAAATGGAGATCGATTTCATCATAATGGAGAACCCTTTCTTTAAACTAAAAATCTCAAGAATCTAAAATCATTTATGTTCTGCAAAATTTCATTATATTCCAGAATAGAGAAGCTTTAAAGAAGAGGAGAACAGGGGGGGGGGGGGGTGTTGTAGTGTCCGCTATCACAAAAATTCTCCAAATTTTGCATTTCAGACACAAGCAAAGCGAAGGCAATAGTGTTATTTGAGTTGAAGCTTTTAGAAACACTTCATGTAAGCAATATTCCAAAGCAAAAAAAAAGAAGCTTGGTAAGAGATGTTTGGACTGGAACATCCTTTTTAGCTGTAAACATTTTCTGCTAAATAGATTACTTTGTGCACTCCATATTAATGTCTTAATAGAATCTGGTATTTGAAAGTTTTGAAGGATACTGAAACTATACATGATAAACAAACATCTATGAAACAAGAGCCCGCCCCCGCCCCCCTATCCCCCCCCCCTCTTTCTTTTCTTGAAGAAGGTTGTGGGTGGTTGGGTAACAGTAGAATTTCGAGCATGTGAAAAGCAGAAATATTGTGACTGTTTAGAATATATAGATAAATTCTAATATATTGCTGGATGAATTTACCATGTTCAGAATCAATATCTTACCCACCATCATTAAGGATAGGCTTAGACAAAGTGTAAATGGTCCAGAATTTCCAGCAAAAAAAAAGAAGCAGAAAAGAAGAGATCAGGAATGTGTACCACGGGTGATGATATCATAAAGCGCATGATTGACGAATAATAATCATAATTTGGTCCGGGTGAGATCTGACAGACGTTATCCGGAAGAGGCAGAAACCGAGGATTAAGCTCTTTAAGATGAACGGTTCCCTGTCACAAGCACATTTTACTTATGATCTATCAATCAAGTGAGACAGATAAACTATGCCTAAACTTTGTCAAACTATGGTGGCAGGAGATTCATAGGGAGGGGCTATTGCCACCATCATCTTTTACATTTCCACCACTTCTGCTTTGGAGTTCACATTTAGCTAGTGGAAAAGTGATAAAATGTAAAAAAAAAAAAAAAAAAAAAAAAGATGTTGACAATAGCCTCACCCAACCCATAATATCTGATTTTGAAATAGTTCAGCAGCACTTTCGAGCCATAGAATCTCCCGTAGATGATAAACACTGAGACAACGTTCAGCTCTGCTTCTTTTCACTATACCCGTTAAACTAGAAAAAATATATCTAAACAGAGGTATACTGTTCCTATTGAGTTTTTGAAATATTTCTATCCAGACAGGCATATCCTGAGAAGAATTTGTTACCTTCCCACTGGGCAAAGGAAGAGGAATTGTACAAAGCCGAAATAGCCGACCTTCCCTTACAATAAGCACCATATGCGAGTCACAAAAATCCACATCTTCGACAACAAAATCGTTCTCTTCATAGAACACATTCTATAAAAGTTGAAACAGAACAAAACTTTGTAAGGGTAGATACCGTTCTGCAAGTGGCATTTGGAATGGAGGACTAGAGAACAAAAGGAAGAACAAAGATAAAGAAACGATTCAAGCAATGCAGTTATGCTCCACTAAAGTTCCAGCAGGAAAAATAAATGATGGAGAATTTTTTTTGGGATAGGTAATCAACGATCCCCTATATATACGCCAAGAACATATGCAGCTAATATATCAAAACTATCATATAGTGCAGGGCTATCAAATACTGAGGTGATACCTAAAATTTTACAGTAACACAAACCTAACACTAAATGTAATATGACTACAGCAAAATTCCATTCTAACCTCCCAAATTCTTGGACCATGTGAAGGGTCAACTGGACTTTGTAAGAGATAGTGGTTGCCTACTTGTTGGCCATCTTTAGGAGCATCAGTGAAAAGGAAAAGATAACCTCGATGGTGCTCAATTATGCAGTGAGCTTTTCCCTCACACTCCCATACTAGTGTCGTACCAGATAAGGGATCGGCTGCATTGATTAGAAAGACCTAAACATTGGTCAACAAGAAGAATCACTTCGCTTAAAGCTAGAGAACAGTTGCATTAAGTACCTTGGATGATGTGCTTGAAAATGCATTGACAGTCACAAATTGGAAATCTTTTGTGTGTCGTATACTAAAATGAACATTTTCTTGGAGTTCCTCTAAAAGCAATACATCAGGCTCATTTGATCCAATCATGCTACAGTAGATCCTAAGCAAGAAAGGCCAAACAAATATTAGCTTGCTTCCTCACTAAAGATCCTGTCGATATGAAAAGCAGTTTTACAAACCTATAAGGCCTCTTATTTTCATCAGTAACCACATAAAGCAACGCTTGTCCGCCTTTGGCCCAAGATATATTTGAAACACGATCAGCTTGAGGTTTGTTACACAGCAAACCAAAATTTAAGTCTCTTACAGATAAACGGAAGTAGTCGTTGGCTTTGTCAAACATAGTGTAGGCAAGATAGCGGTGATCTGGTGACACTTCTGATAACTCCTCGTAAGCATATCCTAGAGATAAATTTCTTGTTTGATCCATAATCAAACAACTATGAAATATCGACAAACTAATTCAATTAAATCCAACCAGAGCATGCTGGCAAAATACTAACCTCCAAATCTCTCAGCTTCTTGGTTATAGTCAAGCAACTTTTGCTCGATCCTCTTCCCAGAAGTGAAATCGAATCCAGCAGATGCAGATTTATGAGAAAGAAACTGTTCATTTAAGGAAACTAATCTACGACATAATACAGTATACTGCTTCCCTTCTTCCACTCGTCTGTAGTACAACCTGCACAACCAAAATTCTCTTTTGTAAGGCAAACTTCAAAATATTTCACGCTCTAAAGGAGAAACTCAATTGCCTACAGGTTGAGGTTAATAAGGATTATGAAGCTGGCAACAGAAACAGCTTCATCCTTTTCTTTAATGATACACTGAAATTTCACACACCATGTAAGAACTAACTAAGGTTATTAGGCCTAAGAGTCCATAAATGGAGCTGAGTTTCTGTATTCCTTGCTAACAGAAAATTAAATCATCTCTACTGTCTGAGGTGATAGAAAACCAAATTCAAATCCAAAAAGGTAATCCAGGAACAAATTCACTGAAACAGTTCTGTTTTACTTTCTTTCGATAATATAGCAAATTTACCGTTCCTAGCAAGCACCAACTTTACATAAAAAACAACACGTGTTACTGTATGAAATGGCATGCTAACAGGCAAACTTTAGCTCAAATGAAGCTTATAAGAAATGCTAACAGAAACAGCTCCATCCTTTTCCTTAATGATTTACTTAAATTTGACAAGGTGAAGTAACAAATAACGTTATTTAGGTTGAAATGTCTATAATCAAAGCTGAAATTTATTTCGTTCTCGCTTGCAGATACAAAGTCAAATCACCTGTACTCTCTGAAATGATAGAAACATGTATCAATTAAAAAAGTGGCAATCTTGCCAACCCAGAAAAGCAAGTGAAACTCATTTCAAGAGAGAATTCATCAAAACAAGCGTCTTATACTTTCTTGTGATCAAATAGCCAATTTAGCACTCCAGACAAGTATATACTCAAATTCAGAAACAACAGCTCTTACAGTATAAAATGACATGCTTACAGCAAGTGTTAACTCGAATGAGGCTTATAAAGCTGGCTAACAGAAACAGCTTCATCCTTATTGATTTAATTTAAACTTGCAGGACGAAGAATAAATAACTAACGTTATTGGGGGTGAAAGGTCCATAATCAAAGCTAAATACCTCTTTTTTGCTGTCTAAATCATCTAAACTATCTAAGGTGATGGAAACTCGAATCAATAATAACGTATCAATCTTGCTAACCCAGAAAGTTAAATGAAGCTCATTTTTAAGAACAAACTAATCAAAACAATTTCTTGTGAACCCAACTTCCGAAACATCAACTTTTGCCGTATAAAGTAACATACAAGCAAGTATGCACACTCAGTTTCATCTCGCACCAAATATGAATGACAGTAAAGCACGTTCCTTTAAAGAATAATGAAAAAAAGGACTACATCCCAAATTAATTTTCTTTTTTTCTAAGGGAATTACCAGGGGCCCCAGCGGAGGGGAGGGGTAGAAAGTTCAAAGGAGAGGCGGGATGCCATTTCAGACTGGAGCTTAGACTGAAGGCGTTCGGTATCAGACATGACGGCTTCCGTATACTTCTCCTCTTGCTCCATGTATACATCCATGTGACGCATAGCTACTTTATCATTCAACTGCGACATCCACTTGTAGGGGTCCTCCCATGACTCGCCGTGGAAACTCACCGTCTCCGGCTTTCTTGGCGGTTTTGGAGGTAAAGGATGGGATGGCGGCGGTTGCGGCTTCTGGGGCTTGTAGTGGGCCAACTGGAGTATATGCCCATTTCGGACATAGTGACCCCGGCGGAAAGCGTAGAGGAGGTGGCGCATAATGGTCCGGCAGCTGCTAGCTTTTCTCCTGAGTGACTAATCAAGACTTCAGTACACAGTGGAAGCGAATTCGGTCGAGAACACATCAAATTGTGTCGTCAAGGACAAAAGGACAAAGTGGGTTCGAATCTGTCTCATAGTATTAAAAGAGAGAAAAAGAAACCAAAAGCGTGTGTAAAGATTATATTAATGACCTTAATCATTTTATTTACAGAATGGCTATCACCTTTATATTCGTATCAACCCTTTTTATTTGTTTTAATCTGAATGGCCCAAAATGGACACATTCTCCCCCTATCCCATCCACGACGGGAGGCTGCCGGAAAATAATGTATGCTGAAGCAGATTCAAGAATCACATAAGATAAAATTCCTTTGCTTTTTAATTTGAATACTCCACTATCTTATTCTCAAACGAAGATGCCGTTGTCCATTCAAATAGTCCCTCCATCACAATAACCATGAGAATAAGCGAGGTAGAAGTTTAAATTTACAGTTTAATATCGCCTAATAAAATTCACGAAAGTAATGTTTAAATTGTCTGACAAAGTTTCGAACCAAATTTGGACAAAGCTGGCATATTCCAACCATCACAAGGGGGAAAAAAGAGAACTAAAATCACTGTCACCATGGCAAGGGAAACAACCAAATGTCTTGAAAATATTATTTTAAAAAAAAACACCACACCAATTTCTTTTTTGTTTGTGGGGGAATACAATCATTGTATTAGTCAGTCGACAACAGAATGGGGAAAAAATAATAATACAAATTATAAAAGTTTTCAATATCAATATCAAAGAGAAGAAAAGAAAACGGACAAGTCCAAATGTTCATAACTTCTGCTACAATTTCATATACGCATATTTCAAGAAATACTGTACTCATGAATAGCTTTTAAAACTATAATTTATGAGATTGGGAGGGGCCTTGACCATCTGTTGAGTTGTTCTTTTGTGACGATGTTACGGATTCGAACCACGAAAACAGTCTTTTGTACGAACAGATCGCAAAGTGATTCGGTCTATTTCTTCGTGAGCTTACCGAAAACTCTAGTTAATTTATTAGACTGGCAAAAGATTGCTATTTGTAGAAAGTTCTCTGCTCTCATGCACTACAGTTACTGTTTCTTGCTCCCTTCTCACAAACCTACGCTATGTTACTCCATTAAACTTGATGTCCTTTTCAGCCAAAGTGTTTGATCCTATGCCACATTGAAACCTATGCGTAGTAACCGTCATGGTCGGTTACGTACGGCACATGTCTGGCAAAGGAACATTGTAAGATGGGACGAGAAATTGGCCCACAAGAATTGTCTGACTAGTCTAGAGTGATGATCGGCGAGACGGTTAAGTGATTCCATCGGTAAAGATCCGAAGCGCAGAAGAAATAAAAGTACGTACTCAATGTACCCAAAAAGCTCATATTCTCCCTCCATGCTTTCTGCAAAGCTTGCAAGAATTTGAACAACCTTTTTGGCTTCTTCCTACATCCTTGCAATTAAACTGCAGCCCCTCTTCCTTTACATCTCTCCACAAACCTTCACTAAAATCTCTCACCATCTTTGTGTATCTCCAAATAAACAGATTTCCTATCGTATCTCACAGTATTAAATCCTTCTCCTTTTTTTTTTCTCCTCTTCGTTCGCAATTAATGTAAACTTGTGGATTAGATGTTCTTTTTTCTCTGTCTTCTTGTTCCAGGCTTAGAACAAAAAAGTATCCTGATTCAAACTCTAGTTTTAATATCAATATCAAAGAGAAAAAAAGAAAAATCAAAAGATGAAACGCAAGTTCAAATGTTTAGGACATTTGCTATGTGCTTTGATGCCTTTGTATTGAGAACTGGTCTTGATTATTTGGACTTTTTCAAGCACAGTGGAACTCATAATTTGGGTTCTGTAGTAATCTTTGAATGAACTGGTCTGCAATGAATTTCATACCTTATGATCACTGTTTTACTTTACCTACGTACAGAACCTATAAATAACAAATTACCATAACAAGTATCACTTCAGTGAAACTTTATATGGTGCTCAGCCTTAGTAGTTAGGCTCAATGGGAAAACCATAATAACATTTTTTTGGTTAGGAACTGTAATGGGTTAACTTTATAATACTTATTGCAATTGGAATGTAAGTACATCTCTTACATATAATATTTCACTTACTTTTTTTGTCTTCTTGTTTGGAGGCTTGAGATGGCAGACGATTCACCCAAGTTCTTCAAAGTTATTTTGGCTCCTACGGAAGGATTTGTAAGCATTTTCACATATTAATTATCTCATACAAACACTTGTTTCTAATAAATAGCTTTTTTCTTATTGTTCGATGGACAGATGATTCCAAAAGCATTTACGAGACATTATAGAGAAACTCTGGAGAATAATACTCTGCTGCTGAAAGTGCCTTCTGGAGCAACATGGCCGGTGGGATTGGTGTATAAAGATGGTGAAGCGTGGGTGCAGAACGGGTGGAAGGATTTTGCGGAGCATTATTCTATCCAATTGGGTTACTTTCTGCTGTTCACATACCAAGGGAGCTCCCGGTTCTTTGTTACGATTCTGGATGGAACTCACTCAGAGATTGATTATCCAGCCAACCGGCCTTCTTTGCATGCTAGAGTAAATTTTAGACAACAAAATTGGGAGCCACAGCATGATGTTTCGTTTGAAACATCAGAGACCGAAGAGGAGGATCATGTATCTGTTGAAAGTGAAACTGTGGACTCAGAGGACGATGTTTCCTTTGAAACATCGGACACAGAAGATGAAGATTTTTCTGTTGAAACATTGGAATCAGAGGATGATGTTACTATTGAGACCGTGAAAGAAAAACGAACCCAAATGCGACAAGGGAAACGTGCAGATCGAGATAGGAAATACTGGGCCAGAAATCACTTCAAGAGGGCAGATCTGAATGATGAAGATTTAGGAGTTAGAAGAGGCAGATTGGGACACGGAAAGCCAAAGGTTCTATACCCCAGTAGCTCTAAGGAAGGTAAGGAACCACAACTCTTCAAGCTTATTACTTGCTCTGTCCCAACTATATCGTTATAGTTGATTTTTTTTTAGCATAGTGTAATTTATACTAGTCGAAAAATAAAAATGTGACAATATTTTTCGGATTGAGGGAGTATTTAGTTGTGACATGATTTTGTGAAAAAAGATATTAGGTAGAAGTGACAATTTACTCCCATGTGCAGAAGAAAGATGGGAAGAGAAGGGAAGAGGATGGCAGTCCAAGAAGCGCAAGAAGCAGGCATCTATATATGGAGAACGCTCACCGCCCTATCAAACACGAGAATGTTCCCGTGCCAAAAACAAGTCTTTTACTTGCATAATCCGCGAAGCTTACATCACTAAGAGTTGCATAATGGTAAAGAAAATGTTCCCAACATTGTTAAGTTTGAGAATTTATTGAGTTTATGTTTTATAAGTTGGTTGCATTATGCAGCACTGTTAGTTTTTCCTGTCGTTATGGTATACTGGTTATGTGTTGTTGCTGTATCATGCAGCATTGCCCGTTTGATTTCGCGAGGAGCCATTTCCCGACCACTGTATATGGACGTCCCACAAGAATTGAAGTAGTTGATCCAATTGGAGAGAGATGGGAGGTCATGTACGCAATGAGAGGTCACCGTCCACAATGGACAGGTCCTGGTTGGAGAGCAATGGTGAGGAAAAACAAATTGAATGTCGGGGATGTTTGTGAATTCGAGCAGGTGCAAAAGAGTGTCTTTCTTCTCCGCATCATATATCGTAAGACCAACTGAGTGAAGAAGCCAACCAAATTGGTGTTTCAGCTTTCACTCTTTCCCCACTGATCAAAGTCGATTGTGTTTATGTGAAAGGAATGCATAAATAGTTGAAATTCTGCTAAATATTAGTGATATTAAGTTTGTTTCTTTTCGTTTTCAGTAGTAATTGGTTGTGTTACGGATGTTTAATGGACAAATAGGCCGATTAGTCTATCTGGTTGTTTTTATATTATCGAGTTCTGTTTTTAGAGACAAATCTCTTTTGTTTGTTTTTGGTTTTAATGTTGTTTTTTTAGGTTGTACATTACAATAATATATTGTTTCTGTAGTTATTGCTCCAACAATTGAAATGATATAGTTATAAAGCGACTGCAAAGCAAGCAAGAAAAGTGAGTAATGAAATTGTAACCATTCGGATTCATCGAGATGATTCTAAATCTGACGCTTGTTTGGGTTTGACGTTGTTATTAAGACAAGTACTATTGAATGTTAACTTAAATGGATCCAGGTCTAACGCTTATTAGGACTTTTCATCGTCGCTATAGACAAACACTACCGAAACAGGATCCATGTCTAGTGCTTATTTGAGCATGTCGTCGTCACATAGGCAAGCCGTTTCCATTTCTAATAGAGTCAATGACACACTCTTCTTTGACTTTGGAATATGATGCAATAAAGTAAAATGACTCACTAAATTAACTGCGCTTCTTATATTATGAAGTAGCAGTTGATTGATACAGCTTGACGAAATTTTCGTTGTGGGTCATCGGGAAAAACCACTGTGTGTTTCTAACACATGAGAATGATGGCGTACTTTCGGCCCCACATACCCCGCCATAAGCAGGAACCTTTAAGACAACAGGATAATGTTGTTGTTGTCGTCGTCGTCGTCACCATAGGCAAGCACTGCTGAATGTCAATTGAAAAGGATCTAACGGTTGGCTGCGAAAAACATTTAGGTCTAACGGTTGAGTAGCATTTATCTCATCCCTGGGTCTCGAGTTCGATTCTCCTCCCCAATTTTTTTTTTTAAAAAAATTGAGTGGCTAACTTGACTAATGTGTCAAGATTTGTCCACGCGTTTTTATGTGGGTAGAAAGGCATGAGAACATCTGACTGATCCAATACGAGAATTCAAACTATTGGGCCTAGAAAACTGGACCTGGTATCAGGGACGTTAGCTGCATTTAGATTTTTATTTCATTTCGAAAATGATACGGCTACTAGGAATTTGGTACGCATTTTTTTTTTTTGAAGTTTTCTTTACAAATGCTTTCCTTTAATATAACCACCGGTTGAAATTTAAATTTATCACATACTCTACCTAATAACATATTTAAACAAAATAAAGCATAAACATCGAAAAGTGTACGCAATATACCTTTTTATGGAGAACATTGGAAAATCACCTTTTAGAGCATTCAACCCCCCCCCCCCCCCCAACGCCCCCGATTGTCCCTCTGTCCCATAAACGGTGCGCTTGCCGGTCACGTTACTAAAAAAATCGACAAATTAGCACGACGTTTTTTCAAGAGTGAGATACACCAAACCCGACATTTACATTGGCTTGCCTAGAAGAAAATCTGTCGGCCAAAAATGCAAGGAGGCTTAGGCTTTAAAAATTTGCGGGGTATGAATTCAACCATGTTAATGAAGTTAGGATGGCGAATTCTTACACGATAAGATTTGATTTGGGTTAAGATACTAAAATATAAGTATGGTGTTTTGCTCCAAACTCGGCAGGTAACGAATACATCCACATTATGACGCCATATTCGAAGTATCCTCCCGGCTTTAGTAGCGGGTATCGACTCGACGACATCATTGAGTGATAGAAATGAAGAAACAATTCGGTGGAAGGCTAAAAGGTCGAGACACTTTGATGTTGCTAGTGCTTCTTTGGGCTAATATTTGGAAAATGTCAGGACCGGGGTTTCTAAATCTTTTGCTTTGGCAAGTTTGCCACGACTCTTTGCCAACAAAATCCTTCCTTAAGACATGCTATATCGTTGGGGATAGTTCTTGTGAGGTATGTGAACATTGAGATGAGGATAGTATACATATATTGCGGGATTGTAGATGAGCAAAAAAGGTGTGGAGCTATCTCCTTCGACCAGGATTATGGAACCAAATCACTCGGTTGGCTACCCCCTTGGAGTGGGTCATGGAAAATCTAGAAGCATCATGGAATCCCGTATACAGCAAAGCGAAATGGAGATACATCTTTCGCCAAGCCATTTATACAATACGGTATTAGAGGAATCAGTTAGTACATGGCAACATTCACCAAATGCCATCTCCAAGCTAAGTTTGTCAAGATACAGTGTGTCGAGCAAATCTCCAGATATTTGTAAATGATTCCAAACATAATATAGATGTAGATACGACAGAGCTTTAGGCATATATCTTGGAGATACATGTTTGTTTTACTTATGACGCAATAAAAAGTTACATTTTCTCCGGAAAAAAAGATACACAGTCTAAATAGTTAGTGAAAGAGTCCTTTATTACTTTCATTTCTCAAATTACCTTACTATAACTTGTTTGGGTTTCCAATCTTATTTGACGGTAAATATTAATGTTGGAAACAATCAATTCTGTACCAAGACGCAATCGTACAGTGTGTGCATATGAAAACAGTAAATCAAACCCGGGGCGAGTCGAGGACTCTGTCCTTAAGACGTATTGCTCCTGTATACTGTGCCTAACCGGCGTTAGCAACCGTCTCCCAGGATACAACGGGTACTTGTTCAGTTGAGCGGCACTTCTGAACTTGAACTGCTGCGAACCTTCGAGTGTCCTGACTTCTCTTGGACGTGATGCAAAAACTCGAATGCTATGAATGCTGTATGATACGAATGCCGAGAGCAAGTGTATGTAGAATGCACACCCTGCCCCTGTTTATATAGGGGAGTCGGTTGGAGAATCGGTTATGCAGATGGAATCTTGACCGTCGGATCATAAACGTATATCGATTAGAGCCATCAGATTAAAACCTCCTAGCGGTTATGGAAGGTTTAAATTACAGCCGTTAGATGGAAAACCGATTCACAGGATTAAACCTGGAGCGTTAGATCAAAACCACATTCGGTTGGGCGGTTAAGTCAGTTTAAACCTCAGCCGTTGGATCAAAGCTGCCTTTTCCGCCACCATTAGATCAAAACCGATTGATCTTATCGCATACTGGAGGATACCGTTTGATTTAAGTTTGAAACACAACTGCTCAGCATGAAAAGTTCTGTCCGCTGTCCAGCTTCGATCGATTACATCGATCGATCGATGTGACCAATCGATGTAAGGCAGAATGATCTTAAAGCTTTCTGTCCAGCTTCGATCGACTACATCGATCGATCGAAGTGACATCGATCGATCGATGTAAGGCAGAATGATCTATATAAGTTTGGAGCATATTTTTAAAAGTATTTAAACATACTTTTTCCAACATCTTCCCTCCGGTCAAAACTTCTCATGCCCCAAGGGCACATCTAAAGTGTCCAATGTGGTATTCCTCCATAAGGGTGATGTGGCCTCCTAAGAATAGGACACACCACCCATTAACAATGTTTTACATCCACTTTGAGCATTAATTTCTCATTCACCCGGTATCGTAATTGAGTGATTCCAAAGTCTAAAATTAACTACTCGTTACGTAGATAATTAAGGACCCATTAGTTTTCGATTTTCATTATCGAAAACTAATCATAATTAAGCTCAAAGTATGTTGCTCAATCAAGTTTTGCAACCTTCCTTAATGGGCCAAAGCCCAAACTTTTAATTATCCAACAATTAAAACATATATTCCCTTCGTTTTTTAGTAATGACGTTTTTTTTAAAAAACATTTTAGTCGTCGTTTTAACTAACTTAATTCCGTGTTTTAAATATATGCCATTTTGGCCGATCGAGAAGTTATTAAGCACCGAGTATATCTTCTCTAACATTATCATGTCGCTTTACTATTAGATGGGAAATTTTAAAATGATATCTATCAAGAAATAGAAAACACAATAACGAAGAACGGATCTTCTGTTTTACACACTTGTCATTGTCAAATGTCTATTATTCTTGATTAAATTAATTAGTAGATGCATAAAAGTTACTGATTGATAAATATAAAACTTGTCATTCATTAAACCATGACATCAATTAACTATTTTAGATTTCCAATATAGTCAAGATTTCCCAAAAAGAAGAATTTATTTTTTTTTCACTGTACTAATGATTACCTTTAACTTGTGCGCTCAAACCGTAAAAGTTAAAATGGAGAGAATAGTTTCATTTAACATGTATAAAATATCAACACAAACGCTCAAAAAATCCGAGTGTAAAAAATGAAAAATGGAAACCTTTGTACATGACAAAAATCATTTGCTTCTCAACTATCATAATTCAAAAACGCCAAATGTCTCATATCAAGTCTTCTGTCTAATTTTTGATATCATCCAATGAAATTATATCGTATATAAAATTTGACGAACTAATATACATAGTATAATCTTATTAAATACGACAGATGACATAACTGAGAACGTAACATAAATTACAGATCAACACTAGTAGTTAACAAATAATCCTCCTCGTGAACTTGGGAAACTACTAGGATAACAATTGCAAATTGTTACATACAAGTGACAAATAGGTGGGTCAAGTTCACTGGTCGCCATAAAAATCTTCGCTATATTAGCAAATAAAAGACCTGTGAACTGCATGCAGGTCGCTGCTGTTTGTCCTTAAGTATGAAGATGCTTGTCCAATCATATTCTATGGTTTCATTTCACAATAATGCAACTCACAAACTCCAAAAATACCTCAGGTGATTGCGCTACTGCTTTTGTCTAATAATGTTGATTTATTTAGTTTTGTCTTAACTGTTAATGATTTTCTTGTTTTCTTTGTCATTATTTAAATTGGGCCCAAGTTTCATATAAATTTTGTTTGTGTATAGATGAAGTTCAAATAATAATGATAATAATAAAATATTGATGGTGAAGTATGAATGATCTTCATCAGATTATCAAATATACATAATGTCCCATGAAAGAGCTTCCATAGAAACAACTTAACAGATGTCCTCTGAGTACTCTCCCAAGTTATTTTTATGAGATAACAGTGTTAGTTTAGAGTGTATGCATGTCTCATAAGCTCGCTTAAGAGTGAAAGTCCTTTCTGTAGAGATATTCCACGTTGGACACCCCTATTTACATGTGCATCTTGATACATATTATTCATGTATTGAATATAGTCTCTTTCAACCAGGTGAATCATAGATTAGAGGTAGCATGATATTTCCACCACATCTTGCATGAATAGCCCCCTGCCCCCCCCCCCCACACACACACATATATATATATGTGAACCCTCTCCCACTCTCCCCCACTACCCCTACACATACCCACATACATGCACACACACATATATATGTGTGTGTCTATAAGTATATATATGTATGTGTATATAATTTATCAACATAAAGAGTATAAAAAGTAAAAAAAAAAAAAGAACTAAACTAAACTGGAACGGATGTCAACACTTATTCGTCAAGCGGCCTAAAAGGTGAATGAAAGAAGTTGATTTTACTTCTCGAATTCGTGATCTTAAGTTACAAAGCAGTAACTTTAATAGTTGCTCAAAGTTCTGTCTTCTTGTTCTAACATTGTGATTTGAACAAATAATGTGTTATTGTGAGATTGGATAAAATCTATCTATTTGTACTTTGAATGTAGTTCCCTCTTGTGTAAGAATTTTTTTTATTCATTCTTCTAGGAACTTAATATATAGTCTGAAAGATAATTATCTCTGCAGATTTTCTTAAAAAAGAAATGTCTTATTAAACATATAGTACGATTATTTAGCATGTTAAGTGATTATTACTCGTCTTAAGTAACTTTTTTCAACCCTTGAGAAAAAATATGTAAAATTTACATCTTTTTAAAATTGTAAAACTTATGATACTCCTGAAAGGCTGAAACCATATTTTCACGAAAAAAATATTTGCCATCTTTATTATTCAGTGAATAGTGTCATATTAACTAGATATATGTTAATTGAAAATAATTACTAAGCTATTCCACAATTACTTATGAAGCAATATAACAGTTGACCTGTTTTTTACTGGTAAGTGACAAAGTGATTGGAACTAAAGAACCCCGACGTCCCAAGTTCGAACCCGTGTAGAGGCAATACTTTGTTGAAATATTACAAGGGTTGCTTCTGGGCTTCTGAATCTCGTGTGTCCTCTCTCTTGTAGGGCTGCTAATAGAACACATCACTCGATTTACATCCTACCTGGCTAATGGGCCTCTGGTACAGGTGGGGGAGAACTCACCCCTTAGCAAAGAAGGAAGGGGCTCTATTTGAAAAAAAAATTGGGGGGGGGGGGGTAGAGTAGGGGGGTGTTGGGAGGAAGAAGGATTTTTACTTGAGAGGGGTCAGAAGTCATTTCAGCAAGCCTAACACATTTATGTAGCCAATGTGCACTTTAGGTATGATATCCTTTTTGTTCTCATTATCTTATATGGTTGATGCATAGAAAGACGAGTCTAAGCCATTAAACGACATATTTCACCTGTCCTTCAAGAATCTTTGAAACCCGTACTAATATAATAAAAACTTTCTCATTTATTATTATCTTTTATATGTCATGTTACCAATTTAAACAAAAATAATCGCCTTATGTCTAATATAACCTTTACATTTTCTTATTCAACCAAAACAATAATATCTTTCTCAAAAATGCAATTGTACGAATCTCACGAACAAATTACCTTAATTCCAGTGCAAAAAAACAGCAGATTATTTAAAGAGAAAAAGAAAGTGCCTAGTTGATTTGACCCCTTCATTACAAAACTATTTTCATCTTAATTGATTTGTCAAAAATTCCTGTAGTCTACCTACATAGTGGGCCTTAATAAATATATAATGTCGTCATATAATTGATGTACTACTCTTAAGTATACAATCACACAAATAAAAAAATCTCACATACGGCCAATACAATGGAGTTCATAGCCTGACACTTCCTAATAAAAATTAAAATAATAAAAAAGGCTCCGAGCTTGGAAAACCTATTAGAGGAAAAACTGTGTGCTATGCTAACTACCTTGTTTTAGCCATAATCAGATGATTTTGAACGTGGTTTTCTTTCTTTCTTTTCCTTTTTCCTTTTATTTTTTTGGGTGGGTGGGGTGGGAGGCGGTTGTTGGCAAGGGAGGGTGGACACATGCTCAATTAGTATTCGAGTTGCTCCATAAAGACGCAGTTTCGAATCAAGACTGTTGTCTGTACCAGTAATGACAAAACCATTATATCCAGCCCTATTGGGTAAGAAGGTTGTTGTCTCGATTTGTAGTAGTCACCCTACAATGGGTATCTGGCAAAGTCTCACCAACCTAAAAAGCTGCAAAAATTCTGATTCATATATTCCAAAAAACTTCTTGAAAATGAGACGATGGAGGCCCACGAGATCATAGGTATTAGCCTTTTTGCTCGAGGACGTTAATTACATTTTCCTAGGGATTCTGACATCTTTGTTTATTTGTTTTTCGGTTTTTGTTTTCTTTTGCTCCTTTATACACTCTATTTTGGACAAGTTAGGTCTCAGATCTTAAACGAGAAAATCTCACTTATTAGCCTAAGGTTTGGCCCATTACTCAGTTAGCAGCCTAACGTTCATGAAACTCACTTAATAACAACTCTTTTGCCGAAATGTCTCACTTGTAGCCAGTTGACCGTTGACCAACCGTTGACTAACCGTTGACCAGCCGTTGACTTTCTCAGACCAACCAGAATCTGACACGTGGCAACCCTTTTTAATTAAAAAAAATAAAATTGTATTTTTGAATAAATTGATTTAAAATGAATTTAAAAATTCTAAAAAATTGTAAAAATTAATTAAAAAAACATTTTAAATATCAAAAAATTAGGAAAAAAATATAAAAATAATAAAAAATTACCCACAACACTCCAGCACTCCACCCACCTACCCCCCCCACGCCACGTCACACCACCCACCCACCCACCCCCCCCCGCACCCCCGGCCAAAAATTTTTTTAATTTTTTTTTCAAACTCACTCATAACGCTCCGACCACCCCCGCGTCCCCTCCCCCACACCCTCCTCTCGCGAATTTTTTTTTTTAAAATTTTTTCTAACTCTCCCAACCCCGCGCACATTTCTATTCAATGCCTTCGTCAAAATAGTTGGAGAATAATAATACTTATACAATAATGACAATGTATATAAATGTGGTAGCGTGGCTCGAATTGCAGAGGTCCCCTGCCTTTTTTTCGAATTATATTATTTTCTTTTTCCAAGTTGCAAGACTAACATTGTCATTTTCTTTTTGGACTGAGGGTTGGATTGTTTCGGGTTCTGGGGGATGGTCGGAGCTTTGTGGGTGAGTTGAAAAAATTTTAAATTTTTTTGAGGTGTGCGCGGGGGTGGGAGAGGGGACGCAGGGGTGGTTAGGATGTTATGGATGAGTTAGAAAAAATTTTAAAAAAAAAATTTCGCGAGAGGAGGGGGTGGGGGAGGGGACGCGGGGGTGGTCGGAGCGTTATGAGTGAGTTTGAAAAAAAACTAAAAAAATTTTTGGCCGGGGTTGCGGGGGGGGGGGGGTGGGTGGGTGGGTGGTGTGACGTGGCGTGGGGGGGGTAGGTGGGTGGAGTGCTGGAGTGTTGTGGGTAATTTTTTATTATTTTTATATTTTTTTCCTAATTTTTTGATATTTAAAATGTTTTTTTAATTAATTTTTACAATTTTTTAGAATTTTTAAATTCATTTTAAATCAATTTATTTAAAAATACAATTTTATTTTTTTTAATTAAAAAGGGTTGCCACGTGTCAGATTCTGGTTGGTCTGAGAAAGTCAACGGCTGGTCAACGGTTAGTCAACGGTTGGTCAACGGTCAACTGGCTACAAGTGAGACATTTCGGCAAAAGAGTTGTTATTAAGTGAGTTTCATGAACGTTAGGCTGCTAACTGAGTAATGGGCCAAACCTTAGGCTAATAAGTGAGATTTTCTCGATCTTAAACTACCGATTTTGCAATGTATAATTGTAAAGTGAATTAAAAATATTTTAGTAAATAAAAAAAAAAAGAAACGTCATCGGATTAACCCACTGTACTAATTTTCGGGCAACAGAGTCCAGTACGATGAAATCCTAAAGATTGATGACGACTGGAGCGGAGGATGAGGATTATCAGCTTGAATAATTTTCAAGAATAAAGATATGAAATAAATGTATGATAATCAATAGAGCAATGATAGTTACTCTTTCCTTTCTTTTGTCTTTCCAGTAGTAATTTTCTGGTGGACTTTGTCTTATTTTTGTACAATAAACAAGAAAAAAAATGAGAAAATAAAGCCACACGGTTGGTTTAGCTCGGATTATATGACATATTGTTAATTTATCTGATTAGATTATGTTATATGTGACATAAGGGATTAAAAGTACCCATTTGTAGTTTTAAAGTAAATTTTAAAAGAAAAGTTGGAGGACAAGTTAATTAAATGATTCATAACGTATAAGAAAGATTGTTTAAATTGAACACAAATGGATATTTATGCAGGCTTGAGAAATCTAGACCAAATTAGCATATGACCAGACCCATGGTGGTCGGAAGTTGGAAGCTTGAGGACAAATATGAGTTCATATTTGGACAGTTGAAGCTTTTTCTTATATTGTGCAGGCTGCCTAGATGTTATCTTTTTGCTCATTTTTCTGCAATTTATTGAAGTTTTCCTTCTGGTATCAAAAGGACAAATATCTCGTTCCTGAGCTTTTACTATCTTAAACAATGGAGTTTTGTAGAAAATCAAGAATTCATCGGTCTTCAAAATTGATAAGGTGTTGTCAGAACACATACAAAGAGTACAATGTAAACCGGACATGTAATTTTATACCCAATTAAGACGGAGTCATGTCTTTGGTCATTTAGACTCAGATAGCAGTATTGTTACCACACTATTTTTCTGGAATCAATTTTTTAACCTGATTTCTAACTGAGATGTGCTCTAAAATTATTGAAGTTTTTCTTGTCACATATCTAAAGAGATCAATGGAGCCATGTCTCACATTTGAAAAGTTGAAAATTTTCAAAATATCTAAATTGATGCTGGTCTTCTAACAAATTTAGAATCGACTAAAAAAATGTCTGTCTTCAATCTTAAGAAAACACAATTCTAAAATAAGTTGCCCAAATGACTCCATTGACACCAACAACTTGAGCAAAAGCTTTGTTCACCTTTAAAAGGCTGTAGTGGAATTTCTTCAAATTTAGGGGACTAAGTACTACAATCAAATCAGACAGGAAATGTCAATGCTGTAGCTTTGGAGGGTACGTTTCGATCCGGAAAACAACTGCTTGCGCTGTCTGTGATCAACTCTCACCTCAGGGTTTTTAGTGTCTTAGCTTCATAGAACTGTATAGAAGATGCAAATCAGAAATTCGGTGGACTCCTAAATTAGTCATGCGTTAACAAACAACCTACACAAAGAACCCATTACAAACCGAACATGTAACTCATCACCCAATTAAGTCGGGTTCGGGTCTTTGGTATGCATGCATAGCAATATTTTGGACAACAAAAGATTTGATTCCTGAGTTTGTGGTGTCCCAATTCCCTTAACTCCAGCATATAGTGAAAGAGGGCCCATGGGCATATTCCAGTGGTAAGTGGCAAAGGTGATTGGGGCTAGAACCCTGACGTCCCGAGTTCGAGTCCGTGTAGAGACAATCCTTGTTGAAATATTACAAGGGTTGCCTCTGGGCTGGCTGAGTCTCGAGTGTCCTCTCCCTTTGCAGGGCTGCCGGTGGAGCACATCCCTCGATTTACATCCCACCTGGCTAAGGAGCCTCTGGTACAGGTGAGGGAGAACACACCCCCTCATCAAAGCATATAGTGAAAGAGAAAGGGTCGTGGTTTCACAATAAGGTCAGGGATGTACATTCTGGACTGTGTTTCCTCTAAAGATTGATTGATTGACATTTTGTTAATGAGTGATCAATCATGGAGGATGGAGAGATGAACTTTGGCATTTTTTTACCGCTATCAATTTGATCAGTAGTTTTATGGTGTAGAACAGGGAAATTTTAACCTACATCAATGTTATATGTTTGTTTTTTATCATATAAGTTATGCAAATACTGTATAGGTCGTCTATGTATTGTGTGTGATTCGGTTAGTATGTAGGCTTTTGTATATTTATGTAGGTTCCGTTCATTAAATGTAAGGTAGAAGTGAATATATTAATACACTATCCCTTCGAAAGGCCTCTGGAGCTACTATGTAGAACTTGGAGTAAAACGTCTCCTAAGGACTTCTACCGCTCCAGTCTCTAGAAACATTGTGGAGGATGCAAATCAGAAGCTCAGCGGCTTCCTATGTTGAGTGAGAACTTACACAGTGACCCACACAAGGTGTCTCCCCACAAACTAGGCCTTCAGCCTAGCAACAGCGGAACACCACACTATATGTGTTTTTGAAATCGAACTATTGACCTCTTAGAATAAATCTCAACCCGAATACCAACTGAGTTATGCCTTGATGACACGTATTATGTAGAACTTGTTGGAGACAATCACTCCTGTATTAAGACGCAGTCGTTTAGTGTGTGCGTATGGAATAACAAAATAGACCAAACCCGGGCGAGTCGAGGACTCTGTCCTTAAGACGTATTGCTCCAATATACTGTGCCCAACAGGCGTTAGCAACCGTCTCCCAGGATACAACGGGTACCTGTTCAGTTGAGTGGCACTGCTGAACTTGAACTGTTTCGAACTTTCGAGTGTCCTGACTTCTCTTGGACGGGATGCAAAACTCGAATGCTATGAATGCTGTATGCTACGAATGCTTAGAGCAAGTGTGTTTTTAGAATGCACCATTTGCCCTGTTTATATAGGGGAGTCGGTTGGAGAACAAGGTACCGTGACCGTTGGATCAAAACCGTAGTTTGATTTGGGCCGTTAGATGAAAACCTCCTATCTAGATTAGGAAGGTTTAATCTCAGCCTTTAGATTGAAGATTGATTCGCAGGTTTAAACCTGGAGCGTTAGATGGAAACCACATTCGGTTGGGCGGTTAGGTCAGTTTGAATCTCGGCCGTTAGATTAAAGCTGTCTCTTCCACCACCATTAGATCACACCAGAATGATCTTATCACAAGTAGGAGTATAGTGTTTGTTTCAAGTTTGAAACATAACCGCTCAGCAGAAAAGAATTCTGCACGCTGTCCGACTTCGATCGATCACATCGATCGATCGATGTCGGACAGAATGCTCCAAAGCTCTCTGATCGTCTTCGATCGATGACATCGATCGATCGAAGTGACATCGATCGATCGATGTCATTGATCGATGTCCGTCAGAAACTTTTTACGCCACATGGACACATCCAAGGTGGCATTCCTCCATACGGGTGACACGTCACCCATTTATAACGTTTTCCATCCACTTTGAGCATTAATTTCTCATTCACCCGATATCGTAATTGAGTGATTTCACAGCCTAAAATTAGCTACTCGTTACGTAGATAATTAAGGACACATTAGTTTTCGACTTTCATTATCGGAAAATCATCATAATTAAGCTCAAAGTACGTTGCTCAACCAAGTTTTGCAACCTTCTTTAACGGGCCACTGCCCAACCTTTTAATTCTCCAACAATGGACCAAAGCCCAAACCTTTAATTCTCCAACAGAACTTGCATGCATCCCCTTCCCTTCCTCCCCCTCCTACTCCCCCCCCCCCCTCTTTATCTATTCAATTGCCAGTACCGTCAAGAATTCAGTTGGACAAAATTCGTTTTAGTTTCGAAAGTTGGCGAGATTTGTTCAAATTTAGGAATTAAATTTATTCAGAATCATAAATATTATGGACAAGAAATGTTAGCTAAATCAGAACATTAAATTATAAGGAAAACAAACTGGGAAGAACAGAACTTAAACTGCGATTTGTCCAAAATCTGCGAATGAAAGCGTGCAACCCAACTATCCAATCCAGAAAACCACTATCATAACCCTAGAGTTGGAAAATGTTGAGTAAGATTGTAAGTTGAATACATGTTCACGCCATATGATAAAATAATTTTTTCTAAAAAAAGAACGAATTGGAGGCTTTATAATCCGTGTTATAAAACGTGGACCAAAAGATGCGATAAATTTTATATTAATCAATGTGTACTTATGTGAGTAGTCATTTGAATAAGCTAATCACAAATAAACAATAAAGAATTTTAAATCATAACTCAATTTATATTCGGGTTAAATTGATACAAGTAAGAAAAACGGCTAGCTAGTAAAACCGTTAGTACAATGCGTTTCCTTTCACTTGTACTGGTAGAGAATCTAAAGAGTATCCATGGTTAAAAATATACCTTTTTTTTTTGGTAGTGATTCATATTATGCGACAATGTGAGGATTGAAAGTTGTAGCTTCACGAGGGGTTGCTTATGTCTGCAGTAGAATTTTAGGCTTCAGATTTGGATAGGTTAAAGATGAGCCAAAATATGACAATCACCTGGCGTCATGTGTAAAAACTACTTTTTTTTTTCTTTAAAAAAAATGAGCAGCAAGCCAGCACTCCCTTCTCTAAAGAACTGATTTTCTACACATGGCGACACGTGATTGAATGTCTCATATTTTGCTTCATCTTTAGTATCTCCATATCTGAACCCTGAATTTTATCTTAGAATATTTTGGCCACCAATATAATGATCGTTCAATCATCAAGACCTCAGATTAGCACTGGAACCAAAATAGGCAGACTCTGTTCTTTATTTTTTATATTTTTTTTGTTTTATTTTTACTATAAATAATAAAGTAGGCCACTTTTTCCTTATTTTAATTTTAATCAGAAAAGGGATTTTATAGACGCTCTCGAAAGAAGGATGGAAAAAAAAGAAATAAAAGGATTTCTTAGAAGACAAAACTTACTCACATATTCTTTTATAAAAAAGGATAAAAAGATTCAAATCTGAGGACTTAAGACCCTTGACTAAAAGTGTAAATGTGTAACGCGCCATGTCTAAATGCTACAAACACGATCTTATAACTTTGATGCAATATTTCTTTGCTACTAGTGCCTTAAAACTTACATAATTTTAACAAAATGAACACAATTACTAGGCAACAAATATCTGCAATTTGAACAAAACATATAATACTTGCAAAACATGCACAATATATGGAAACATACGTATGACAGAAACGTGCCATGCCAGACAGACTATAGAATTTTCCGATAAAATTGGTTTATTCATATATATACTTAACATGTATATTATGGATCTTCAATATATGAAGCACGTATCAAAGAGGATAGTGTCCATCAACAGCTGAAATCTTAAGGTTCAAACTCTCAGGGTCGGCCTATCAGCCATTACTCCAATGGTAATGATGAAGCTCCATGATTAAAAGATTATGAATTTAATTCTTGTTAGAACAATATCTTTTCATATGAGTCAAGAATACATAGAATAGGGTATAATCCAAAAAAAAATTGTAATATTCACTTAAAACATCTATCCACGAAGTGTTTCATGATAATAAAAAAAAAAAAAGACTATCAGGGTCCATTCTTGACTTTTCTCGCAGTTAGGGGTGCCCTGTATGTAAATCTCACATACAAAACGTATCTAATCCACAATACAATGAATCATTAATTTTTCAGAGCAAAAGATTTGATGATGGTCATGGATGATATATTATATGCTAATATATGTAAGTCCCCTCTACTACATAAATAACCATAATGTATGGAACAACTTTTGGTGAAATGCTTTTATTAATGCGTATATATGTTTATGTCACAGAAAATTCCACAAGGACCCTTCTACTTCATTAAGCCAATTAGAGGGTTAGACACGTAGGAAAAGGACAAATTGCATTTTGTTTTCTTCTCTGCATGTCACCTCTTATTGTTTAATATATTGCAGTCTTTTGGTCAAGAATCATTTTAGATATTGTTAAGTATAGTAGTTGCCCCCTCCCTTCACCCTTCCCCAAATTTAATCGTTTTATTTATTAAAATTCTACTCCTTAAATAAAGCTTTTGATTGAAAGAACAATTATTCTTCTTTGCCTGCTCTGTTTCTCTCTTGATTTCATGTTCCTTATCATTCTTCATTTTCAAACAAACATAGAATAACATACAACAACATCAACAACAAACACATGCTTAGCACATCTCAACAACAGCAAAAGTTATCACCAGGGTCTAGAGAGGATGAAATTCAGACAAACAATAACTTCATTCCAAAAGATATAGAGTTCGATTCCAGTGAGACCCCCAACTCTGTATGCATAGATACATAACGAACGACAAATAATGAAAGACAAATATAAACACAAAAATTGCAAAGTTAACCTAACGTTGAGAGAGTATCTAAGACGCTGTACTCTAAGGTGTCTCTACACATAGAATAACATAATACAAATTAAAAATTAAAATATAATTATATTTAGTAACAGAAAAGTAATACTTTCAGTAAAAATTCAATCTCAGACCAAGAATTTGCTAATACCTTGAGGTATTTATTTCTCATACACTCCCTTCATTCATGCATCGGCTCTAGTTATATTCTTTCTAAATTCATCTTCATCGACTTGAATCCTCAGTTGACGAAAAATGGCTAATCAGGAAGAATCCACCACCTCAGTTCAAGCATGGTATACAAGATTTCATCTCCTTGGCCTAAACCTTCTTCACTGAAACTCCTCTTTTCACAGTCTTCTCTTTCACTATGTGCAGGTTTTGCAGTACAGATTTACCAAGCGACGTCGTAATCCAAGTCCAAAACACCTCCTTCCATCTCCACAAGGTTAGCCTCCTCACTGCAAACTTATTCTTCTGATTTTTTTGAATAATGTCTTCTTCGTGAAATTATATGTGAGACGCGATTTTAGTTAGCATTTGATATTTATGGTAATCTTGTTTTCATCAGCTTCCGCTGATGTTAAAGAGCCAGAAACTCCAAGGGCTGATAACAGAACCATCGGAAATGTCAAAATCAGAATCTGTCAAAATCCAAGAGCACACTGAAAACGAAGAATCTGATGAAGAGGATGACGAGAACTACTGTCACATCACACTCCCAAATTTTCCAGGTGGTGCGGAGGCCTTTGAGTGGGCAGCTAAGTTCTGTTACGGCCTAAAAATCGACTTCTCGCCGTCCAACATCGCCGCTCTCCGGTGCGCGGCGGACTTTCTTCAGATGACGGAGGAGCATTTCGAAGACAATCTCGTCTCTATAACCGAGAAATACCTTTCTCAGAAAGTCCTCAGAAATATCAAATACTCGATTCAAACTCTGTATTCTTGCCAAAGCCTCTTGCCTCTAGCCGAAAATATTGGTATTGTTTCCAGATGCATCCACTCAATCGCGGCTAATTCTTCTTCTTCTGATCCGTCGGTTCTCGGATGGCCTATTAACGGAGGTGGCCGAGTCAGCAAATCTAGCACTCCTCGGAGATCACATTTTTCATTCGAAGAGCTATCGATGTTAAATTTGCAAATCTTCAAGCGGTTGATTTCGGAAATGAGAGAGCAAAATACGAAGCCTGAGTTTATAGAAGGCTGCTTAATGATCTATTCCAGGAAGCATAAGCTGTTAAGTTCGCGAGCTAATCGGAAATCACTGTCATGTTCATCATCTTCTTCCTCAATTCCTTCTGAAAATGAGCAAAGAGAGCTACTAGAAACTATTGTAGCTATTCTCCCCAGGGAGAAAAGCTCCAATTCGCCAAATTCTACAAAATTTTTGTGTGGATTATTAAGAACGGCGTACATTCTTAAGGCTTCAGAAGGTTGCCGGTCAATTCTAGAAAAGAAAATCGGATCACAATTAGAGCAAGCAACTCTAGACGATCTGCTCATTCCGAGCTATTCGTATTTAAACGATACGTTGTATGATGTAGATTGTGTGGAAAGGATTTTGGCGTATTTTCTCCAAGGATTAGATAGCACATCGTCCGGTGGAACTGAAGGAGTAGACGACGGCCGGAAACTTCCTGATTTAACCTTAGTTGGAAAATTGATTGATGATGTCCTGTCGGAAATTGCTTCCGACGCAAATTTAAAGCCGGAGAGGTTTTACCAGCTCGCCATTTCTTTGCCGGAGCCCGCTAGACAATTCGACGACGGCCTTTACAGAGCCGTTGACGTCTTTCTCAAGGTCAAATTAATTTTTTGAGACAGTTTTCATGAGACACTATTTTCTCGTATGATTTATCTTTTTTTTTTTTGCAGGTTCATCCATGGATATCGGAAGGGGAAAGAGAAGAGATTTGCAGCATCTTAGAATGCCAGAAATTGACTCCAGAAGCATGCGCGCACGCGACGCAAAACGAGAGGCTTCCATTGAGAACGGTGGTTCAGGTTCTATTTTTCGAGCAACTGCAGCTCCGGCTAGCAATCGCCGAGAACGTGTTGTCTACGACAGTCTCGCCGGCGAAGACTCCGATACTTGGCGGCTTTTCGGAGGACTATGTGGCAGGGACGGCGAAGAGAACGTCGAGCTCACGGAGAGATAAGGCGTGGGAGAATCGGATGCTGAGGCTGGGAATCGACGGTATGAGAACGAAGGTCCATGAGCTGGAGCACGAATGCTCCAGCATGAAGAAAGTGATTGAGAAGATCGACAAGGTCGGCGGCAAAAATGGTGATGCCGTTGGATGCTGGAGTATCGGTTGCAAGTTTAACACTCAGGTGTGTGATTCCCAGCAGTCTAGCGCGGTTGTAGAATACAGGAAAACGCGGAGCCACCGCCACCGCCACCAGCTAGCTCCGTGAAATTTTTGTCGGTGCGGTTTTTCTTTTCCTTCCACGAACTTGATTGTTTTTGTGGTTGTAATTTGTTAATTGGAGCTGTATGTTTTATTGCGTCATTGTGAATTATGTATTATGAAATGAAGTTTATTGAATGTAATCATTGTATCTCCTAAATATATTGATGTGCATCGAGTATATAATGCACTGTTTAGAGTCACTATACGTTTTATCAAGATCAATAACTGCAATAGCATCTTCTTTATCGTACCGTTCAACCAAGAGGTTCGGCAGTTCAGAAAGACAGAAGAAATATTCGTCACATTATTTGTTTATGTTTTATTGTGTATTTAGTTTTAAAATATAAATCCATTTTCATTTTTTAAGAACGTCATGACTACTCCTGCAGTATCACTGAAACTAGTCTATCTTATCGCTACACCTATTCATTTTTACATAATCCAACTGCTTCTCCTACAAAAAAATGTCCCGAACTATGTGTATTGGTGGTGGGAGACTCTCAACCATACCATGAACCAATTGGTTTCTCCAAAACCATAGGCTTGAGATGGCCTCACGAAAGACATAACGTCATTCCGAACTATCACCTGGCTTGCCCCCGTGTTGACTCTAAGTTCTGCATGACCCATTCGATCAGACTCAAGGGGTGGATAAACTGAGGCCACACTTCAAGGTTCAGCAGCAATCGCCAAATGCGCCTTGCCCAATGGCAGTCACGTAAGATGTGCGTGATATTTTCATCATCTCTACCACATATCCTACATGACAGGTCGTCAGCAATATGTCGGGAACAGAGAAAGGCATGTGTCAGTAAGGAGTTGTGGCAAACCTGCCACAGGAGCAGATTATATCGGCAAGGACCACGCATAGCCCAAATGCTGCTCTATTTCGTATCTTCCCTATCCGTCATGCGTTCGAGACTCATCTCATATGGACTAGCTACGTCGAACAGACCGGAAGCCTTAGCTTTCCAGTGGTACTCTGGAGTTTGGCGTCGGACTTGGAGTGGGCATTACTTCAAGGCCCGCCTTCAAAATCGGCAAGGAGCTCTCGATACTTCGCCATACAGAAGAGGCATTGTGTCGTCTTTTCTCATGGAGGATATCCTCATACTTATGTTTCAACATGCTCACTCACAAAAGATCCGCTTGGGTGATTAATTTCCAGGCCAACTTAGCTAGCATTGCTTGGTTCATGTTGCGTAATTTTTTTACACCGAGACTCCACTCAGCCCTCGATTTACATATCAAATCCCATGAGCACCGATGTATGATGTATCCTTCGCTTCTGCTGTGTTTCTCCCTAAATGAACTGTCAAATCAACCTCGCAATATCATCAAGTAAGTTGTCAGGGAGCTTAACTGTTTGCATAAGATAAGTGGAGATAGATGTGAGAATGCTACGTACAATAGTCCAACGTGCTCCTTAAGAAAGGCATCTTGTTTGCCACCCACCCAGCTTAGCACGCATCTTATCAAGTACACTTAATATAGACGTCGCCTGTTTCTGTCATGTATAAGAGGCACCCCCAGATAGACTCCAAAGTCTGCAGTGGTTTGATGCAATGGTAAAGTATGTTAAATTAAGGCCGTGATTTGCTGCAGTGGTATTTAAAATATCTTCAATGTAAAGTAGAAATCTTTCTCTGTTTTCTTTCCGTGTATATTAAAATAAATTAACGATGCTCTCAATTTGGGTTTACTTTTTTGTTTAGACGGTTATTGCCAATACTAGGAATATTTTTTTTATTCATTTTAGAATATAGTGATAGAAGATATGATTGCTACGATCACAAGAAATCAAATTAGAGCTACAATCACAAAAGAAAAATATTTTTGTAATTATTACATTTATTGTCTACCATATGTAATAAGATAGCTGTATTATAAATAGGGTTCATTTGTACACATACAAAAAAAACAACGAGAAAATATTCTTTCATTTTCGTCCTCTACAAGCTTTACATGGTATCAGAATGATGTTAATTTTGAAACTCAGAAAAATTCATCACTGTTTCAATTACCTCACTCGGTCACGTGACCAAGAACAAGTCCAACAAACATAATCAAACAACCTCATCCACCAAACGACCGTGAAACACAACAAAAAAGTCCACCGAAAGCGAATAAAAACAACCACAAACAGCCACAAACAAACCCAATCAAGGAAACCTGCAATCCAACCAATAAACCGTTTCAACCATAAGTGATAACTCCGACAACAAAACAAATCAAAATTCAAACAAACATCCCTGCTGATTTAACATTGTAAATAGCTAATCTATTACGGAATAACCTCGGAACAGCCAACACAAAAAAAACTCTGAGTACTTATCCTCAGAATCAAACTCAGGGGCACCAATTACGCATTATGGGACATCGTGATACGCAAGGCAATTGGGAGAAGGGTGTGAGGGTCCCACATCACCAGAGTACCTCCACCCCTGCCAACAGCCGAACCAGATTTTGAACGATGAGAGTAGAATGACCATTGTGTATTCACGTAGCTCATTCAAAATATAGAGACAAATTTGGTCAACAACGTCCCACAATATATAACGATGAAAGTCCACTGGGATGGACTTGCCATCACATATAGTTTCGGCACTGATTCACTACAAATTTTTGACATTCACAACAAAACCAATTCAATTAAACAAAACAAAACACTCTTCAGGAGTACTGGAACAAACTTCAAAGTATTTGGATGACAATCGGTTTGAAAAACCTGAATCCAATAAAGGATCCCACGGACATTGCAATCTACAAATAATAAAATTTAGGAACATAGGATTTTCCAGCTTCATCACTATAAGACAGTAAAATGGGAAATATTGAAGCGGAAGCCATTCCCACTAGTAGAGGCAACGTACACCACCATCCGAAGAGAATAGCCCTGGATGAATATCCTTAAATCAGTCCCCTCATGTGAAATGAATACATCATCAGAGCTAGACATCTGATTGATAGCTAGAAATCAAGAAATAATCAAAGGGATGCCGGAAAAGGGCGGTTCTGCTCAGCACAATCACCGGAAAACGTGGACAGAGAAGATAAGTCAAACTCTTTTGGGTGTGGGATGAAGAATACCAAAAAACTTATTTCCAAATTATGTGATACCTGGAGTAGCGGGAGGACAACCACAAAGCACGGCACAATCGGATGGAACAAGGAAGAAGAACCACCGCCGCGGCATCCTGAAGGCATATCTTTCAGATAAATCAGTTCATTTTCAGAAAATTCTACTGTGCCCCCTTATTAATTGCAGTAAAAAAATTACGTATCCTAATTGGTTTACTTGCTCAAACAGTGAAAGAGAATTATTTATGTAGTTCCAGAGATTGGATCATCATCAGCTTGAAAAAAGTAAGACCGGAGAGAAAGACGACGAAGAGTCCAGTGAATTAGTTGGCGATGAAGACGGACGCCAGAGACCAGATGACGGTGGACTTGATCAATTCCGACTTCACCAACTTGAAGGTTGCTGCCAAGAATCTCATACAGCGTGCCGCCAAATTGGGTGGTCTCGCATTGGTACTTCTTTCCTTGGACAGATTGCATCTTTCGCCGCCATGTGAGAATTCAGCTTTGGTTGAATTGATGCTTAATGTCATATTTCTTTCGCCATCTTTAGTTCAGCCGTTCATTGAATTATGATTACTCTGGTGATGGCTAAGTTAGATACTTTATGTTGATATGTGTGCAATCATGTTTCACTACACTGTAGCTTATGATGTTGAGCTACTTACATGCTTATCATTGTGTATTTTTTTATGGTAAAATATAGTAAGCTAAAGTGAAGAAGTAATTGGATGCTTCACAATGTTGTCTGACATTGTGATTTGTAGTTTGTAGCTAGGAATTTACTCATTGAATCTTGAGACTGTCGATTCCAGTTGAACTTCTTACTAGAACCGGGGAAATGTACGGCTTCATGCTCTGTTAATCTATTTAACAATATGTGTTAAATAACTTTAGCTATCAGGTCGGAACAGCATTTGTATAAGGGGGAAAAAGAACGGAAAGGTTAAAAAAAAAGAGAGAGAACTTTGACTTTGATGATTTGCTATGATGCTAGTGGTAGTTATGCTCAACCTTGATTCTGATCAAAGCATAGGAAATATTTGTGAGATATACCAGCTGATTTTGGTTCAATCCTGTTGAAGGTTGCTATTATTGTTGATTTACCTTGTGCCAACTGAAAGTGTGTTTAAATTGAGCTGCCTGGGGTGTTGTTGACCATTAAAAACAAGAAAAGACTTGCGAAAAGTAAATACAAAGATTGGTTTGATCAGGATATGATGGAATATGGTACCAAAGCATTATTGCTGAAATTTATGATAAAACTCTCTTCCCTTTGTTTAATTTTTTTTGCCAGGTGATTTATTTAAGAGCTTGAACGTGTCATCAATCATGCTTGGGGAGGCCCATGTTTGAATGGATACACAAAATGCCAAAATCAACTGGAATTTTTGATATCCATGTTCTGATGTTATGTTCAAAATGCAAATGCAAAGCCAACATATTCTGTGATTATTACATAATTAAATATGGAAGATGAGTAAATACATTTTTAAGCCTATGTCTATGTGTATAAGAATTGATTCTTATCATTTTACCCTTCAGAGGAAAATGCTAATGCTGAAAAATTTGCTTTCCTACTTTATGTCTTCCCAGCATATCGATGAAGAATTGTACTGCACCTTTTTTTGTTCTTAATCTGCCAACATGCTTGTATCATGATAATATTTTGACAATTGCACTTGATCCGGCCTTTTATGGAACTAATGTACTGCCTATAGTTGTCAAATGCTCAATTCATGGTAATCTCAGATTCACATATAATAAATATTCAATCATAGTGCTGATTGTTGCTGATCTTCTGAGCAAATTGGTTTACAATAATGTTTTGGAACTCTGTAAAAAGTCATTTGAACAATTATGTGGGACAGGAGTACTAATTTTGCATTAATCCATTCACATACTGTTTTTCTTAAGTGTTGCTGGGACAGCTATTTGTTGATACTGGATCGAACACACTGGAAAACGAATATGATGACTTCACTTTCGATCCCTTACATTTTCTTCAGTCTCCCTGGAGTGCTATTTTACTTTTTGAGGTGATAAAAACAATACTTTGATCTCTTTGCTTTCGCATGGTGGCATATGTCCTTAACATTGTCCTGTTGTGATACAGGGGAAGTTGGGTAAATAGGTTACTATAGTTGCATTCACACTTACACTTTCCTTTCCAAGACATTTCCCAGGTGCATCAGTCCTGCCAATATGTCATTTCGCTTGTACTTTTTGTCGCATAGTAGTTATTGTTCTCTTCTTAATGCTTTCTTCTTCCTCTATTCGTGCTTCTGAGGTTGGATTTCGTCTTGCAAGTATATACTCCGAATCAACGTGTATCATGTTATATTACAGTTAACCAGTGTGAGGAAACAACCAGAAAATCACAAGATCTTAGTGCGGTGGGGCATGTAGTTGTAAACTAAGTGCCTAGTTGTCCTGTTGGGTTTTGTTGTCGAGGGTAGATTAAGCCAATCACCACCTTTCTTGGTTTTGCTCAACAAAACGTTATTTTTGAAATCACTTTCTCAATTAGCATGCTGATGTCGGTAGATTAAGCTAGGAATCATACTTGAACCGTGTCTGGCCAAGAACAACATCATGTTTGAGGTACATTTTGCTTGGGCTGAAACCTGATACTGAGGATGTCATTTTTCTGCGTGAATACACAGACTGGCTAGAGATTCCTGGCTCGTTGATCTTACTCTTGGTGTTGTCTCCCAGCTTCTTTGCTTGCCCTAAGAGACAGCTGGCCTGGGGTTGTGGTATGCTTTATCATCTGCTGTTATCTCCTACAAGAACATATCCGCGGGAGGCTTCCGCAACTCTTTTACAAAAAGTCATGGCATATCAAACAGCATCACAATCATTCTCTTGCTAGTCTACCCTGTTTGGGTCATGGTTTTTTACTTCATCTGATGATGGCATGGCCATGTTCCCCCGTTCTATTGCACCCTGATGCATATTCGCTCCTTGTTCTGTTGCATGTAGGTGATGTGTTTATTCCATCCCCTGTAGCATTTCTTGCTTGCATTATCATCCGTGCATTCATTTCCACAACTCAGTCATTCTTTATCATCATTTCTTTTTTTTTTCTCCTTTGTTCACTTGAAAACGATAGAGACAACAATATTTGAACTTGAGAACTTGGAGGGATGTGCTATTTGTCGGCCGAGATTCTAAGAGCGTTTGAAATTATCCTTGTCGTCTCAGTAGTGATTACTTCTCGTTCTATTCATCTGCTTCATCAATGATTGATTGTTTTTAGTATTTATCGATTTTGATATAGTAACTCAAAATTCGTGTACGTCCCAGGTTTGAGAATATTCTTTTAGATCAATATGTTTACATCTCCTACTCTTGCAAATGTACAAAATGCCCCTTGATATTTCAAACAATGCTTCTTCCTTTACAATCCCAAGTATTTTAAATTAGGAAAAATTATCCTTACCTCTCAATGTGGTTTGGTTTAATAAATGACAGATCCTTCCACGTTTTAAAAGAGACATTTATCATTTTTATGGTTTTAAGCTAAAAGGTCCCGGTCAATTTTAGGCTAAACAACAGAGGGTGACCGTGTATTTATCGTTATGCCCTTAATATTTTCGCGGTAGTCCAATTTACTCCTATCTCTACCGCCTCTTTCTCCCCCCTTCTCCTCTGCCACCTCTTTCCTCTCTCTCCTTCCCTCCACCCCTCCCTCTCCTTTTTTTCTTTCATCGTGCCTGCAAGTCCCTCTCTTCCACTGTTCCCGCACCCAGCCAACCCTACCTTCGCCTCTAGTCCCAAGAAGGATGGAAGAAAGAAGAGAACTTTTTTGATGATGAAGAAATAGAAAGAGGATATTTTTGCTAGAATATTTTTTTTATCGAAATACAATACAATTTTATAGCTAAAATTTGGATCACCCCTGGTTTGACTTAAAATTGGCTCGGACCTTTTAGTCCAAAACCACATAGGAGATGAATGTTTATTTTTAAACGTGAACCGGTCTATTGTCTATTAAACCAAACCACATGAGATGTAAAAGAAAATTTGGTTTTAAATTATTTGACTTGATAACTTGACATAGTAGATTATCAAATATGTAAAATATTGAATATCATTCATAATTTAGTCATTGGCTCTTTAGTGTAAGATAAAATTTTCTTTTTCCAAATATTGTCGTTATTTGGTGCAAATATTTTATTTTTCATATGATGCCAAAAGTATGACAGAGAAACTGTGAGTGAGGAGAAGATTTTTGATGGTGTAATGGTTTACCAACTTCACCTCCATCTTAAGATCTTAAGTTTTTTTATTTGAAGAATCATATTAATTAAACAAAAATATTCCAAGTGTTTTAGATAAGTTTATAAGAAGATGAGATATATTCAGAATGGAGGAAAGAAGTAATAATTTGAAAAATATCAATGAGACGTAGATGAAGCTTACATTTGAGACGTTCAAGAACTGAATGCGTAACAAATGTTCATAGACAATATTCTCTATAGGGTTTGATGCAATTACATGAGTAAGCGGTATAACGTTAAGCCTTGCTATGAAAGTTTGTGGGATATGATACACGAATATGTTCAGTTCTCATAAATGTATTGCGATCCTTTCCCAACATAAAAACCACATATTTTCCCTCCATTTTTCAAACTTAAGCTTCCACCTTCTCTATTGAAGCAATTTGGTATCCGCTGCGTCAAAGCTTCCATTCATTGGCTGAAGAATGCGGGTCGGTTAATGAAATTAAGGCCCTGTATGCTCAGTTCATCCACCGTGGATTATCCGGACACACATTAGCTCTGAGCAGACTTGTTTCCTTTCGCGTTGTATGTGGGCTTGGAAATATTCAGCATGCCCAGTTTCTGTTTGACAAAATACCCAACCCAAATCGTCACATGTTCAATAACTTAATTAGGGGTTATTCAAATGGTAGTGACCCGGATAAGTCTATTCATCTGAATAGGCAAATGATTCTTGCTGGTATTTTGCCGAATGAATTTACTTTCCCTTTTGTTTGAAGGCAAGCGTAATTAGGGGGTCACATCAGGAAGGGTTCCTAATCCACGTTGTGGCTGTTAAGTTAGGCTACGAGGATCAGGTTTATGTGCAAAATGGTTTAGTAAACATGTACATTGGTTGCGGGAAGGTCTGCTGTGCGAAAGAAGTCTTTGATGGAATCAGTGAAAAGACTTTGATTTCATGGGATTCGATGATAAGTGGGTATGGAAAAATGGGTTGTCAAAAAGCTTTCTTTGTTGTTTCGAGAGATGTGGGAAGAAGGTTATGAACCAGATGATTTCACCTTTGTCAGTTTGCTTTCAGTTGCCTCTCGAGATTGTCACCTAGACTTGAGGAGATATGCATTCTTATATTGTGGTGAATGGGATTAATGTAGACATTCATGTTCAGAATGCACTACTGGATATATATGCCAAGAGTGGGAATCTGCATGCAGCTGAATTTTGATCATATGGTTGACCGACGCGTTGTTTCTTGAACTTCCTTGCTCAGTGCTTATTTGAATCATGGTTACGTTGTACTTGCTGAGGAAATATTTCGGCAAATGCTTGCGAAAAATGTGGTTTCTTGGAAATTTTGTGATTTCTTGATATGTCCATCAAGGTTGCTGGCAGGAAGCTTTGGATGTCATTTTCAAGATGTGTTACTCAATGGTGGAGCCTGATGAGATCACTTTGGTAAGCATTCTGTCAGTATGTTTTCATCGTGGTGACTTTGATCCGGGGGGATAAACTCCATGACTATATCCGGGATAAATATATGAAACCTACTGTCACACTATATAATGAACTTATTGACATGTATAAATGTGGGTTGGTTGGGAAGGCATTTGATCTGTTTCTTGAGATGCCAGATAAAAATATTGTTTCCTGGAATTCCATGATTGGAGCCTTTGCCTTACATGGGGATGGTAATAAAGCCATTCAGCTCTTTGAGGAGATCCAAACTTGTGAAATAGGGCCAGACAGAATCACCTTCATTGGTTTGCTTTCTGCCTGCTGCCATGCTGGTCACATAGATTCTGGAAAATATTGCTTTAAGAAATGGCGGAATTTTATGGATTTTCCTATGAAATTGAGCATTTTGCCTTATGATTGATATTCTTGTGCGGGGAGGGCTATTGGACGAAGCAGTTGAACTGTCAAAAAGCATGCCAATGAAGCCAGATGCCGTAGTTTGGAGCTCATTATAGGTGCTTGTAGGATTTATCGTAATATCTTTTTGGCCAATCAGATTTTAAAACAAATGCTGGAACTGAAAACAGAGACTGTTGGTGTTTACGTGCTCATGTCAAATGTATATTATGAGGCTCAATGCCGGATAGGCATGAAAAATATGAGAAAACTGATGCATGGACATGATATTAGGAAGCATGATGCACTTAGCTCCATAGAATTGAGGACCACATCTACAAATTCATGGTTGATGACCAGAAACACGAAGGTTCAAAAGCAATTTACATGATGCTTGACCAATTAGTAGGTCATACGAAAGCTGAAATTACTTTTAACTTTCTGTATTCATCCTTGGATGCTGAGGGAAGTCATTGCATCTAGAATTAAAAACTGTTGCTGATCTACTGGGAAAATTATTGAGCAAATATATAAGTTAACAAGCAATGGATGTTCAGAAAGTGAAGATATTTCATGGGAATACACGTCAGATGTCATTGATGATAGCTTGTAGACGAATGATGGAGATGAATATTGCAGACACATATATCAGACTAACGTCCCTGCAAGCCTATTGATTTCCTAATTTCCATCAGAGCTAAACTGATATTCCCATATCTAATGTGTTCGATGAGGTGGTGGTTCATTCTATATTATGTGATTAGCTTGATTTGGGGGCAAAGGTTAAGCGCATAAAAGAGCTGCAGAAGCCGTCTTTCTAGTTGAACTTAATCTAAAATATCATAATATGGACGGCTACATTTGTGCAGCAGTTTTCCAATGCTATTGTTAGGGCGAAAACTGTAATATGGTCGACTGCTCGACCCTGATTACTGTGTCCTGAACAAGCTCCATTTCCTAATTATGTGGTACTAACATCCAATTGTGCTACATAAGTCAATCGCGGTAGTGTCATGGACATGAGATGGAAAAGAGGGAACTCTGAAACCATTAGTTCGACTAGCATATGGTTGCAAGGACTACGTTGAAAGGTACACCATTTTGATCCTTTTGGTCAGAAACTTCACGTTCTATGCTTGCTCAAATCATTACAACAATATTGAATGCTTCATTGGCATGAGTCTGGATCGGATTTCTTTATTGGTTTTCCCTGAAATCTCAGGACACATTTTCCTAAGATTGAGGATGAAGGAACCACATATCAAGATGTTGTTCCCTGTATAGATTCTCTAAACATGCAAGCTGTGATGTTTCTCCAAATTGCGATTCGTATTAAAGAACTGCTTCTTTGCTCTCTTAATCAAGCATTCTAGCCGCCCGTGTGTGACCAATTTGCATTATTTAAGAATTGAGTACTAGTTGCTCTCACTATTTTATCTCATAAATCAGAGATACAGGCATCAACTTCATGTTAGGAAAGATCCATTACCCAAGTGTGAGTATTATTATGTCTGTCTGTGTGTATTTAATTAGAGATGATATTAAAATATAAGAAAGATGTTGCATTGGAGAACAAAAGGGGTGATAGTTAGGATCTGTAATCCAACAGAAACAAATTATAATTGAGCAAATTGTCGTGCTGTTGGAAACAGTGGCTTTCCAAAGATCCATGGGGCTGTTAAAAGCATGTGATGGTTACCTATAAAATGGTGTTCCTTTTGACCAGGGGAGCCAGCCACGTCTCCCGTTCAACATCCACAACCTCCAAGCAGATTCCAAGAATTCTCTATTCTCCTTTTTTACATCAGTTTTCTAGTCTAATCAGATCTTATCATCATCTAGTCATATGATTATGAGTCTTCCCGTAACGGAACAACTTGATATTGTATGTCGAAAAACGTATAAAATATGAACAAAATGTATTAGATTTCTGCAAAACATACCAGACTTAGAAATTCTTTTTAACAAGTTTTCCTTCGGTGAGGAGCGTGGAACATTAAATGAAATAATAATTCAAAATAGGAATAATTATAAATATCTTCATAAGTAAGCCTTAGGTTACAAAATACTCTGATAAACTATTTTCCTAAGCATTTTTTGCCTATTGATTACTGTTAATAAAAGAAAAAGTAGAAATAAGTAGTTGATGAAAATATTTGCAACTTTGGTTTAGTTCATAAACACTTATGCAATTTCTCTTAAAAATAAAAGCAAAAACTATCTAAAAGGATTACATGTCTAAATTCTAAGCCAGATTCTTATGAATTTCTTCCCCACTTTGGTGTTATATAATTTTTTCTTTTTTCTTTTTAATAACACGTGCTGAAATGGTCTGATCTATTCTTTTACCTCAATGGGCAAAAAAGACTTCCTTTCCTCCGTGGACAAAAAGCCTATTTTATAAGTAGGTTAATTTCTCTTGTTTCGAAAGCTCTAAATTTAATTAGCCGTCAAGGGTTGAAACTTCTCAGATGGCGTATATTTAAGTGATTGACATATTGATTGATTCAAGCCAAAAGGAAAAACAAAAAACGTGAGCGGAATTAGATTGATGATTAAATAAAATTTTGGGTTCCAACTAGTAATTTGTTATTGTTATAAAATTTTAAATTGCAGCAATGTTTGTAACGTTTAAAAATAAGTAAGACGTGCATCATACCATTTTCTCCTATTATGTAGCATTCTTTCTTGTTTAAAAATCTTGTCATATAATTTATTTTTGAACTACAAAAATATTTTTTTGTACGGAAGGAATATGATACATGCCACCACAATAGCACATGGTGAAGATTGAAGATACATGGTATAATATATGTTAAGCAAACAAATAAATTATCATAAAATAGGAAAACAAAACACTAATACAAGATGAGAAGTATAAACAACGTGCGCATAACTTTTGCACTTTTAAAATTTAAATACCTCTTGATGTTAGAGTCTCAGTTTTAACCTTCGAATCACTTAAATTATGTCCTATTGACAGCCATGTATCATGACTCATAATGGAATTTTATTTTATATTTTAAAAAAGAAAGGCATTATCTCAATAACGCCCAAGGAAAATGAACAGACAGATCAAGCTGGCGTAGTTTCTTATCTGTTCTAATTCTTTACTATCAGTCTATTATCCTAAAGCCCACGAGTTAAGCTCTTTTTTTAATACACATAACAAGTTGAATTTTAAGTTCTAAGATTTTCAGAGATTGACTTCAAATTTTTCTTTTGGCATAAATTAACCAAGTTTCTAGTCTGACTTCGAATTTTAGTGCTAATTGTGGTCATACACGACTAATCGCCCAAAAGTAGATTTTTGTAATCAGATTTTATTGCCTACATACGGAGCAGCCATGGACCTTCTGGTTCGATAGCCCATCTGCTAAACCGAAGCAGGCTTCTTGGAGCAGCCAAGTCACCCCATCTACACTTTATCTAGTGTGGAAGACTTATGGAGTTGCTTGCCTTGATTGGAGAACATTTCTGTTATGGGGATGAAATCTGTGGAGCAGCTGTTAATGTCCGAGTCAGGCAGGAGAAGATTGCTCTTTGGACCAAGAATGGTGCAGATGAAGCAGCCAAATGAAGGGGTGGGTGGGTGGGCAGGATATGAAGGTGGTGGGTTGATGAATCTGCTGCAATTCATGTGTATGTTATAGGGGTGACAATTTCAGACACGACACGAGAACACGACTCCAGCCTGACACGATTTTCGCGGGTATGAGTATGACCTTAGCGAGTTTTGTGTACAAATCGAGTAAGACCTGAAAGATACCCGTTAAAGACGGGTCGTATCTGCGTATATCCATTTATACCAGAAATACTCGAAAATTTAAAAACTATATTTTAAATAAAAATTTATAATGAATAAAGTAAAAAAATAAAATTTCCAAAAAAAATATTAACCTAATCGCTAATCCCTTCCGCGGTTCCCCTTTCCACCATTCCAAAAATCCTAATCCCCATTCTCAAATCAAAATCACATTTCTCCCTTAGCTAATCTTTAACCTTTGGTTATGTACTTATTGTTGTTTCATACATTATAACAGTAGTCGTTTAATTACATGAAACCTGAAAAATTCACGAAACCTGAAAATTACATGAAATGACCCGTACACGACTTGAAATATTTGTACTAGTCAAGTTTGTGGGTATATACGATACATGACACCAAATCTGACATATACGGATTTGGGTATATACATCTATACACGCGAAGCAAACAGGTAAGGTATGTTTATGACACTTTGATACACGAAACACGAAAAACACAAAACATAAAACACGATACACGATCTATTTGACACAGCTACTATGTTAAAGACAAATAGACCAAAAATTTGTTAGCTGGTGGCGGGGATAGGCGGGATCGATGGTGGCTTTTCGACATTACTGGGTGAAGTTGAAGACTATGAGGCAAAACATTAAAAAAAAGATAAAAAAATAAAAGCATTTTCATATGAATAGTTTAAGGATTTTTTATTATTTTTTAAAATAAATTAAATAACATGTTCCACAGAACGGTTCGAGTTGCCAAAAACCTAACATACTAATATCTATCAATCATATTAAACAAAACGATTAGGACAGGTAATAATATCACTAATAAATAGACGAGAGTAAAACGGAAAAAAAAATCTTCTATTACGACTTTTATCTCATTTAATATCATATTCAATTTTTTCAAAAAGGAAAAATATCACATTCAATGTCATACAATGTTGAAATTTAAATAAAAATGCTCGTAAGATCATAACACATAAAAAGTATTAAGATGTTGTAGTTGTAGCCTATTAAACGATCTCTCGAGTGTAAGAATTTGATTCATATCAATATGAATCACTTATTTCTAATTTTTTTGTATATTTGTTAGATATACAAACCTTGTAAATTGTTTATTTGTCACATCAGTTCATTATAATTATATCCTCCATAAAAGAATTACAAATGGAAGAGTGAGACATGTAGTAAGAAAAAATATTTTAGAATGCTAAATGATTAAATATACATTAGCATAATCTTATTTGTTTGTAGTTATAGGAATCTGATTCCCCATCACATATTCCAGTGGTTCTAGGTAGGGAGTTTCGAAAGCAACGTCATGGATTCGAATCTTGCCGAAGGCAATAATGTTTGAACTCCCTCCAGGCTAGCTGCATAGTGTGGGAGCACTATTCGCCCGTGGAATGACCGGATAGTCAGCCAGTCGGTTGTTCTTTCGAGGCAAATGGACTTCTTGTGCTGTCCTTGTACTATGAGAAACTTCTACTAGTGGGCCATAAGAACCTGATTTACATCCCTACATACCCTGTGGAACCCTGCATACTCTGGGAGCACTATTGGCCCGTGGAATGTCCTGATAGACTGACAGACCAGCCCGTCGGTTGTTCCTTCGGTGTTAATGGGCTCGTTGTGCTGTTCATGTACTATAACAAACTTCTACGAATGGATACTGAAAACCTGATTTGCATCCTTATATACCCTGCGGAAACAAGGTTGACAGAGGCCTTTAGTGGTTAGGGTTCAACCAATTATAAGAATGTGATACGAAATCTCTAGGACCAAAGCAGGAGGAATTACGTTCGAAAGAAAGTCTACTAATCTCAGCAACGGAGACAGCGCAAGCTGTTTTGGGAGCTAAGGGCAAAACAAGGACCGCCATTAAAGGAAACAAACTCTTTTCTTTTTCACTGTACAACCTGTCAACCATCAGTTTACAGCTTGACGATGACATCCCCTTTCCTTCTTCCAATTTTAAATTAAATTAAAAAAAACCCTCCCTCATGACTGACGTGGATTCTCTACCCGCCTCTATACATATATCCCGTCTTGCTTATACAACTCAACAAGACAAATTCTATCTTTTTCTTCTATTTTTCTCTCAAATTCTTTTCTTTACCTAATGGGTATTTGCAGTTCATCCGAGTCTTCTCATAGGGTTACGGCAAAGCTGGTATTATACGACGGCGGATTGCAAGAGTATTCCTACCCGGTAAAGATTTCCTACGTATTGCAAAAGAATCCGGCGGTTTTCATTTGCAATTCCGACGAGATGGATTTCGACGACGTCGTATACGCTATCGATGAAGACGAGGAGCTTTTACCGGGTCAGCTTTATTTTGCCTTGCCTTTGACCCGGTTGAAGCAACGGCTGCCGGCGGAGGAAATGGCTGCATTGGCTGTCAAAGCTAGCTTGGCGTTGACCAAGAGTGGAAGCGATAAATGCGGACGAAAAAGGAGTTTGATGTTGTCTCCCGAGCATGGAGAGAGTCCTCTCTCGCCATACGGGGATGGTGGTCGGAGAATATTAAGAAATAGCGGTGGCGGTGGCGGTGCTGGTGGGAGGAGAAGACGGAAGTGTCCGGCGAAGTTGAGTGCTATTCCGGAGTAAGGGTAGTTTAGGAACTTCAACACTGATCGTATTTTGTACCCCTTTTTTTCCCTTTTTGATTAATTTTCTGGTGTATATAATTAAGTGGCTAATCAGTAATCAGATTAGCTAAACATTCTTACTGATCCAAAAAAACTTTGCTACTTCATTCACAATTAGCTTTTCAATTCTGTGTTTTGCAATTGCATGGATTGTTTCTTTACATTGATAGGGTTGAAGACTAAACTCAATTTGGATGGTTCATATCTCCTAACTCAATCTGGTGGTGAAAAGAAAAATAAATTATCCTAATTCAATTACTTGGGGGTTACACAATTGTTTTCACATATTATCTTAACTCATATGTAAAAAGACTATTAAACTACTAAACTATCAATTTGAAATTTCAATTGCATAATAAACAAGAGTTCATACAACTGGTTAAGTCAAATTCGATCCTTACATACTTCAAGGTTTAAAACATAAAACCGTAGATAAAGGTTTTAAGACCCAAAATGAACATCTGATATACTTCTTGAGCGATAAGGTTTTACGTCATCATCGTTATCCATGTTATAATGCTGTTCTTGGACTCTAATTGATTTACAGTGATATCAAATATTTACACATGTCATGTCATGTATAAAAAGTTATGTTATAATGCTGTTCTTGGACTCTAATTGATGCCAGTGATATCAAATATTTACACATGTCATGTCATGTATAAAAAGTTAAGTTTATGAGTGTTTTAGAGAGGAGACAATCACACATCTAATTCCGTAATTCATCTCATATCAGACTAACTGGGTCATGACAGATGTATTGGTTTGACATAACTTAAATGTATAAATGTCATGATTTTAAGTAATATGACAGAAGATGTGATAGCGATTAGGATAGAAGATTTCCTCATGTGTCCTAGAGGGGACGAGATCACATCTCACTTTCTATTCTATCTTCTATCAAACTAAATGAGATCATGTCAGATGCACTAGTTTGACAATATTTAAATACACATGACATTATCGTAACCAATATCGCAAAAGACATGATAGATGTTGGACTTAAAAGATCTCCCACCGCCCTGAAGTTCTTGAAATTTTTTTCTTTGATGCATGATGTACATGTTACTGTTAAGGTATATGATGTGCAATACATCATAAATACATGGTATACAAAGTATGTACGTATATGAATTAGAACACCATTATAAGATAAGAAGCAAAACACTATGAAAATTGCAAAACTTAACACTTGAACCCAAAAACCTCTTAAATCAAACCAACAAATATGTAATCACTAAATTACAGATTCAAAATTGTTTAGATTGGTCTGAGTTTAAAAGGTTCGATAATGGCAGTTACATTTATCTAAATGAGCAGTTGTGATGACATATATAGACACCTACATTTAGACATGTATTATTTCCTTCCAATAACATCAGTAAGATGAACTTCGTATATGAATGCATTTTTCGAGCTGATAAGTTATAATCATGGATATTTTGCACTAGTTGACTGTTGGATAAACAAGAACACTTTGATAATGCTTGATTTCATTGATTTGATTGCTTTGGCTAGTATACAATTTATAGTACTTACAACCAACATAAGAAAAGAAACTAATATCAGTCATTACAATGATTGATCATGATTGACTGTATTCTAGCAATTAGGATTTCTTTCCTTCATTAGTTTTAGGTTACGTTTCTCACATTGGCACTTTAGAATCGATCACCTCATCGTTTATTGTAATGGTTAGAGAATTTTTTGTTAAAAAAACAGATACAACAAAATAATATCTCGTTCCAAATAAGTTAATGAACCATAGTTGGTGGGTCTTTTTCAGATATCTAAACTACTAAATGCAGTGATATTGACTATGTTAGAAAATGCTTGAAACGTCCCTTTCCAAGAAACAAGAAGGCATGAAGTACTGGCCTAGAAACAAAGAAGAAGGCATGAAGTACGGGAGCCCGGATCTCCTCACCCCCAAAAATGGGGGTAACAAATGACCCCCTGCCACGTGGCAGGGGAGGGGGTGGTGAGGCTGGGTGTAGGTGACCTCTACCCAGCCTCACCACTCCCCTCTCCTGCCACGTGGCGGGCGGTCACATGGGGGGTGATATAGGGGGCGGTGAGAGGATCCCACCCCGAAGTACGGGACCGGATGTGTACGCTTCGTTGATCAACCTCTGCGACTGTCAATGTCATAACAGCCATTACCACATAGGTAAACATGAAAGACTTGGAGTAAAGGTTAAATCTCTCACCTAAAAGTCTTCACTGTCTAAGCCAGCCTTAGCCCCAAGAAGCATCATGTAGAACATAAATCAGGAGGTCAGCAAATCCTAGGTTGGGTGAGGACTTACGCAGCGACCCACATAAGGTGTCCCACAAACTACGCATTCGGCCTAGAAGCAGTGGAGCACCCACACTATGCGTGTCCTTAGATTCGAACTCTTTAAACTCTTGGTTTAGATTCTAACTCTTTAAACTCTTGGTTTAGATAGTGTGGGTCCTTAGATTCGAACTCTTTAAACTCTTGGTTTAAATTTAAACTCTGTAGGCAGTGTAGCACTCACGCTATGTGTGTCACTGGATTCGAACTCAGTGGAGCACCCACACTATGCGTGTCCTTGGATTCGAACTTTTTAAACTCTTGGAGTAAATTTAAACTCTGTAAGCAGTGGAGCACCCACACTATGTGTGTCCTTGGATTCGAACTCAGTGGAGCACCCACACTATGCGTGTCCTTGGATTCGAACTCTTTAAACTCTTGGAGTAAATTTAAACTCTGCAAGCAGTGGAGCACCACACTATGCGTGTCCTTAGATTCGAACACTTTAAACTCTTGGAGTAATTTAAACTCTATAAACAGTGTAGCACTCACGCTATGTGTGTCCTTGGATTCGAACTCAGTGGAGCACCCACACTATGTGTGTCCTTGGATTCGAACTTTTTAAACTCTTGGAGTAAATTTAAACTCTGTAAGCAGTGGAGCACCCACACTATGTGTGTCCTTAGATTCGAACTCAGTGGAGCACCCACACTATGCGTGTCATTGGATTCGAACTCTTTAAACTCTTGGAGTAAATTTAAACTCTGTAAGCAGTGGAGCACCACACTATGCGTGTCCTTAGATTCGAACACTTTAAACTCTTGGAGTAAATTTAATCTCTGTAAACGTGGCTAGTACAGCCGATAAGATAAGGGAGGGAAGATTGAGATGGTTTGGGCATGTCAAGCGGAGACAGACAACGGCATCGGTCAGAGCAATTGAAAGCCTCATTGTAGAGAGAAACAGGAGTAAAGGCAGGCTCAAACTGACTTGGGATGAGCAGATAAGACACGACTTACCTCTCTGAGGACATGGTCCAGGATAGGAGTTCATGGAGACATAAGATTAAGGTTAACGAGGTATAGGTCATATATAGGGACAGTTTAGAGTATATTTAGGGACATGGATAGGCGTAGACACTATCTACGCTTTAGGTCGACTTTCCACTTGGTGGCGTATGTTATACCTATGTTTAACATTACATGTACATGTATACGTGATATGTATTTTAATATCGAAAGGTCTTTCTTTGTATTTCTTGAATTTACTCACTAACACACTAGCACAACATATCTCTATTATCATGTCATTTATGCAGGTAGAGCCGGGGGTCTCACTGGAAGCAAACTCTCTATCCCTTGGGATAGAGGTATTGTCTGCCTACCACTTACCCCCAGACCCTAACGATAGCTTTTGCTGTCGTTGGGATATACTGGGTCCGGATGATGATGATGATGAAGCAGTGGAGCACCCACACCATGCGTGTCCTTGGATTCGAACTCTTTAAACTCTTGGAGTAAATTTATAACTCTGTAAGCAGTGGAGTACCCACACTATGCGCGTCATTGGATTCAAACTCTTTAAACTCTTGGAGTAAATTTGAACTCTGTAAATCCTAATTCGAATAACAACTGTACTGGATGAAAGACTTATTGGCCAGTTGGATAATTGGTGTGTGTCTTTTTCGGCATGGGAGCCGGAAGTGAAAACCACTAGGAGCATGCCTATTAGTGATGAAACCAATCCACAAAAAGTATGCCGGCAAAGATGGTACTCTTGTGACACTCAAATATACATTGGGGGAGTTTGAATAGAGGTGATGAATTAGATTTGAATCTTTTATGAACTTCTTGAGATTAGACAATATATGAAAGTTTGCTCACAAAGACATATCTTTCACTTTATAATTTTTTGAAGGAAAAAAATCTATACATACGTAGCACTGTAGATCTTTACTTGTTATGGGTTAACTTTTTCAAAAAAAATATATTACAAGTTGCCAATGACACGTACCTCAAGTGTCCGAGTGATTATAATTGAGGAGATCGTTTATCTTATCTTCTCTTTTATCTTCTATCATAGTAGATAAAATCATGTCATGTGTAAGTTTGGCATCATTAAGTACACATAGTATGATAACACGAAGTGTGATATAGGAAGAGGTAGAAGCTGGAATAGAAAATCCCCTCATATTTAAGTCCTGATGCACTGAATACTATGTCTTTCATTATGTGATGGTCTGTATTATACCACATATGAAAAGGGAAGAAAAAAAGATAAATTATCAACAGGCGATTTTTTTTTATGTCATACCATTATGTGATAGAAAATTAAACTTACAATAGTTGGAAAACAAAACCTCTTCGTAGATGAGGTCTCAGTACCTGGCAACCAGTACGTAACCGATAATTGAGTTTTCTCCTTTTACCTTTTTTTCTTTCTTGTGGTCGTAACGGGTTTCGGATGAGATCATAAGAGGATTCTTATGAAGCAAAATATGAGGCCTCCAATTACGTGACGCCATGTGTACAGAAGGGTCCGCTGTTTACTTTTTTTTCTTTTCTTAAAATAGGCTCTTTTATACACGTGGCGTCGCATGATTGGAGTCCTCATATTTTGCTTCATATGAGGCCTCCTCAGATCTCATCGGAACTGGTTTTGGTAAAGGAAATCAAGAGAGAATCAAGTTAAGAGTCTTGTTATAGTCTCTTTCATGAATACTATCACATAATCACATTAAATTAGTCATGTCACATGTCCATAAGCATGTCATGAGTGATAACAATTTATAACGACGTGCCAAAACGTATATGTCAACCAATAATTAATTTTCTAGGCAGCTGGGATTGTGTGGCTTTGCAGCCAACTAGTAATTATCAATTCCGGCCAATTCGGAAGTTATTAGTAACTGTCTGCATTTGTGAGTTTATGTTAGTTATTCTTGTGGAGGGCTTATAATTACGATATTGATGGATGCTTCCGTTATATTTATGGAGGGCCTAATTGTATGAGGATAAATTATTTATATTTGAGTGATCAAATAGGTCTCTAAAATGATGGGTGAGAATCATTCTCAGTCTAATTAATTGACAAAGTTCAGAGACTAGCATCCTTTTCCATTTTGCATTTTTCTAACAAGAAGCTAGCCAACACAAAAATTGAGTTTCAAACCTTAGTTGATATTAGAAAAAAGTACAATGATGTTTATAATTAGGTTTTTTAATACCTCCATGGCTTTTTTTTTTGTTTGATATCTATGGACCAAACCATGTTACATCAAACCAAAAAACTTCTACATACTGCACCGAAGGTTCAAAACGTTACAGAAATTCGAAGCAAGAAAACGAATTTTTTATCTATTACAGTATCTTGGGACATAGATGATGGGAGGAATTTTTATTTTTATTTTTTTCGCACATGAAGAAACTCCAAGAATAGGTCTGTCGCTTGTACAAGGTCCCAAATTTAATTCTTAAGTACGAAACACCGGCCCACTCATTAATGTACGGACAATCCAAATTGCACAGCATGAATATAATTAAACGCATTAATGTTGTATTTACATGCAATGTAAATACAAGAAGTGTACACCTATACATTATGAATATATATACACACACATATGTAAACATGCATATCAGCAAACATAAATGCACACACGCACAAGCGCGCACACACATATATATATACACATACATATGTATATATAAAAACATGTAGAGATGTAGAGAATTGTGTACACATATATGTTACTCTTTTTATACTTAAAGTTTTTATCTTGAGGAGTTATATGGGGAAATTGCGCCCAAATATTAGGTATTATGGGTTCAAAATTGCTTCAAGTCTAACATTTTTTTCGTCATTGCTCCGCAATAGTTCCTTTAGCCCTTTTCCCAAAATTACAGAATCCCACCCCAACTATATTTGCTCATTTTTTTTCTCGTTAAAATTTGCACTCGTACTCTTCGTTTTTGTTGCTCTTTATTCCCTTTTCTTTGCTTTTGTTATTTTGAGCATGGCTGTTACCTTTCTTTTTACAATTGATTCTTTTTCTCTACATTTAATTGACCAAGGGTGATTTGATTGTTGGAATTGATGTGATTCGTTTGGAGAATGATTTTGGAACACTTGTGGTAATCGCTCACTTTGGTGCAAGCATTGACTGCATAATCGCTCACTTTGGTGCAAGTCATAAACACCTGCCTGTTTCTTCCGAATGTACTAAGATTTTGACTGTATCTTTTATCTTGCTCCGTTTATAACTGTGATGCAAAAGATATCGTATTAGCATAAAATTTCATTTAGCTAAATTGCCTCTGGTGTCAACCTGAATTGGACCTTAACATGTGTGAATGATAATTTTAGGACCTTGAGGTCACGTGTTAGAGTCGTGGAAACAGCTTCTTGCATAAAGTATAGGGCAAGGCTACGTATATCAGGTCATGAAACGATACGACCCCTCTCCAGACTATACGTAAACGCAGGAGGCTAGTGCACCGGGAAACGCGGGTGGTGTCACCCTGAATTGGAGCTTAACATGTGTGAATGATAGTCTTTGTAAGGAAGGCCACACATGCTGCCTTTAGTAGACTGTGTAGCAGGTCTCATCCGCGCTCCTCAAACCTTTGGGGGCTTCAGGAGGGCTGCTGCAGCGTTTTACATAAACCTAAAGTGATGTATTTATTCATGCTTTCTAGACTAGACACACCAGCTCCTATACATATATAATACAGTATATTTGCCCTGTTGAATGCTTCAGGCCATAGATATATAACTTCCCAGGTCTCATAGAACTTCTATTAAGTTTTATATGTAACTGTCTGAATATTGGAGTAATTCATTTAGTAATCTGTGAACTAGGAAATCAGGTATGTTAGAACATTTCATACACAGTAAATACAAAGTACATGATGCAGACCTAGTTTGTTTCAGCCGTTATGGGCCTGAATACTATCAATAAAAAACATCTTAACAATTTCTGAAAAGTTAAAATTCCAGTCTGTTCTTTACATATTCTACTAACAGAAAAAAATTAATAGCGTCGCAGACGATTTGGATAACACTCTGCAGAGCCCTCAGAATTTTATCTCTTTCTGCTGGAGGAGAAAGAACTCAAACGACAGGCCATACCCAACAATAACCAGTATCAGCTGTCCTGTTTGGATCAAAATATGAACGATGTTATACAATATTAGGTTAGACAGTGAACAATGTCTACGTGTTACTTCTGGACTATTTTGAAATTTACTGAATACGAAAAAGAACTTTAAAAAAAATCAGACTTTTTAGAGACTACCGTAAATGACATGTCTTGGAAGGTTGGTTTTATTAGCTCTGGGGACAGGTGTGCCTAAATGAAAGAACATAGAGGCAATGACTAAACCACTGCCAAGTTTTTCCCTGACCACTCTTTCCGTCATGTTGAAAGACCAGAAGCCTGCTATTCCCTTGTGATAATCTTCAATCACAACTTTGATCAAGAGAAACAAACCAAGCCAAAATGCAAAATTTCCCACTTGTCTGATTTTTGGTGATAAGAACAGTCCATTTATCAGATTGACAATGCAACCGCATACATACAATGGAACCCACAAATACCAATCTGTTCGAAAGAATCCCATAAGTCTCCTGTTAGACAAAATATGGCATGCAACATAGAGGAAAATTTTACAGCGTCAGTATAACACTATAAGTACCATGTATGATACAACTTTTTAAGACCGTTTTATATTGCAGAACACTCTTACATACTCCCTTTGTTCTAAAGCCAAAAAAATATTTTTATATTTGACCTTTCAATGAAAACTATGACAACATTTTTGAGAAAAATGGACTACTATTTACTGAGTAATTACAAGTTGAAGGAAGGAAAAAGTTGGGGTGGAAAATAGGGAGGAATTGGTTACCTGGATCATCAAATTGAAAGGATGCAGAGAGAGCAAAAAGGGATGCCATGAGAAGAGAGCAGAGACAAAATAACCATCCACTTTTCATTGGAGTAATATCTGTTGCTTCTTCTTCTTCTCCTTTTTCTTTTCTCATGTTGATCATATCCTTATAATAATGCTGTTCACTAGAGTAGTGAAATGGCTGGCTAGCAAAAGGGAAAAGATGTTGTGAATCAATGGTGAACTTTGACTTTCACAAAGGATTCTTTTATCTGAAGAGGATTTCTTTTTCTTTTTCTTTTGTGCCTGTGTGTGGGATTGGGGAGGGGGGGGGGGGGGGGAGTTACACCTGTATGAGCTGGCTCAACTTGACCTCTTGGTATCATTAGTATATGGAGGAGAACAGTTGTCAGCGTTGACTTCTACAACAGGTTTATAAAATGCTACAAGTTGACCTTTTTCTAAGTGGTATTGCTAAAAATAAAAGAACTAAACATCTTTCTAGTAATTGCACCTATTCCTATAGCAGCAAGGACCTTTTTTCTTTCTGTTTATTGAATGATTTAGTGGACATTGGAGAAAACTTGCATAGCGGTAACATATTTTGTATATACATTTGCTCATATAATCACAACAATTCACGGTATACATGATGGACCATCATCTTCCATCATGGATCAATGCTCTTCCCATAACTTACACAGAGCAGCAACACACACTAGCACCAAACGGGTTAGCTACACTTCACCCATCACAGAGGGTACAAGTTCATTGCCAAAAATTTTTCTACTCCATCTAATCGTACTCGTCATGATTTCGATCAGTATCTCCATTGCCGGACAGCCTTCCACCATCTGGATAACAATTTGTCCGCAGCTCATTATACCTTTGAACATCAAAACCATGAAGCTTCATAAGTTGCTTTTGCTTAGCATTAAACCTGCTCTGGTAGAAGCTTTCAAATGTGGGCTCTTTGGATGTCCTGAGGAAGAATGCGTATCCGGCCATGCAATATATAGACGTGACATAGAAGCAAATAGGCTCCATTACATCCCATGACAGCTCCCAAAACGTTAGCCTCATAAAAGCAGCTGTCTGAATGATCATATAGCCAAGCCCACACCATAACTCCCTCCGAACCATTGCGTTCGCCTTCCAGTCTATCCTGGCCTTCTGCTCCTCCAGCGTCTCCAGCTCTTTTAGAGCGGCAGGACCATTGGGGTGGTTTATGGCTGCTGGTATTAGGCTTTGGATGGCTTTCACCAACTGTAACAAAAAATAATGCAGAACATTTAGGTGTCTCAGCTTCCTTTATGTCCTCATGAACAAATACAATACACCAAATTCACGTTCTATGCCAATAGAAAGTTGCTTTTTATCATCAAAATCATCTTGCATTAGTCAACAACAACATTATCCTATTTAATTAAAGTCTATAGGTTCCCGTCTATGACGAGGTATGAGACTGTCGGATAACTAGATTATGTCATATATTCAAGATTAAATACTCACAACGTACGTAACTATGACTTGGGGGGGGGGGGGGATACGTTACACAATCTCAATCTCATAAGTGCCAGAATATGTGTTATAAGATGATTTAAACATCTTTGAACGCGACCAGAATTCCAATCAAATTACTTTTTTTTCCCATTTATAAGGCATGAAATCCATTTTCACATGTCCTGAGATATTATAACATTACTAAATTGGTACTAGCGCTTTTATTTTGCTATCTTCTTAAATTGTCTTTGTGAAATGCTGCTATTTTCATTTTTAGATAAAGGTGTGACCCTCAAATTGTCATATCTTAAGAAGACAAAATCGTATATTGATAGAAAAGAGAACTTAAGAAAATTCTGTATCAGTAATGTTTAACAACGTACTTCAATGTGTCTAGCCAATAAGTAATCTTAATCATATATCTAGCATAATAATCTCAATAATTACACCGAATAAGGTTGAACAGCCGACAATTTTAGTTTTGCTTTATTTGTCTGGAGTGATTGCAGAGAAATCCGGTCATCAGACTTAAGATAAACCCACAACTTCTGAAAACTTATTTATTAATGTGTTAAAAAGAAAGAAAGAAAGAAGTAAATAAAAAGTAATGTCATACTTCCCGAAAACCTATCCGAAGTTCCTAATTAACCAAGTCAAATATTTTTATCGGTTATGGAAGAGGTCGTTAGGCGCTTCTGTCTGGAATCGGGTCAAAGTGTTAGCGTCCGCAAGTCTCAAGTTCTGATTTCAAAAAATGTGGCCCCTCACTTCAACCCGACTGTATTTACCGACCACGGGATCAAACACACGGTTGATCTAGGTACGTATTTAGGCATTCCCCTTATGCATGAACGGAGTGGTCGTAAGACTTATGGGTTCCTGCTCGATAAAATTTGCTCTAAACTTGGCGCATGGTAGTCCAAGCTGTTGTCTCAGGCTTCCCGTTGTATTCTCATACGCAGTGTTCTGGCCTCGCTACCGACTTACGTCATGCAAACAACGCTCTTGCCGAAGGGGCTTATTCTTGAAGTAGAGAAACATATGAGGTGTTTTTTATGGGGAGAGATGGGTAACCAACGACGCATATATTGGTGTTTCTGGGAGCGTGTATGTCGTCCAAAGGTTGAAGGAGGCCTGGGGATCAAGCGGCTCAGGGAGATGAACCTAGCCCTACTTGCTAAATTGGGATGACAGCTAGTAACTCAACATGAAGCACTGTGGGTAAAGGTGTTAACAAAGCGGTATGGAAACGTTCTTGAAGCCTATAGTATGAGGCAGGTTTCTCCCCTGTGGCGTCACTTACGCAGTAGCATTGGCCTTCTGCTCGATGGTATGGTGACCGAACCAGATGCTAGCGGACAGAATGCAGACACATATTGATGGGTGGCTACAACATCTGGTGAGTTCAGTGTAAGCAGTGCCTATGATCTTTGCACCCTTGCTTCCACAACTCAACCTCAACCTGCCTGGGAGAATATATGGTCTCTCAAAGGACCAGAACGAATGAATTTTCTTCTGTGGCAGATTTGCCAAAATGGTCTACCCACCCGATCGGTCTTATGGCACGTCCTGCTGTTGTACCGTGTGCGGCCACATGGCTGAAGATGCCCTACATGCAGTCCGGGATTGCACGTGGGCGAGACAGATTTGGATGCACATGTTGAGACCACCGGACCTTATGTAGTTTTATGATTTCCACAACCCCATCGATTGGATCATAGGATGCCTTGAGGCTTCTTGGCAACCCCTCAGCGGTCAGCCTGAATGACGTTATGTATTCAGGGAGACAGTTTTCTGCGTATGGTACTGGAGGAATCATATGGTACATGACCTTGTGACTGGACCACCGCCAGCATGGCAAATAGCTCGTGATATCTCACGTAGAGTGGAACTTCTTTTGTATACCCACTCTATCCCCCTATGTTAGCAGTTTTGTTTTGATTTTGTTTCTGTAATAATTTGAAGTTGAATAGACTGTCCAATCGTATAAACATGTATGTTTTTTTCCTTCGACCAAGGTTTTGTCCACAAGGATGGTTTTCCTTGGCAAGGTTTTAATGCGGCATATCATATACGATTGGACCCTGCCCCATCCCGATCGTAGATACGGTTTCAATCCGATTGTACATATGCTTTCAACATTTATGCAATAAAGATCCCTCTCTTTGAGAAAAAATTACACATACTTTAACTTCATGTGAGATGACTCGAGCACGAAATGCAACACTTCAACTTGGTTAAAATAAAATTTAAATCTCTATACATATTCTTCAACATAACTTTTAATTCAGTATCTTTTCTTGTACTTGTTATCTTATAAAAGAAATAAATTTTGTATACAATAATGACTATTCGTAATAATCAAGTACATTATGTTAAAGAGCTTGTTACAATACGAGTATCATGTTGAAATATAAAAAATAGTTGGGAATTATCTTGTTGAATTATAGAATTAGACAAACTTTCTTGAGTCATATACTTTACATCAAACTTATAATTAAAATGGTGGAATTATAGAAAATGGAAATTTTTTTCTTAATTACATTTTTATAGTAGATTTTTAAGATGTTGCAAAAATTATTGTTTCCGTTTTTATCAAAAAGAGATGTTTTTCTTTCACGCTAACTGTGAAAACCGGATGCTTTATCCAAAATTTTGAATGTAAAATACTCTCCTCTTTTTCTCGGGAAGGCATTTGACAGTCTTGAAACTCACTTCCCGTGGATCAAAGGAACGGGATCTGCAAAACCCCACCTCCATTGCCAATTGCTGGTAGGATGGAGGAGAAAGGATGAAACTTGCCGGCCGCCAGACCCTGCCGTCCAGAACCACTCTCCTCTTTTTTTAACTGCAACCAAAACCTTCCCCCCCCCCCTGTCCAGAAGCCCCATTCGCAGAGGCAAACAAACGCACAGCCGCCACCCCCCACCACCACTCCATACGTCGCCCAGGGCGCTCCCCGTACGATCTAGTTATAACATAAAATATTTTGCTTGGGTCAAATTAGAATGAGAAGAGAATGCGGTGATGGATTTGATGATGGGGGTAGATTGAAGGAGGTTATAGTGGCAGATCTGGTGGTGAAATAGGTTGACCGGTGGTGGATTTGAGGTGGTGGAGATGAAGACTGGCTTGGAAAGGCAGGAGGGAAAGGGCAGATGGGATGTAGGAAAGGTAAAGAATTGGGACAAGATGATGGGGGAGGGATGGTGGCGGCACAAAACAGTTCCGATGGAGGAAGCTGATGGGTGGGGGCGATGGTCCTTCAAACTCGGCGGGGAAGGGAGGAGAGGTGCTGTGACTTTCTTCTCGCTGGTGGGGTTGGGGCCTTGAGGGTAGGGGAGTGGGGTTAGGGTCAATTCGATGGCGAATTGGCAAGGAAGGTGGGATGGGTCTACGAAGGAAAAGACGGTCCAGTCATTTCCAAAAACGGGAAGGGTATTGTATTTCAAACCTAACAAATTTTACCGTCGTCAATGAGCAATTAAAATGTATAAAAATTTATGAATCTATTGTTTTGGTTAATTAACTCTTTGATCGTATGTAGATAAAACTTACCATCATTTTTTTGGACGAGGATGAATGACCATGTAAGTATCCCGTTTTCTTCAACGGGAAGCAAAAACATCTGGCCTTTTCAAAAACCGGAGCAATACTTTTGCAATATCTAACAATTTACTATAAATATGTAATTAACGAATAAAATTAATAATTTCTTCTTAAAGCAACCACACTTATAAAGACAATATCATCTTCAAAATCTTAACTAAACAAGATTATTGAGTTTGTTTTGCTAATATTTGAATAGTTTCAAATACATTCAAGCTCCAACTCAATTTCAAAAGTCTCAATCACTCGAACAAAATATACACATAAAATTCTAATTCTACCCAATAAATCTCTATATTAAAACCATAAGTCAAAATTAATTATGTATCTACATTATATAATCGACAATGTAGTAAAGAAATGTTAGATAAAAATGACGAACTAGTTTTTACATTATATATTATATAATGCTCAATAAACATTCGAATCAAATTATATTAAGAGTGGAATTCAGCATTTTTTATGAGATACTAAAACTTGGTTCAAAATAATTTAATTTCCGTTCAGACGGAAAATTTAAGAAACCAAACACAAACACCTCATGAGTAAATGAGATGCATGACAAGGTTAAGCGTTTATCACTCCCTTGGAAGACTTTTAGCTCTGTGATTGACAAGGTTAGGACCAAGCTGAGCCCTTGGAATGCTAAACATTTATCCAAGCGGGGAGGGATATTCGTGTACAATCAGTGCTTAATGCTATTCCGGTCTATACTATGCAAACTGTCCAGCTTCCGAAGTCAACAATTGAGAGTTTGGAGAAGTGTTCGAGAACATTCTTTTGGGACGACTTTGAGGGAAGGAACCATATACACTACCTGTCGTGGGATATGCTTTGCAGGCCAAAACAGTTGGGGGGGCTTGGTTTTAAACGGTTGCTTTTTCTCAATTAGGCGTTTTTGATGAAGTTAGGATGGCAACTCTTAACTGAAAAAGACTGTCTTTGGGTCAAGGTGCTTAGTGTGAAATATGGGTCTCCTCTTAATGGAACCACACGGACCAACGCCTCTAAGACTTGGCGGAGTATTACAAGTTGCACGGACTTGTTGCTGCGGGGATTGGAACCTTCCAATTACCTTCACGACCCAGGGGGAGCGTAGGACCGAGTGTTCCGATGGAAGGGTACTAGTTCGGGTAAGTTTTCTGTTAATAGTGCCTACAACTTTCAGTTTACGGAGGACATGGGGGAGAGTGACTCTACCTGGCGGAAACTTTGGTGCATGAAGGGCCCCTCTAGGCTGAACTTTTTCTTATGGCGGTTGTGTCACGATGTGCTGCCGACGAGTGCTTTTCTATGTAGACGCCATATCAGTACAAACGATACGTGTGGTATATGTGGTTTGAGAGGGATTCAAGAGATACATGAGCTCAGGGATTGCTATTGGGCCCGGAACGTGTGGAGACGATTAGTCCACAGGACATTGTGGAACAAATTCATGGCAGTTAAAGCTATCTCGGAGTGGGCTAGGCTAAATCTAAGACTACATATGGGGAGATACGGCAATGGTAAGGACTAGGCGTATGTTTTTAGGGAAGTCGCTTTTGGCATTTGGGGTTGGAGTAACGAGCTATCTCATGATGATGATGTTTCGCGCCCTTCACCGGAAATATTTGTTAGGACTTCATTACGTAGAATAGAGGATTTATATACGGCACAAGGCCTCTCTTTTGACTACTGTACAAGCTAGGTGTTGATGTATGTTTTTGTAAAGCTGTTGCTTTTGTTTCTTAATGAAAAGATCGTCTCGTTCCCAAAAAAAAATGAGATGCTTGACGTTTGATTCATTTGTGGATGCGTATCCTCTCATCCCTCTTTCTCTCACCTCACTCCACCATCCGATACGTGTCAGTAGGATATGATGGTGAGGGATATGATGGTGAGGCTAGATGCGGATGACCCTCATCTAGCCTCATCTACCTCTCCTACTCGCACGTGTCAGGCGGTGAACAGTGAGGTGAGAAAAATAGAATGAGGAGATCTCATCCCTCATTTGTGACCCTATTTTAAAAACATTGGCATCTGACATTATATTTGTTTAATTATTTATATCTTATCAATTAAGGTTAATTACTAAGATTTCTACTGTCTGTCACCCTATCCCCTACTCCCCCCCCCCCCCTCCAGTTTTTACTATTGCACCTCATTCCTTAAAGTTTCTTCATTAAAAAAATCTCTAACCAAACAAAAAGAAATAAATAGATCCCTTTCATATTTGTCGTCTTCTTTTTATTTCATCCTCCTCCTACCATCCCCCTCTTCATCATTTAATAGAGTATATGGGAGTGACCGTCTCTTAGGACACACTTTATCCCCCTCTTCATCATTTAATAGAGTATATGGGAGTGACCGTCTCTTAGGACACACTTTTTTTTTATTTTATAATATGATAGAATAAAGCAAAATGACTTTCTAAATTGTATACGGTTCTTATATCGTGAAGTAGTAGTTGATCGACACACAATTTTTATTATGGATCATCAGGAAACAAATGTGTTTATAACACATGGATATAGTTGTATACATCATACCATTATACCCCGACATAAGCGGGAGACTGTAAGACAATGGGGTAATGTTGTTGTTGATGGGAGTGACCGTCTCCTTAGAGACCAGGCCTAACTTCCCCCTTCACTTTTCCTGTCCGGTAACGCATGGAGGAACCAAATCAGAGCATCGATGATGAAAAAAACTACTTTCAGTCTTCAGCAGCTTACAACTCCAAAGGGAAAAAAAAAAACTATGGTAAACGAAGGGAGAAAAAAAGATAAAAATTGGATACTATTTTAAGCCATTGCAAAGAAAATAAATTCAAATTTTATTATAGATTACCAACCTGTTGGGGTTTGAGGAACACCACATTTCCCAAGACGATCACATTTCCTGTTTGATCAAGCATCTTCGCCGTCTCTTTAGCTTCATCAACGTTCCAGCTAAACTCTCCACAAATCTCCGCAAATTCCCCATACGAAACACATTCCTTCTCCGTTTGCCGCAGCTTCTCCTTCACCATTTCCATCTGCGCCAATTTCACCAACTTCCTAGCATCCTCCACCGTCACCTCTCCTTCCTCCACCGCCGCCGTCGCCGGCCTCAGGCCGTCGAGCCTTATTCTCCCCTTGCTAACGTCCATGCCTCTAAATTTCTCCATCAGCTCCTCTCCGACAGGAAGCTTCCGGAGCTCCGGACATGTTCCGGCGTCATAGGCCGGAGGGAGCGGCCGGCGCAGGAGGAATCTCCAGGAAATGCGAGCATCTCCCGCGTACGGAATGATGTTTTCGGGTTTAGTTGATGGTAACAGGTCGTTTACCGATGATGTGATTCGGCGGCTCGACAAAGATTGTGCGGTGATTTTGGAAATTTGAAATAGACGCTTGGCTAAATTTTTTCTGAATGCCATTAATCAGATTAAATAAATTTCCTTTCTGTGGATTTCGAAAATCTTGAAGGTTGGAGAACAGATTCGCTCAACGAGAAGGCATTTATAGGTGTCCGACTGTCCGTTGCGTAAAATGAACGAAATTCCCCAAAAATTGGAAGTATAGAACAAAATTAAATAGACGAATTTATTTTAATCGACAGAAATAAGGTAGCCATTGGAAGGGAATTGGTATAACAGGTGTCAGTGACTTTAAAATAGAAGGTACACTCCTATTTGTGGATCAATATATATTATTTATTTTTGGATCAAAAATTGAAATCCTTCACATGAGAGTCTCTACGTCTCAATGAGCAAGTATGGAAAATGCAAATCAGAAGCTCAGGCGGTCTCTTAGATTGGGTGAGATCTTATACAGTGACTCACACAAGATGTCCCTCTACAAACCAGATTAGAGCAAATCTCAACTCGAATACCAACGGGACTATGTCGTCGAGGCATATATAACTTATTCTTAATAAACGATTGTTAAGATGTTTACTAATAACTCATTTAACATTTTAAAATTTATAAACTAAAGAATAAAGCTCTTTGGCTGCTGAATATGCACATTAAACTTGGGCATATTCGGAGTTTTATGGACAGACATGTACGTTGAGTTTTATCAAGTAAGATAAAAGTTTATAATTATACTAAATTCCACTACATATCTTGTTTTATGATTTATTTACACTTCATTTTGTTGATTTTCAGGATCAATATGTACTCAATACCACGTGTCTTTTGTGCTTTTCCGAGACAATGTATAATATACAAAATCATATGATGAGTTCATGGGAGAAATTTTGTACAGCACAGAGTATCACGAGTGTAAATATCATAGAAAATGAGCATGGATCACCGTACACTTGGGTGGTAAAAGTTGAATTATATATTTTAATATCCAAAGCCTCATCTTTGTATTTTCTGAATTCTCTCACTAACACACTAGTACATCATACCTCTATTATTATGTCATTTATACAGGTACATATAGAGTCGGGGGTCTCACTGGAAGCAGACTCTCTATCCCTTGGGATAGAGATATTGTATGCTTATCATTTATCCTCTCAAGACCCTAATGATAGTTTTTGCTGTCGTTGGGATATATTGGTAAGGATAATGATGATGGTGATAGTTCAACTTTATAAACACTTAAAAAAATTCTAAATAAATAATGGTTGCGCTTTAAAATTATGCATGACTAATTATGTTACTCCAATATTCCTATCCTGATTGTAAATTTTCATGGGATATTATTTTATAGGAATAGGTTATCTACCACATTTACAAGGTCTTGGGGTTTCACATTTTGGGTACGCTACATATGCCCTTGCTTAAATGTATGATTATTCTTTTGTGCAACAATTAACGACTTCTAGATATACCTATACATGTACAAGTATCCATACGTGTGTAATTATTTGTATGTATTTGACTTTAATTTTTATCAATTTTTACTCCTCAAACTTTATAAAAATAGATGTTTATAAGACAGTTAGATAACACAGATGTGTCGCCAGATAGGAGTGTACGAGTTTTTTTTTTAAACCAAACCAATCAGTCAAACCACACCGATCCAAACCGAAAAAATTTTAAAACCGTGAAATTCAAACTACACGGTTTGTTATAATATATATTTAATTAATTATATATTATATAAATATATTACACAATACATAATCCTAAATCCCTCGCCTCTAGATTCAGAGTTTCACGCTTCTCTGACCTCTCCATTCCCCGGTTTCGTATGGCGGTTGAGATCAAAAAGTGAGGTAAAATATGAGGTCTCCAATCATGCGTCGCCACATGTACAAATTGCTTTTTTTTAAAACAGAAAAATTTTAAACCTCTCTCCTCTTTTGTACACGTGACGACACGTGATTGGAAACCTCATATTTTACCTCACTTTTTACCTCCTCTAATCCATGCCGTTCTTATGGAAGAGCAATTACGGGAGATTACGTGCAATTTCTAGCGTAGCTTCTTGTAGCTGACTCTATGTTGAGTTGAACACTTGAAGTTATATGCCAATCGTATTTATACGTCCTCTCTGGCATTTAATACAAGTGGGCAAGAGCGAATCGACATAATGCTTGAATCTTTAGGCCATTTCGTACAGTATAGCATAAGTTGTTAAGAGGCACTGAGCATCTGCTTTTATAGATGATGTTATGCCCCGCACCCTCCGTAGGGTAATGAAAAGACAAAGAAAGATTTTTACGAAAATTAATGACGGTCAACTGTAACTAATGACGAATTAAATGTAGGATTAATGGGAATTAAAGGAATGATTAAATACTGAAAATTAATTTGTATTTAATTTTCAGAAATAAATATTAGGATTTATCCTTTAAGATAAATAGGAAATAAAATATAATTTAGAAACACCAAACTTTCCCCCATCCCATATAAAAACTGACAGACGTCAGTTTTCTCTCTTACGCAGAGAAAAGCGACGCTTCATCATCACCCTAGGCGATTTGGAGGCCCTTCAACCCTAGGAGAAGAATTTCTTCACAAAGCCATCCAATCTTCATTCGTTCCCTATTTCGTCTTCGAGTAATCAAAGGCAAGTAATCTACTTATAAGTTTTTACGATTTGCGAAAGAGAAAGGGGCCTATTTTGATATCAATTTGGATCACCATGCAGTAATTTCTCTATGTGAATCTACTTGTGAGATCTATGTGTTTTGGTTTGAGATTTGGCCATTATATGTTGAAATCTTGTTCGTTGATTGTTGTTTATATGAGATCATGTAAATCCCAATCCCTTGAACCCTACTTTGTTGATAATGGTGGTTGAAGGGAGGGGAGAGTGAAAAGATTTGATCTTTGGGTTGATTTGATAAGTACTTTGAGTGCTAGGCTTGAATCCGTGAATCGTATGCTAAAGATGTTGTCTTGGGTGATTTTAGGATGGATTGATAGTGGGAAATAGGCTTGGAATGGTTTTGAAGGAAGTTGGGGTCGAATTGGGGGTTATTTCTGCAGTTTCTGCAGAAAATTGCAGAATGGTGTTCTGGAACGGGGACGTCGATCGATCGACGTCAGGGTATGACGTACGTCGATCGATCGACGTATAGCAAGTGAGGGTATGACGTGCCTCAGAAGGACGTAGATCGATCGACGTAGGATGAGTGAGAGTTCGACGTGCCTCAGATGAACGTCGATCGATCGACGTAGATTGAGTGAGAGATCGACGTGCCTCAGATGGACGTCGATCGATCGACGTCAGGTTATGACGTACGTCGATCGATCGACGTCAGGGTATGACGTCAACCAGTTTTGTGGGAAAGCAAGGGAAGAAAGAGGGAAGCTAGGGGATCCTTTGGGTGACCTTAGGGACTTCTTAGGACCTGATTATGACTAGTCTAAGTCTTGGGAACATGACTTAAGATGGTGAATCAAGTTCGGAGAATTTGAAGGATATTCGAATCGGAGTTCAACGTGGATGACTTAGAATGGTTAGGAGATGAACGTACGAGGTGATTGAGAGTTCAATGATGGATGGTTAGGGATACTTGCCTTAGGTTGTAAACCCTAGAATCAAGACTAAGGGTTGACGAGAGGGTTGAAGCCTAAAGTTATGATGTGTAAGTTAGTGAAAGCTTGTGTGTTACTTATCCTTGCGCATGTGCACATGAACTACTTATGTGAACGAGATACGAGAATGAAACGAGGAGTCTTGCATCATGGCACTTGCATTTGCATATTGATTTGAAAAGAGATGTGCTTCGGCACAGATTTGCGAAGGTGACCTGCAATGTTAACCGGGATGGAAACTTAAGCCGAGGTGCATTGCAGGGCACAAAAGACTGTAACGTTAACCGGGATGGAAATATAAGCCGGGGTGCGTTACAGGGTATAAAGTCCTCTACAATGTTAATCGGGATGGAAATTTAAGCCGAGGTGCATTGTAGAGTTTTACGAGATCTGTGATGTTAATCGGGATAGAAATATAAGCCGAGGTGCATCACATAGCATAACGAGCCTGTAACGTTAACCGGGATGGAAATATAAGCCGGGGTGCGTTACAGGGTTACGAGTTACGAGACCGGACATTGTGACATGCATTGCACTGTTTTGAAAAGAAAGGGCTCATGCATTCGTGATTGTGTAGTGTAGTGCATATTTTGTCATGCATCACGTGAGCCAGTTGAGATGATTGCTATGTGTCTTGAGTGATGCTAAATGTTAATTGTTAAGAGTTTCTGTTTTACGTTCTTATACTGTTATATATAAATTTTGAAAGCATACAGGACATGTGCCCCATTTCCCTCGAATTATCTACTACTCATGTCTTGCCATGTGTTGATCCCGTATGTCTTATAAGCGGGTTACTTGCTAGCGTTTTTCGCTAAGGGTACTACCTTTGTGATTGCAGGTGAGCCTAGCTACGACATGATATTCATAGAAGACGATGGCGAGTGGGCTGAATGGGATACATAGAGACATGTTGGGAGCTAGTTGAAATAGTCATTTCTCATTTCCGTTCTTTTATACACTTGAGGATCAGTTCACTATTTTCGTGACTACCATTTGAGATTTTATTACCATTTGATGTATGGAATTGATGGTGGAGATTCATTAGATACATGTTTCCGCACTTATTTCTCTTACGTCAGTGACGATGTGTACTCGAGAAATGTGACGTCTTGTAGTCTTCTCAATAAGCTACGACGGGTGCACCGGGTCGGATTCCGCTGTCCGGGTCGGGGCGCTACAGATTATAGTTATAATATGAAATTTTTGAAATATCGTATGTTTCGGAAAACAATTTTAAACAACTAAGACGTAATTGGCAGTACCGTTTTAAAAATATCTGGATGGCACTACCAAGTGCATCTAAGAAGATATGTTGTTTTGAGACGAGAAAAGTTGTTTCTGAGCGTGCAAAACCACCTAGACTTGGATGGTCTTGACAGGTGTCTCCATGAGCCTAAATGGCACTGTCAGGTCCGTCCAAGGGTCTGGACTCCAGAAATATTCATTTATGAAATTCTATTTAATCGCGATGATAGTAGAATAAAGAAACCAACTAGAAATTCTATTTGAGGTATGCATATTAGAAGACCCAAGATTGTCAGTGGAGTTGCAGAGCAAGATTGAGACAAACACATCAATATTTAGAAATCGGAATTTTCCGTGAGCGTCTTAGTTACACAAATGTTAACATCACGTGAGATCATATGAATATCAATTCAAGAATGATTGGGAGGATGATTAAAAAAAACATTAGCCAAATGTGGACTTTGGAACTAAATATGCATGAATCCATAAATGAGAGTTTGAATGTGGACATCTATTACAAAATGGTGTGGTTGGGAAAAAAATCCGCAATGAAAATAGTATACGGTGATTGCTTGAATCATTCTTTGACTTCCCTCACTACATGGATGCAACTGAGGCATCAAATGAATAGACCATAGTATGGTGGAAGCATGATTTAGAGTTGAACACTTCCGAACAGAAGGTATTTGGTTTAGTTTTTTTTAGTAATTTAGGTTGTTGATTCGGGGTTCAAAAACTGTCGTCTGATGATATCAGTAGACGGTACATATTTATATGGCAAGACCAGAGAAAAACTTTTGTACGTTTACGGTTAATGCTGTTGATCATATATTTCTATTAACTTATGTATTGTTGACTAGGAGAGAGAACATAGGTGTGATTGCATCGAAATATCCGTGAACATATACTTGGCGACATGCAAGGCGTATGTCTAATTTCAAATCAATCTACAGGACGTCACGCAGCAATAAGCAAGATCCTACTTGAAAACTGCCTTATGCCTACCATACATATTGTCTCTTTCATATCAAAGACAATTTATAGGTAAATATTCTTATAAATAATTTACGCATATTGTATGTATTGTCTTCATAATAAGTTGTTTAAATCGTCCAAAATTCAAACTTTACATGAAAATTTTGCGGTAAGGCTTTGAGCAACATGATGTAAGAAGATGCCATAGAACACAAGGTGCCAGTTTAAGTTTAGGGTTATAGCATCCGGGTTAAAGTTTAGAGTTTATATACACGGTTAGGTTTAAGGTTAAGGTACCATGTCAGGGTTAAAGTTTGATTCCATATCCAGTAAAATACAATAAAAATGCAAATATTTGATTTTATCCTGCGCAACTTACTCTTTGATAACAACACAGCTTGCTATGATTCTTCATCTTTTGCATATTGGACGTCTTTGTAATAAGACGGCTCATTTGTTGGTTAGGCTTGCATTTGTAATGTCTCTTCAACTGTTGCACCCCATCTAATGTAACTTTGACCATTATGGCTGATATATTACTACGAAATAAAATGCCCTGAGGTCCACCTTCAAAAAAGGAAAATTAAATAATAAAAAAACAGAGGTCTTTTTAAAGATAATTACCAAATTCAATAATTACTATTGTACCATTTTAAAACCAGACAGTCGATCATCAGTCGGTCAGATCCATCTACCTCTTGAAAATGGAAACAATTAGCGGCCCGGATTTTCTTTAGGTGAAGAACAAACAGAGACAGAAAGGAACCTGGAAGACTTAAATTAATGATTGTACAGAATTCAATCATCTTTATTTGATGCTAAAGAGAAACAGAGAGTATGTACAGAAGTAGTAGCTTTAGAGCCATATTACTGGAGAAATTTTGCACAGGACCAACCCTATGGGGTGCAACACAAAGTAGTCATGCAGCTTTGAGTTGCCATTTTCCTCTGTTTCAGTAGCAGGGACTCATTAACTTGACATCAAGGTTATGTTCTACATCTGATAGCTGTTTAACATATAGATATTGGGCCTTCTTGGCATGTGCTTACCTTAATTCACAACCATTCAACAACACGTTTGGTGCGGACTTGGATGCCAACGCTCAAGCAGGTGTTCCCCTGCAGCTGAAGCTGAACAGTCTATTCCAACAAATATTAAGATACTAATGAACAGCTCACTACAGGCCAATTCACAGGTTTTTATTAGACAGGGTCTTTCTTTGGCGAAGTCACAGAGAAGCAGACAACCAATATATTCAACCAAGGGAAGAGCCCCCAGCCGACAGCACAATCTTATTCATGTAAGAATGATGTAAAGATGTCAATGCAAATCATCTGACGTAAAGGGTGGATCAAAATCGCTTAATTAGTAGTTCGAACCAGTACATGATTGTAACCAACTATCAAACTTCACCCGTTCCTTAATTTCCCCCTGATTTGCAGAACATGAAGCAGTAATGATTCGATCAGTTATTGTATCACAATGTGATTCAGCTACATTTGCAAGCAATAGGTTACCACTAAATTATGGTAACCAGGGGGCTCGACTTAAAGTTCATTATGTGCAAGTGCACAAACCAAATAATTTATTCACTAATTAAATAAGAGTTACGAAAATAGCATGATACCGTTGTCCTGATTTGTGCTTGTGCTACTAGGATAATTGATAATCTTCCTCAGAATTATAGTTCTTGTCCTGTTGATATCCCTACTGCACTTATCAGAATGCTCACTCAATTCCTGAATTGTTTTCATGAATCCATCGACTTTCTTTCTAATTTCCTCAACTGCAATTGCCACTGCATCATCTTCTCTCAAACCAAACTCAGCATTCTGCATCAATGTTTCCATCTCAACCTGCAACTTATCCACAAGAACCCTAATATTCTCCAAATCCTTTATCACAACATAGTTCCCAATCTGCATTGTAAAAATTAACTCCCTCTGGCCCTTCAAATCCTTTTGACATTTCGACCAAACATAATTCACCCATTTACCCATTGTACCTAACGGTACTGATGCCGCAGCCGCCAATGCCGTGACCACCGGTGGCGCTGTGACGGCGGCAGCCACCACAGAGCAAATCAGAACAGAGACAAAAGCAACCACGAAAATCACATTGGTCACTTTCTTCCAAGATTTAACCTTTTTCAACTTCTTGTCAAGTTTCCTCCTTTTGGCTTGCAATTTCTCTAGCATTTCCACCTGTTGCTTATAAACACCTTGAAACAATGAGAAGAACTCCTCAGTAAATGGGTCCCCTGCATCTTTGAAATTCCTTAAACCATCCAAGGTTTTCACGAAATTCTCTGACCCTTCTAAACATACAGCCTTTTCTTTATCAAATTGCTGTAAAGCAAGAAGAATAATAGACTGACTATAATGAGCACGCTTGAGACAAGATTCTAAAGAAGCACAAAAATCCAAGCTTTGGAGGCTATTCTGGAAGTAATCATTAACTAAATCAAACAAATCTGGGTTCTTCCAAACATCTTTCTTGGATTGAAAAATTATATTGACTACTTCCTGGTTCATATCAAGCAAGCACTCGGTGACATCCCGGAGAGAGTCGACGGAGAAGGTCCCGACGTCGAGGCCCAATGCGACGGAGTTGATAGCACGGCTAGCGCGTTTATGGAGGTCTGCATCGAAGGATCGAAGCTGTGGATCTGCTTTACATGCAGCTTCATAGGAGCTCAGATCAGCTTCAAAATTTCTGTTCTTGTGATTTGAATCATTTGATGAATTGCTTTCCATCAAAGCCCCATGGCTACTGCTCTGCTCCTTTTTCTTGCTAAATTGGGTGCCCATTTCTTCTAAGAACTGAATCAATTAACAAAATTGAGGACCTGAGGCAGTAGTAGAAATGGCCAATGAGTGTTTCCTCGGGCAGATTAGATTAAGCTATGAGAAATGATTGACTGTAAAAGGACAGTCAACGTATTGAAGCATAGACGGAGTTTGACAATTGACTAGGGAGATAACAAAGAAATTGGGCGAATAATGAGTGTGGATGAGAGGAGAGGAAGCTGAGCGGAAATTATGTGGAGAAATTTGGTCTTGTCTGAAAAGGATGGAAATGGAACTTCGAGAAACACTGCTGCATCTGTTGCTAGACGTTCTTCGTCGGTCACGTCGACGGCACTATAACTTTTATCCAATGTTTTCTTATTCCAAAGATGAAATCTTTCGCCCCGGTGTCTTGACTGTTTCAGTCTTAAAAAACATATGTGGAGGATGTAAATAAGAAGTGACATCTTACGCAGTGATCCACATAAAGTCCTTACAAACCAAACTGTCGACCTAGTTATCCAATGTTTTTTTTCTTTTTTTACGTTTTCCTTGTCATGTATTGATTAGTCTTTTTTATTTAAAATAAATTATTTATATGCATGAAAATATTTACATAAAATACATATGAACAAGCAAAACACACGAACAATCATAACATACAAAAAAAAACATAAAAATAGTATACAAGCTCAAAGTTAACCAAATAGTAATTACCTTACCAACGTCTATTCGATCGATTTAAACAAATATGACTTTCAAGTATCTTATCGTTAGATCTCTCAACTTAATTCTATATGTATTTTTCTTTATAATATATTGTAATACATAAGTTAACCCACAAAGCTAAGTGAAACGTAACACAATGAAACTTTGTTTCAGGTAAAGGATCTGATTTTAGTTTGGGTTATTGCTTTTATTTAAGGTTTTATTACATATTAATGTCATTTTTTGAATTAGTATCGGACGAAACTCTTAACTCAATAAAGAGTAGGAAAGTGAAAACTCATTGACTAAACGATTTTGATCACTTAAAAACACTTTCTTGGCAGGATAGGCAACAAACATCACCAAAGCGTATTATCGACTACGAAAAAATACATTCACAATGAAATAACCTCAATGAAAAAATACGACGTAACTATTAGAATATTGTGTATTTATGTGATTAGATTGTAAATATATTCTCATTGATGTAATTAGATGTGATCCATGAAGAAACGTGCAATCACGTAATTGATTGATTAATTTCCAAAAGTGTTACAAAAATGCTATGTATAAGATGTTATCTTCCTAGCTAAGCTATCTAGCTATAATGACCAAATCTCCGTACATGGTAACTAATATACACTACCATATTGAAATTATACACTACCATATCTAACATATCCATCACATCTAATTACATCAATGAGAATATATTTACAATCTAATCACATAAATACACAATATTCTAATAGTAACTATAGTTGGTTTTTTTATCATCTTCTGTTTTGTAGATTGGTAAAAAGACTATTTTTTTCTAATTTACAGAATTAGAGTTGGACAACGGTTTTTTTTTTTTTTTGTTTTTTTGTTTTGTTTTGGGTGTGTGGTGGAGAGGGATCAATTTCTGTGCCAACTATGGATCTTGATCTCTTTTCAATTGTTTTGGATATTTGTAAGCCTATGGCGAATTAGAGTAAAATAGAGCGCTGGAAAAAGTACAACCTCACATTAAACGATGTCGTGTATTAGTGCCATTTTTTCATAGATATAGATATATTATCCAACCACATAAATTTTGGTTTCAAATTTAACTTTTTGAAAAAAAAATTATGTTACAAATTATTTATCATTATATTATTTGAATCTTGTAATGAAATCAGATAATTATTTTTTCAGGGTGAGTGTTCCAACTTCTAAGACAATACAGAGTTTAAAAATTCTTAAAACAAGTCACAATTTGACATGGAAAAATTTAGCAGCACATATCACCACGAATACTGATTAAGTTTTAGAGTAAGATACAGGAAACAGCGTTTTGCAAGGCATATTACATAAAACATTAAAAAAGCCATAACAAATAATTTCCACTCAAGGTAAGTTGACCGAGTAAAATTGATTACAAAGTTAATCGAAAAGTTTATGTATAAACTTTAACTATTAATACTTACTATTTTTTTAAAAAAATAAACGATATTTTTGTAACAAACAAAAAAGACAATAGTTTTAAAACAGAAGAAATATTTTTTTAAAAAAAATACATCCTAGAAAAAGAGAGAGAGAAAAAGAAGGTGGCCATTTGACTAGTGTTGATTACTTGCAAAAGGCGAAATCCGTCGTTTTGGGGCCACCACCTCAACCCCAAGGAACGTTGTGAAGGATGAAAATCAGGAATCTAACGGTCTCCTAGGTTAGATGAGGACCTACGCATTGACCCATACAAAATGTCTCCCGTGATGATACCAAGAAATTCACCTGTTAGTCAATAACGGTCAACATCCAGCAAGGACATAAAAATGGCTAAGTACTGCAGCTCGGCCCGGTAACAGGTCAAGTCAGAGACGAACAGATAATCCATCTCAACCACATGGTCAGCACCTTCCGGGGTCTATGAGTTTCTCGGCCCGACAGCTTTATCTCGGCCTAGAGGACTCACCTCGGCCTAAGCTTCTTCATCTCAGCGCGACGACTATCTTGACCAAGGGATTTCACCTCGGTCAAAGGCCTATCTCGGCCAAAGGAGTCCAGTCAGGTCCCAGGTGCCAATAATCCACCTCGGCCACGGGTCTCTGATTACTGACATCGGCCGGACTTACAACAGTCATAGTGCTGTATGCTACGTGGCCAACATGCAATCTTGACTTTCCAGATGTCGATTATATGGAGGAAAGTTACCAGCACAACAATCCCTGATAGCTGCCTGGCCACCATGCAAGCTAGCCAGACGTCCTCATTTCATCCATCTGGGACACGCAGCTACCAGCTTCGGCCCCTTTAAAAGAGCTTCTTCAACAAAAAGAAGCCAAGTTCTTCCGGACCTAGAAGAAAAGACACCCCAGCTCGGCCCACATTTTGGCCGACTTCAAACAGGTTCCATCAAACCTATATTTCAGTTAAAGCCATACGCATAAAATGCCCACAACTGACTTGAACGTCGGAGGGTTTTCCCAGGGCAGTGCCCTGGGACCCTAACGCGCTCTCTTTTCTCAGGTTTCCCTGGAGGACAGCTGACGGAAAGCTAACGGCCATCAACGGCCTAGCTCTGGATATTTCTACTTTTACCTTGGCGAGACAATCCGACCTCGTCAAAACTTGGCCATTTGACTGGGGATATGTTCGATCACAAAGCATTCAAACATTCCTTTCAAATGTTGAACTTGCGAACAGGATTATTAGGGACGGGCTTAAGAAACGATTAGACAAAGTGGGCACAAGTTGGGTTGAAGAATTACCCAGCGTCCTATGGGCATACCGGACAACTCCCTCAACTTCGACGAAAGAAACACCTTTCTCACTAGTGTATGGCACAGAAGCTATCATTCCTGCAGAGATAGGCTCCACCTCAACACGAGTTGATTGTTACTCTGCTGCAGATAACAATCAAGAGTTGCGGATAAATCTAGATGAACTCGAGCAGAAGAGGGACCGAGCTCACATTCGCATGGCTCAGTATAAGAATTTGATTTCCCAGCATTACAATTCTCGAGTACGACCGAGGTCTTTTCGAGTGGGAGACTTAGTGATGCGAGACAACGAAGTCAGTCACGCTATGTCAGCAGGAACCTTTAATTCCAAGTGGGAAGGTCCTTATCGCATTGTTGAAGTATTTCCAACGGGAGCTTACAAGTTACAAACTCTGGAAGGACGAACTCTTCCACGGACCTGGCATGTTTCCCATCTCAGACTTCTACATCAATGATGTAAATTGCAGCTACTCTGTATATGAATACAAGTTCTTTATGATGCAACTTTCAAGAGTCAAGTGTCTGAGCACAATTTGAGTAGTACGAAAAGCTTCCTAAGACCTCAGCAGGCCTGAGGCAAAAGACCTCGCAGGTTCGAGGCAAATGCCCGCTAAAGGATACATTAAGACCTCGGCAGGTCCGTGGCAAAAGACCTCGCAGGTTCGAGGCAAATGCCCGCTAAAGGGTACATTAAGACCTCGGCAGGTCCGAGGCAAAAGACCTCGCAGGTTCGAGGCAAATGCCCGCTAAAGGGTACATTAAGACTGATGTGTATTTTCTTAACCTCTAACTAGCAAGTGCACTAGGTACAATTGTAGTGTAGTAGGCAAGAGGGTTGTCGATCCCACGAGGACTAGTTTTAATTACCAAAATTATTTTTCCGCCTTAAGTTAAATCTAATCAATAAAATTTGATAAAAATAAAAACTAACTGCTAATTAAATTACTAAACCTTAACTTTTCCCTTTAAAGATTTCCTTGACTAGTTTATGCTCCAGTTGAATCATTTTCTAAAGTGTAATCCACCCTTTAACCCAAAATAATTAACTAGTTTCTATTCCAAACCGCTAAGGAAGAAATTCCCTATTTTAATTTTTACACAATCCCTTGGCGTAAAAACCTAACTCGGTGTGACAAACTCCGTATCCCTACGCAAATTTTAATCCATCGAGTCACATTTAATTTCCTTAGAATTTTCTAATTATCCACCCGTAGAAACCGAATCTATCCCTAGTCAATTTTACTACAGGTCCGTTGTTGATACGGTCGTAATTAAAATCTTCACCTTCCGGTCCTTCGAAATTAATTATATGTTCTATCAATAGGTAGCTAATCTATTGACGCAATAAACACACCAACAACAATTAACGATTGGGATAATAAACTAGTAAATTAAATAAATCAAAGAGGGAAAACTAATACATTAAAACATCAAAACAATTCAACTGTCACAAAAACTAGTCAAGAAAACAAAAATTTAGCCACAAATCAAATCCATACTATCCATCAATAATTGCATAAAAGAGCATTAGAAAAACAAACTGCGTATAAAATTACACTGCACAACAGCGTCGGAATCCGCGCTGCTAGACTTTCTATTTCTCTTTCCTGCCTCACGGTCAAAACTGCTGGCTGGGCAACTTTTGCACTTTTTCTTTTCTGATTCTTATGGAATAGTGATGGAGAGAGAGGATAAACAGGCCTTGGGAAACGCGAGTGGCTGTGGGAAAAATCTTCAAAGCTCGGTGCTGCTCCCAGGAGCTGCGCGCTCCATTTCTACTGCTTCCACCGATATTTATACACGCGAAATGCAAAGATAGAGCTGATCGGCTCCTTCTTTCTCTCAACTGTTCGGGAATATCAGCAACAAATATATCTGATATTTTATTTAACAGCAATCTTTTGTTGAAGCTTATCTTATTTTTTTCCCTGCAATATTAAATAAAATATGTAGTATCCAACTAAAAATAAATATTACATTTAACTAAATAACATAGACTTCATCATCATCTAAGTGGTAACTCAGTTAAGCTCAGAAAATGAAGTTAATTTAACTAACAAAATTAATGTTTTCTGTTTAATCACATGAACACTTCCATTATTCAATTTGATTATTATTATTACTTTTTAGCATCAATTAAGTCAAATACTGCTCGATATAAATGGTAGAGTGTACAAAAAATTTGTATAAAAATTGATTATATCAACTACCCTCCACTTAGCCTTTGATCGTCCTCGAGCAAATAAAGTGACTTTAAAGAAAATATGCTTAATCTTTCTTCTATAGAACATGCATCAGTGATGATTTCACATAAATAGTCACAAAGTACAATCGAAATAACCAATGGAATAACTTTATAATTCAAATATCAGCTATACTTATTCCATGTAATCGAGGTGTGTGTATAAATAGCCAATCTCGAGCTTTCCGTAGACAATCAGTTGAAATCATGCAAATTATGACTCATGAGCATCCCATAGGCTTACTTTTCTTACTCGCTCTCCACTAATGTAGATGATTCAAGTCAACGAAGATCAAGTAGGACTTTTAAGCTTGTAACGTAAGGCTATGGACTTGGTTTCACGAAGGAAAAGGGATTCAAAGAAAAATCTAAGAGAGCTCGCAACAAAATGGCATGCACATGAAACAAATTCTTTTTACAATTCAAAAACCCTCTCCATTTTTTTTGAGAACAAATCATCATAACAAATGACATGCTTTTTTATATCACTGGCCACATTTTTTCCATTTCTTTTTTTTTTCACTTTGGCCGTTTTTTCCAACATTCTTTGAACTTTTCTTCTTTTTCATCACCAATCTCTTGTAACGATATATTTGTGTACCCTTTCAACCTCATCTCATCATCGTAACCCACTGTCTTTATCCCAAACTTAATGATAATGCCATATAAACTCTCTTAAATAGGGACATATAAGGATATAAATTTTTATCAAGTAGGCTAAAATAGGAAGTTAATGAGGTTTAACAACAAAGAAAATCGAATGGGGTCTCATCATTCTTAATAAATAGGCTCAAAAAGGGTACTAGGGATAAAATGATCATAGGGATGGCTAGAAAGTCTCAAACGGTCCAAAGAACGCCTATGACTGTCATCTCTAAGTCAACTTGAAATCATCTAATAATTTCGCCTCGAGAAGTAATGAAGTAAGTTCTAGAATGACACAAGATGCAAGATAAGCATAATTCTTCACTACCATCCACAAATCACAAGATCATGGCTATACGTGCTCAAAATTTCTCAACTTACATGGAATAAAATATAATTAACTTTGAATCAATCCATCATTCCAAAGGTATTTCTCATGTATTATGTAACTACATATGCAAAATAATTCTCATCAACATATTCATAGAAGATCGAAAATTTTAAAAATAACGCATATTTAAGAATTTTTCATTTCAGATACATCAAAAATCGTGCATTAGTCTAACCCCCTACCCTCCACTTAGACATTAACATTGTCTTCAATCTCAGGAAAAATGAAAGAATAAGAAGCATAGGGGTAAGAAACTTAGCTGATTTGATGCAAGGTCATCTTCCAATATTACATTGAGCCACATACACGCAATATGCAAACCATCTTGGGCCAACTTCTTTTCCACGGTCTCGCGATCTTTATTCCTACAAAACAAAACCACAACAAAGACGCATAACACGGAAAAAATACGACTCTAAAACAATAACCATGACTAAAGCTTGCAAGAAAAAATTGAAACATTCATTGCTCAACAGCCTCTGAATGTATTTCAATGAAAAAAACTTGCAAACTTTTGATGCTAACACAACAACATATCAAAAACAATAAAAAATGATAAGGCAAAGAAGTAGTTCTGAATTTATAGTCTACAGCTAGACTTCCCGAAGTTTCTTTTCATGGTGGGTCATACAAGCGAATTATCTTCTTATCTGATAATCGAGAAGCTTCAATATTCAATCTTTTCAGACGACTACCATTCACTTTGATATGCCTAACCTTCTCGAATTCCACCTCAACGTCTCCAGAGGGACATATTTTCTTTACAACACAAGATATTGATTTGTCTAGCAAAACTTTTTGACCCTCTTGTAATTTATTTTCAAAAAGGATTTCATTTTTTCTGCCTTCAGATTCCTCGTTTCTAGGGGTGCAATTTTCAGTTGAGACTTTAAAAATGGTATTAACTGAACAGTAAGCATCATTAATCCTAGGGTATTTAAAATTTTTTAAGACATGTAATTTAACTTCTTCATTACCTACCCTTAAGATTATGTCTCCATTCGGCACATCAAAAACACTCCTAGTTGTGGCTAAAAATGGTCTTCCAAAAAGAATCTTTGAATTAGAATCATTAACCATATCTAACACCACAAAATCAGCAGGAAAAATGAATTTATCGATTCGAACCAAAACATCTTCAACCATTCCTCTTAGACGTTTGGTTGATCCATCAGGAAAACGTACTGAGAAATTGGTTGGTTTTAAATCCTTCAATTTTAATTTTTCAAATACCGAGTAAGGCATGACATTAACACTAGCACCAAGATCACATAAGGCATCATCAATATTAAAATTACCAATTGAACAAGGAATGTAAAAGCATCCAGGATCTTTTTTCTTTGGTGGTAATTTATCTTGAATATTTTCATTCATATTATTACCTTTTTCAAGACATTGTTTCTCTGCTTGGTTTGCCAGTATTTCTTTACAAAAATTCTTATAACTCGGCATTTTCTCTAGAGCTTCTTCGAACGGAGTATCAGCGTTTAATTTCTTGAACTTTTCAATAAATTGTTGAAATTCCTTATCAAGTTCCTTTTGCTTAAGATTCGTCGATAATTCATGTGGAACTCTTGTTTCATCTTTCTTAATTGGTCTTTTGAGATTGTTGCATTGACAGATATCATCGTCTTCTCTAAATTCTTCAACTTCTTTCTCTTCATATTCATCAGCTTTGTCATTCTCAGTACTCAGAAAAATTGATCCCTCATTGTTATTTTTACTCATCTCCATGTCCTCATTGTCATTCAAAGAGTTTGTTTCACTGATTGTTTCATCACCACTTATGAGAGTTATAACATTCAACTCTTTAGAATTTGTCTCACTATTACTTGGCAGATTTCCTTGGATTCTATTTGATAACATGTTTGCTATTTGACCGACTTGGTTTTCCAAATTTTTAATTGACGATTCTTGACTCTTTATCAAGGCTTCTTGATTTTGAAATCTTGCTTCAGAGCTTGATATAAATTTTGCCAAGATATCTTCAACATTTAATTTTTTCTCTTGAGTGTTTGGAAAACCAGGAGGATGCCCTAGATTTTGAGGTCGATTCCAAGAATTTGCATTATTTCCCCATGCATTATTGTAGGTATTAGGATAAGGATTGTTAAATCTTTGATTTTGACCTACAAAATTTGCTTCGTTGTTTGGGTAAAAATTTTCATTTATGCTTGCTATTTGATTTTGTGGGCATTGATTTAACATATGATTACCGCCACAATTTTCACAGGTTATTTTGCCGCCAATGCCTAAGCTTTTTGAAATTAGGGAGAGTTGTGCCAAGATGGCGGAGTTCGTGTCAAGTTCTAACACGGAAGCTCTTTTAGGATTGTTTCTTTCATTTGGCCATTGGCAACCCGTTGAGGCCATCTCTTCAAAGAGATTCCATGCCTCATCGGGTGGCTTTCTCATTATACTGCCGCCACTTGCTGCATCTACCATTGCCCTAGTTCCATTTTCCATACCGTTATAAAAGATTTGAACTTGCATCCATTTTGGTATTTCATGGTGTGGACACCTTCTTAAGTAATCTTTAAATCTTTCCCAAGCTTCATATAATGATTCTCCACTATCTTGAACAAAATTTGTTATATCATTTCTAAATTTCATGGTTTTTGATGGTGGAAAATATTTAGTTAAGAAACTAGAAGCTAATTGGTCCCATGTAGTGATAGAACCAGAGGGTAAAGAATTAAGCCAAGCTTTTGCTTTATCTTTTAGGGTAAATGGGAAGAGTCTTAGCCTTATAGCATCATCAGTTACCCCATTTTGTTTAAATGTGTCACATATTTCTAAGAAGTTAGAAATATGGGCATTAGGATCTTCATTTGATAAACCATAGAATTGTACAGATTGTTGGATCATTTGTATTACTGTAGGTTTAATTTCAAAATTATTAGCGGCTATAGTGGGTCTAAGTATAGCTGGGGCAGCTCCCTCTACCCTAGGGGTTGCATAATCTCTAAGACATCTTTGGGCTTCTTGATTATTTTCTGCCATTTCAATTGGTTCAATTTCTATTTCTTGTTCTTGGATTTCTTAAATATTAACTCTTTGTGAGTTAATTTTTGCTTGCCTTACTATTTTTCGGTTATGTCTAGCAGTACCCTCAATATTAGGATCGTATAGTAAAGGCTCGTTGGAACTACGGGTCATACACTAATAAACTAATTACTAAAAGCAACACAATGCAAAAAATAAAAGAATAAATAAATAAGAAAACAAAAAAACACAGCAAACGGGAAAAAAAAAATAACACGAACCTATTAACAAAGGCGATAAGGACAGAGAACAAGAAAAAAGGAAAAGAAACACATGAAACAATTAAGACAATTATATAAACAGTAAAACAGTATATAATATATACTCACAAAAAGTGTTCTGCCGACACTTATAAAAATATTTTGGTTTAATCTAAAGGCTATAAATAATTATATGATATTAAACTCTAGTCCCCGGCAACGGCGCCAAAAACTTGATGTGTATTTTCTTAACCTCTAACTAGCAAGTGCACTAGGTACAATTGTAGTGTAGTAGGCAAGAGGGTTGTCGATCCCACGAGGACTAGTTTTAATTACCAAAATTATTTTTCCGCCTTAAGTTAAATCTAATCAATAAAATTTGATAAAAATAAAAACTAACTGCTAATTAAATTACTAAACCTTAACTTTTCCCTTTAAAGATTTCCTTGACTAGTTTATGCTCCAGTTGAATCATTTTCTAAAGTGTAATCCACCCTTTAACCCAAAATAATTAACTAGTTTCTATTCCAAACCGCTAAGGAAGAAATTCCCTATTTTAATTTTTACACAATCCCTTGGCGTAAAAACCTAACTCGGTGTGACAAACTCCGTATCCCTACGCAAATTTTAATCCATCGAGTCACATTTAATTTCCTTAGAATTTTCTAATTATCCACCCGTAGAAACCGAATCTATCCCTAGTCAATTTTACTACAGGTCCGTTGTTGATACGGTCGTAATTAAAATCTTCACCTTCCGGTCCTTCGAAATTAATTATATGTTCTATCAATAGGTAGCTAATCTATTGACGCAATAAACACACCAACAACAATTAACGATTGGGATAATAAACTAGTAAATTAAATAAATCAAAGAGGGAAAACTAATACATTAAAACATCAAAACAATTCAACTGTCACAAAAACTAGTCAAGAAAACAAAAATTTAGCCACAAATCAAATCCATACTATCCATCAATAATTGCATAAAAGAGCATTAGAAAAACAAACTGCGTATAAAATTACACTGCACAACAGCGTCGGAATCCGCGCTGCTAGACTTTCTATTTCTCTTTCCTGCCTCACGGTCAAAACTGCTGGCTGGGCAACTTTTGCACTTTTTCTTTTCTGATTCTTATGGAATAGTGATGGAGAGAGAGGATAAACAGGCCTTGGGAAACGCGAGTGGCTGTGGGAAAAATCTTCAAAGCTCGGTGCTGCTCCCAGGAGCTGCGCGCTCCATTTCTACTGCTTCCACCGATATTTATACACGCGAAATGCAAAGATAAAGCTGATCGGCTCCTTCTTTCTCTCAACTGTTCGGGAATATCAGCAACAAATATATCTGATATTTTATTTAACAGCAATCTTTTGTTGAAGCTTATCTTATTTTTTTCCCTGCAATATTAAATAAAATATGTAGTATCCAACTAAAAATAAATATTACATTTAACTAAATAACATAGACTTCATCATCATCTAAGTGGTAACTCAGTTAAGCTCAGAAAATGAAGTTAATTTAACTAACAAAATTAATGTTTTCTGTTTAATCACATGAACACTTCCATTATTCAATTTGATTATTATTATTACTTTTTAGCATCAATTAAGTCAAATACTGCTCGATATAAATGGTAGAGTGTACAAAAAATTTGTATAAAAATTGATTATATCAAAGACCTCGGCAGGTCCGAGGCAAAAGACCTCGCAGGTTCGAGGCAAATGCCCGTTAAAGGGTACATTAAGATCTCGGCAAGTCCGAGACAAAAGACCCCGTAAGTTCGAGGCAAATGTCCGATAAAAAGGGAATACTAGAACCTCGGCAAATCCGAGGTGAAAGACCATTAAATGGCAGATCAAGACCTCGGCAAGTCTGGGGTAGAAACTTGTTAAAAACAAGTGTAAGACCTAAATAAGGCAAGGGCTCTTGCTCAAATGAGAAACAAGACCTTGGTGTGCCCGAGGCAAAGGTTAGAGAAATGATTCATCAAACTTTAGCAAATCTGAGGGAAGAGTTTGTTGAAGAAAAGACATGCAAGCAAACCTTAGGTTTTCTCTTACGAAAGCCAAAGTGAAGTTAAGCAAGGCATAACGTTGATCCACGTCAAAGCCTGATCTTAACGAAATGAAGATTATGTCAAACGTGCCAATGATCTGGTTCAGTTCGGATGACAGGTTTATTCTGATTTGAAGGCTTAGCTTATCTTCTAATAAAGTTCATCAAGTTTGTCTAAGTCTGACTTAAAAAGTTAGCATCAATGGCATCGAAAAATAAACTTGGTAAAGACATTAAAGACAAAGAAGATAGCTGAGTCTGAAAGTTGAAGATTTTCATTGATATAAGCATTGGAGTACACATTCATGCCTGGCCTAAAAAAGTTAAACAAAGGAGAACCCTAAAGCCTACTCGTCCTTATCTTCATCTCTCAAATCAGCTCCATCAACAAACTTTTGGAACAACTCTTCAAAGTCTTGAGCTGCTTGAGGATTGTAGAGTTCGGCTATACGGCGATCTTCTCTGTTCAAATCTGGGTGAACTTGGGCACAGGCTTCAATGGCATTCCTTTGGCCGACCTCCATGGCCGAGCCTTGAATCAGAAGCAAATTTTCTTCAAAAAAGCTGGACTTTCTGAAGTCTTGAATTGCTTTGATCTCAGCATCGATTAGGTTTTGGCGCAGCAGGTTGTTCATCTTTTGCTCAGACTCAAGCCTCTGTGCCATCTCAGCCATATTCTTCTTCAAAAACTCAACTTCAGTGATAGATTGAGTGGAGGTCAGCTCCAGGTCTGCTACCTTATTCTCCAACTCGTCAACCTTAGAGTTGAAGGTGGCCAACCTCGTCTCAGCATCCTCAGCCTTCTGTTGGAGTTTGGTGGTTCCCGCCTCTAGGTCAGTGACCTTTTGGGTTAGCTCGACCCTCCTCTTCTCAGATTCTTCAAGTTGTCTCCGAGTGATCTCAAGCTCCCCAAGAAAATTCCTACAGCGGGTCACCACTTCCATCCCCTGGCCTCGGATCTGTACAAGAAGATAGCGGTAAATGGAAGTCCGTTAACAAAATAAGTAAAGTACGCAACAAAAGATTTACTTACCAGAGCAAGGTTGGACATATAAGCATTGGCCAGGGCCGCGAAATCCGTTGCCCTGAACCTCTGAAGATCCCGAGGTAGGATTGCTGCTCTATTAAGCCTTTCGGCTACAGCAGGGTTCTCAGCAGAATCTACCTCAGAAAACCCAATCAAGATTGGGTCTTGAACATTACCTGGTTGAGGCAAGATCTCCTCAACCGGGTCAGCAGTGATCATCTCCGGGGGCTGAGATGGTCCCGGATCACGACTGCTGGAGCCTTCACCCCGTTGTCTCTTTCGGGGGCGGAGGCTGGAGCCTTCCCCAGCGTCCTCGGGGACTTCAGAATCAGCCGAAGCCTGAGGCTGGATCTCAGTCTCAGGCCCATCATCAGCAATCATAATGGGCAGAGCTGCGAAGAAGGAAAAATGAGTCAGAACGCAAACTAGTGTTACAACACTTAAGATCCTGTTTGAAAAAGTCCTACCTGGCTCAGGCTCCTCCAGTTCAGGCTCAGCATTAATAGCAGCACTTGGGGCAGGGGGCACTGCCGAAGTAGAGGCTCCTCCAGAGCCAAGGGTTGCTAATCTTCTCTCCCTTCGAAGTCTTTTTCTGGCTTGGTTCTCTGACATTATCTCAGCTCGAGATCTTGAGCCAGCCATCGCACTTACATCCAGAGTTAAACACTTAGATGCCAACAAAACAGTCAAAAATAATAAGAATTCAAAAGACTCCAGTGACCACCTCGGATGGTAGTTAGTTGGTCAGGAGAAAGGAGTCGATAATCGTCACCAACAGCCGAGTGAGGTACATCGGCAGCCGCCCAGACCTCCGAATCCACCTTGCGCCAATCAATGACGATTGGAACGGACCGAATTCTGTCTGCTTCATCGCGGTACTCCTGGCCCGGCCACTTGTTGTGAATTCGGCCATGCTTCCAGATAGTCTCGCTTGGCAGCTCAGAACGTAAAATATAAAAGAATTTTCCCTTCCACCTCTTGTTGGATGAAGGAATGTTGATGGCAAAAGGAAAATCAATGTTGGTCCTTCGCTTGCTGAAATAATACCAGCTATGCGAAGACCGACATGCAAAAAGAGCTCGAAAGATGGTGGTGTTGAAAGGAAACTCAATAAGTCTAAGAAGAAGAATATAACAAAGAATGAGTTTGAGGCCATTTGGCTGAATTTGTGGAAGTCTAAGCCCGTAAGCTCGCATAATACGAATAACGGGCTCAGGAACAGGAAGACTAAAGCCGGACTTGAAATAGTCCTCATAGATTGCTTCATAACCCCTAGGGGGATCACAAGCAGTTTGACCCGGCAAAGGAAGAAGGGGTTGAAAGCGATTTCTATCTATTTTGTAATATTTACAAATCCTATTTAGGTCGGCCTCGGTCAGACTAGAGGTAGTCTCTTGGACCATAGGAGTTGGCCGACCTCTTACGGGAGAATAAGAAGGACCCCCCTCGAGGGCCTGAGGATTTGCAGGCGCCGGAGCAGGAGCCATCCTCACTGGCTCCGGCGAAGAACTGATCACGGTCAGGGCTCTGCTGGACTGAGCAGAGTCCCCAATAGATTGGACCAGAGTACCGATAGGCAGATCATCGGCGGAGGAAGACCTGCCGGACGGTAACGGAGAAGCAATAGCTTCTTCGCTCCCGGCGGCGTAAGAGCCACCCTCAGAAAGGTTTTGAGAATCATGGGAGGAAGAAGACATTATGAAGATAAAGGGAGAACTTACAGAAAATTTGAAGGAAAAAGACGCCGGAGGATGAAACGAAAGGTGATGGAGGCTGGAACTCGCTGGAATCAGGAAAGCTTGCCGGAGAAGAAAGCAGAGGGTCGGAGTAAAAGAGTAAGAGCAAATAAAGAATGAAAGTAATTTGCAGAAGACCTATTTATAGGGCATCATCTCGGCAACCCAAGCGTCGCCTGGAATAAATGGCCGTCGGTCCACGAAACGGCGGGATACAAAAAGCTGCTCAACTGACGCTTTGTGCTCTGCGCAAACAGTAAATGCGCAGACCGAGCCAACCAGAATCAGACACGTGCCAGATTAGACAACGTGACAAGGAATCTAGTCAGAACTAGCTGATCGGTTCGGCCAAAAGTTATCATTAGTGCATCGTACATTGTGCTTCTAATAAATACGTTAAGCGGCCTAGTTAAGTCTTGACACGTCATTGGGGGAAAGATAACTCGAGAAAGATCTGAGCAGATTAGCCTGCCCTTTTAACTCATCTCGGCCAGACTACTCTGGGGGGCAAGTGATGAGCCAAAAAATATTCCTCGTTGGTCAACAACGGTCAACGTAGGAACCCCGTTGGTCAACAACGGTCAACGTAGGAGTGAGGTGCAAAAATGGTTTATGGCGGGTTGGCCCGGATGTTGGTCAGGACACGCGAGGACAAATAGCTCATCTCGGACACCGGGCCCCACCCTCATCTCAGCCATACAGTCTCAATGTTTCCTGGGGGCGAAGGGTCTTACCTCGATCTAGAGGCCTCACTCAGGCCTAAGGGTTTTTTAACTCGGCCACAAGGCCTCATCCCGGCCCGCAGTTCTATCTCGGCTAAAGAGTTGGGCTCGGCCTCGGATCCGACCTACTCACTGACCTCGGACCGCCTTTAGTGGCGTCAGCCACGAGCATCATGAAGGGCCCACCAACGCACTTCGAAGTCGGCCACTTTCATCTCGGTATGCTGACCCCACAGCATCAGCCATCTCATGCACTTCTGAGAACTTCTAGAAGACTTCATCTCGGTTCTAGGAGTTTACCCCAGGTAATTCTACCAGGTGAAACTCCTAGCCAGATGTCCCAAGCTAGTCTATTCAGTTCGGCACCGAGCCACGTGGCGAGCATGCAAGAGCAAGAGTCATCCGACTGACCTCCTTGCTTGTCACGATATCTGAGCACTGCCCATGCATTGGCCCAAGCCGCCATATAAAAAGGCCGAGCAACAGGAGAGAGAAGGACAAGTAACCGCAAGCCCTGAGAAATTACTCATGAGCAACTCATCTTCTCCACAGTGAAAACACAGGTTTTAAAAAAACACCTCAGTTCCTTTAAACCTTCACCATATATAAACCTCTCCAGAAAAATGGCCCAAACTGAGTTGAGCGTCGGAGGGTATTACCCGGGGCCATAAATCCCGGGTCCTCTGACCCTTTTTCTTTGTGCAGGTCAGCAACTCATTCACTACGGACAATTGACGGAGTTCTAACGGCACCGCATCAAACAATTACTTGGTGATAAATTCTTACATCATCATCCCGCAAACTAAACTTTCGGCCTAATAGCAGAGGAGCATCCAAAATACATTGTTGATTACTTCTTTCTACAGCAGCATCCGGGAAGCAGTATGATTCATCATGAATGAGGTTTATTTGGATTGTGATCGGTACAAAACTTGAACGCTTAAATGATATATAATTGTGCATTTTTATGATGTTTCTTTCTTTCTTTTGCTCTGGTTACATCTGGCAAAGCCTTTCAACCCACTTATTAATTTGTATACCTTTAATACCCTTAGTGATAATTTCCTTAATAAAGGGAAGATGTTTGAAACTTCATACGGATAAGGAGATTTTCGTCTGCCTATACATTTATTTAGAGGGGAAAAATAAGAAAAATAATACAAAATTCGGTTTTGAAAGAAAAACTAATTTCGTTTTTTTTAAAAAAAATTGTTTTACCCCCAAACGGGCCGAGAAATTTCTTCACTTGTCTCCAATCTCTTGTTGCTGAACCGGCAAGACAGTCTCAAACGACGCGGTCATAGTTTTTCTCCATAGAATGTTCAACATTCAAGTTAGATGCTATAAAATAGTTTATGTGTCTTATAATATTATTATGGTTGTTCGACACGTATAATTAGTCAAATGTTAATTAAAATTAAAATTTTAAATTGCTTAAAACTATTGTTTGTCAAAGTAATCTTTTCACCTTTTATAAACTTTCTATTTAAAAATATATAAAATAATTAGGCGATTTGATTTTAAATAAAATTTTACCAAGTATGTGTTTGACTAACTATAATAATATTTTTTAATCAAAAAGTATTTATAAAGATACTCTCAACCTTCACTATGACTACTGACAAAGTATTTATGAGTTCCACCACGTTGGAACTTGGTGGAAAATTATATCAATTTGGTAAACCTTTATCTCTTTTTTTAAAAAAAATAAATTTCCAAATAAAAGTTTAGTTCATTAGTTATCCTCGCATACCCTTCACGTTATAAAAAATAACATTTATAGAAAATTAATATAAAAAAACTTGTACAATACCAATTAGATTATATTAAAGAGTGCACTATAACAATTAAAACATGTGTACTAAATATTCCATATATCCATATAGATAACTTATTATATTAAACTTATTAAATATGATGGTTTCACAAATCACGATTCAAAATAAATTCATATTAACGATCTAAATAAGTCAAATAGTCACCAAATCAACACGTTTTTTAAGGTCAGATTCCATATATTAAGTTCAAAACCATGAACATTGAATTGACGTGCTTTCCACCTGACTAGGCAAAGGTAAGCATCTCTTCAATTAATACAACTTGCTAATGTGGCTTAAAATCTACGTTAGGATTTATTTCATATGTTAACTTCAGTACGTGGTTGGTGTTTGTTTGATTTTTGTTTGACTCAATTTGAATCACTTTTCATTTAGCGTATTCCTTCAAATTTTAGTTTAATATTGACTCTTTCACTAATCTCATTTCAATAAAAATCATATGCAAATATTGATTCTTCTTTAGATATCTATGTATTAATCTTCTCAGGAGATTAATACACTCTATTGTTGACCTTCTATATATAAATTTAAATTGATATGTAAGCTACTAGTCTTGGAAATGCCTTAGAAAAAAAATATATCATGCGCTTCACATATTTTTTTAATAAGATTGTGAAGCGCGACAAGATGTTCGACCATTTGAGGAAAAGACTTTGCAAATAGGCTATGTATCATACTAATATACATTGTCTTTAATATAGCCTACATATCATGCTCTCTATGTAAAACTAATAATTACATAATAATCACAAATAGTTGATGATAGCAGAAACCCAGTCGATGAAGATGCCATTGGTTCGTTGAAATTGGGAATGAGGGAAAGGGGGGAGACGGCGGAAGCTTTAGGGGTTTTTTAGGTGACACGTGTGTTTAAGTGTTGCCAGAGAAGGGGAATGGGATCTCGATTTTGGTCGCCGGAGAAAGGGGGAGGGGAAGCTTCTAAAACTGGATTATGTGTAAAAATGAAGAAAGAGAATGAGGGTAGGGGGAAAACGAAAATGGGATAAAGGGAATAAGCGTAGTGGGGGAAACGAAAGTGGGTTTCTGTGATAGTTGCTTTTTAATTGCCACATGTCCAATTTCTATTGGTTAAAGAATTTAAAATCTTTTTTCTTTTTAATTCCTTATTTGACACGTGTCATGCACCGATTATAACCTCCTTATTTGCCTCATTTGTTGTCTTCCCTGATCCCATCCGTCTTTTAACACTCTCCTCAAGTTGAGTAGTGTGATCTCCAATACTCAACTTGCTCAATACTTCGATAAAAATCCTTTCGACCATAGCTTTAGTAAGGATATCTATCAGCTGATCCTCAGACCTTACAAATGGTAGTTCAACAGTTCCATTCTCAGTCTTCTTTTTGATAAGGTGTCAATATACTTCTACATATTTGTTGCGACCATGTTGAACATGGTTTTCAGAAATGCTTATCACCGCTTTGTTGTCACACTTTAGTTGACTCGGAAGATGTGGTGGTAGGCCAATTTCAGTTAACACTTTTCTAACTCATACAACTTATGTTATGCCCTTGGTAATACCCCCTGAACTCTGCATCAGCGCTGGATAATATTACTATCTTTTGCTTCTTACTTTTTCATGTCACAAGATTTCTCCCTATTAGTATAAAATACACTGACATTGATCGTCGATCATTCGAGTTGTCAACCCAGTCTGCACCAGTATATTCCTCGATGTCGTGATGTCTAGTCCTTTTAAACACAAGTCCATTTGAAACTATACCTTTCAAGTATCGAATTATTCTCATGACGGCCTCCATATGGTATATCTGTGGCTAGTGCATAAAATGAATCACTACCACGACAGCAGATATGACTGGTCTTGTATGTGCTAAGTAAATCAGTTTACCTACCAATCACTAACACCTCTCCTTTTCTTCCGGATCAGCTCCTTTTTCAATTCTGAGTCCATGGTTGACTTGTATCGGTGTCTCTGCCAGTTTACAGTTGATAATTCATGTCTCCACAAGTAAATCCAAAATGTACTTCCATTGTGATAGAAATATCTTTTTCTTGTACTGTGAAACCTCAATGCCAAGAAGTACTTCAATCCACTAAGATCATTCATCTCAAATTCCTTAACAGGTTTGCATTTAGTTTCGGAATCTCTTCTCGATCACTTTCGGTTATAATCATGTCATATACGCAAATGATCAAGAATGTGACCAGATCACTCTCCTCTTTATAAATATAGTCCAAGTTGCTTTGTTTATAACTGTATTGCCTCATTGCCATAGTGAATCTTCTGAACATGCTATGGGGATTGTTTTAGTTCGTACATGGCTTTCTTTAGTCCACACACTTCTCCTTTTTTAAAATCATTCGAGAATCAAGGAGGAGCCTAAATATGTACTTCTTATTTCAAATCTGCTTGAAGGAATGCGTTTTTCACGTCAATTTGGTGGAGCGGTGTTACACCCCGTGACTTTTAAGCACGACTTTCAACACTCTAGGTCAACCTTGAATGCAACTTAATTAATGATGTAGATTGTGAAATTTAGTTACTTAAAATATAGAAAATAAGAAGAAGGGGTTAAAAGTAGAATTAATGGAAAACTAAGGGAAATTACTGAACTAGTCCCTACTAAGAGATAGGGGAGTTACACAACACTTAGTATAACTCCCCATCAGCCTATAGGGGGACGGTTATCACACCAAAAAGGAGAGGGAAAATCGCTGGAAAAAGAGAGAGAAGAGAAAAGGAGAGGAAGAAGAAGAAGAGAAGAAGAAAAGGAAGGAAAAGGCCATTCTAGGTTCAATCCTTATCAAGGTTCTGCAGTAAATCCGTAAGATTAACTAGAAACCAAGGCAAGTAATCTTTCTATACGCTTTACGTAAATTTTGATACTTTAGGCCCTATGTTCTTACAAAGAGAAAACTTGGATCACACATTGGTAGTTTTGACTTGTCTATGCTAAATGCTTTATTATATGTGTAATTGTTGTTGTTGTTGGGCAAAATTATGTTCTTTGGGCCAATATCAGAAAATACTTATGTTGTGATCTTTGTTGTTAAATATGCCCACAATAGTGTTATACGTGATGTGTTCATTGTCCTTGTGTAAGTTCTTAATTTTGGTAAGCACACCTTAGATGTTTTGAGTGTGATTGCAGGGAGTGGAAGGATGTATGTTGACATTGTTGTATGACTTGTTGGGTTGGAAGGGTTGAAGATATCTATTAAAGGTTATGGGTGATAGAAGGTTTAGGGTGGATATTAGTTTGCTTGTTTAAGAATCAAATCATGTTAGTTGTGTGTTAAGCATGATGAATCCAGGAGCTAAGATGGATCTTGAAGTGTTGAACATGAAAGGGTTGAAGAAGAAAGGTGTTGGGTGGAAGTTACTGCAGAAAAACTGCAGTTTGGAACCGTCAGAACACTTCGAACACCTACATTAGGCGCTCTATGTCACACTAGGCGCCTAATGTAGCGCTCAATGTGTCCTGAATCATCCCCGAACACTTCGAACACCTACATTAGGCGCTCTATGTCACATTAGGCGCCTAATGTAGCGCTCAATGTGTCCTGAATCATCCCCGAACACTTCGAACACCTACATTAGGCGCTCTATGTCACATTAGGCGCCTAATGTAGCGTTCAATGTCACATTAGGCGCTTCATGTAGGCGTTCAATGTCTACGGCACATCTTCGAACACTTCGAACGCCTAGTATAGGCGCTCTATGTCACTTTAGGCGCCTCATGTGGCGTTCCAAGTATACTGGAAGTCTTTTTGACCATTTAGGCGCCCTATGTAAGTGTAGTAACTTTATATACTTCTTTTGAACATAAAATGCAAGGGTATTTGAGGTATAATTGAGGTGTAGATGGTAAGTTTGATCAAGTAAGAATAAGATTGAATCCTGAGTGAATTAGTAGGACGGATGAACTTGGAAAGATACGAACATGGAGTGTTTGAGGTGCAAGACCATATACTTGAGATGTAAGATGTATGTGTGTGTATATTATATGTTTGATACGAAGTTACATGTGCATCCTGCATCATGACATGGGCACTTGCATTTGTTTTGAGATTTGTTTTGCGAAAGAACATGTGTTACAAGAAAAGTTTAAAGTTTTCGAAAGACAAAATGGCTGCTGGTTGATCACAGGGTATAAAAGTCACGTCTGCGAAGGCAGGGTATAAAAGCGTGACCTGTGGATCAACAGCAGGGTATAAAGTATGTTATGGGGCCGTGGACCTATCAGCACGGAAAATAAAGTATTTTATGGGGCCGTGGACCTTTCAGCACGAATATATGATATATGTAATGGGGCCGTGGACCTTTCAGCACGGATATATGATATATGTAATGGGGCCGTGGACCTTTCAGCACGGGGTATAAAGTTATATGTTATGGGGCCGTGGACCTTTCAGCACGGGGTATAAAGTTCTGTTTGCTGTGGACTGATCACTCACAGGGTATAAAGTTCTGCTACGCGAAGAATATGATATGTAAAGTGATGAAATGTTTTGTGAAATGACATGCATGACATGTTTATGAAAGAAGACATATGCATGGGTGTTGTGTGTGATTTTAAAGAAGTACATGCATCATGATACACGAAGCATAAGACTTGATATGCAAGAGATGTGACTAGTTTATGACTTGTTTATGTGATACGTTGTTTTAATACATGCTTGTTCTCGTACCCGTATACCATATATGTGCTTTATCTGTTTTGAGAAATTATTATTGAGATGCTATTTGTTAACCCGAGCACCTATATTTTGGGCAATGATTTATACACTGGTGACTCGTCGTGTGTGATTCCGTAAGGTGTATAGACGGGTTACTTGCTGGCGATAATTTCGCTAAGAACAGTTACTCCATTCCTTTTCAGGTGAGCCTGAATATGAGTTGATATTTATCGAGGACGATGGCGAGTGGGCTCAATGGGATGACGAACATGGGAATAGATAGATGCTGGATTATTTTCTCTGAGATTGGAAACTCAATGTTGTTATGTTGTTCTGATATTTATGTTAGCTAGATGACCAAACACTTTTTAATTCCGCTGCATTTTCTGGTTTTAATGACGATGAAGTTATAAATTTATCAACGTTTCCGCTGATTTATCTTACGTCATAGATGATGAATGCTTGATCCGCTTTGACGCTTCGTAGTTCTCATAGTAGACTACGGCGGGTGTACTGGTTCCGATGACAGTGTCGGGCCGGGGCGCTACAAGCGGCGTGTCTTTGTTTGCATCGACCAAGAACAATATCCGATTCGTGTCAATCTTTGCAACCGGAGAGAACGTTTTAGAATAAATCAACACCGCTGATATTTGTATATCCTTTTGCTACTAGTCAGTCTTGATATCGTTCAATAGATCTGTTAGCATTATGTTTTATAGTGAAAATCCACCTACGCCCAACAAGCCTCTTTCCTTCTGGTAGCTTACACTTATCCCGCGTTCTATTCCTTTCAAGTGCTTCCATTTTTGGTTTAATGGCATGTCTTCGTTCTTTCTCTTGTTTTGTCTCATGTGCATTTTTTAGAATATCCTGATTGTGTAGACTCGTAGTGAATACCTTTACAGATTCTGACATGCTCCGTGGCCTAATTTCTCACTGGATATCTGCTAGCTTTAGAGACTCGTTCCTAAAAGTATCGTGCTAGTGGAACACCCCAGTTACTCCTACTTAGAAGAACATATGTACTTTTTCTGGGCACGTTAGAACTAATAATGTCAATAGAAATAGCATCGTGAACCACGATATCTGAATAGAGCGATTCACATACCTATTGTTGAATATAATCCAAAGGTGGATGTGAAACCTTTATAGACAAACAAACCATCAACATATGGCGAAATGGTTGACGGAGAGTCTACGCATCTTCAAGTATAACACAAAACATCTTATAAGATAGAAAAACAAGGGCTAAAAATGGGAAAAAATAATTACGTGATTGTTAGATATGTCCATGGGCGTTTCTGGCTTTGTCTTTCAGCCTAGAATTTCTGCAATAACTTCAAATTTAGTACGAATTGTCCAAAGCTTCGGTGAGGAAACGAATTCAGGCATAGCGCATTCGTTTGATATTCTGAACAACGGCAAGTCGCAAAGTTGCTATTTGTGATCGAACGTTGTCGTTCTGGTGATGAAAGAAAGGCAGTGGCAATTCTTTTTTCCTTCTATTTGTACAATAAGTAGTATCTTAATCGTTCAATCAAACATATGTTATATAATTTAATGTTTATTAAACAAACTACGCAGTAGGTTTATAGATGTCTTCTCTTGAGTATTCGCAAAAGAACGTAACTTTGGAATAAGCGTTAGGATGGTAAATGAGTAAGTTTTTCGTTAGATATATTAATGGTTACTCATCGACTAATAAAATTATGAAAAAGGAATTAAAATTTTTATGGTATTGAATATAGCAAAACAAGAGGTTTGATTTTATTATTTTGTTTTTTATGAGTTAATGAATAAATACTAGAATGTCTAATAGTTATTTATTATCCATATTACAATTTACCATTTTAAAATTAGGTAATTTTTTGTGTTTTAAACATTACTCTTGGTTATATTAAAAAAGAGAGAGAGGTAACATCGAGGTACATAATACATCGCCATACAACCGTGATTATGGTGTGTTTTAAATTAGAGTTTGAATTTTCTAGAAATTCAAACTCTAATTTAATACGCACCAAAATCTTGATGTTTGTTACGCCATGGTACAATGTCATTACGTCAGGATCTTGTGTATATACACAAAAAGCAGTCAAATATTGTCGATATATATCACTATATTGATTTCTCAATCTAACCCTGAATAGTGTTTTTATTACATTATATATATTACAATATATTTATTGTTGTGTCATGATGGTTCCCAATACAGTCTTTGATCAAAAAACACACCGTTAGATGGATAGGAATCGATTCCGGGAGGAAGTCTGAATATTTTCCGTTGCTTTTGTCGACTTTACGTAAGCGGGAGAAGAGAAGATCCAATTTTAGAATAAGCTTGAAAAGTGTGTATTGGCACATAAATATTTTTCCAAGTCGGAGTGTGGGGCGGTTTTGACCTAACAATATATAGCTGGACATAATTGTAAAAAAAGGAAAAAAAACTCTTAATAATGCAGGCCTATGGGTGTTAAGCAAACCAAACTGTTCACGAACACTTCAAATTTAGATCATATTTGTTTTGAGCTCAATCGGTAATTTTAATTAAACAAGATGCGTTCAAACACTTAATTGGATTCCTTTACTAAACGAGCTAAATTGTTTGTGGACTATTCGACTTATTTAATGAGTTATAAATTTATCGAGCCAAATTTAAACAAATTTTTAGGCTCGTTAATCTAAACGATCTGAAATAAACTTTTTGTGAATCTAAGCAAACTCAAACAAGAAAACTCATTATTCGATTTGGCTCGGTTTATTTACCGCCCGAAGCCGTTTCATTTAACAGAATAAAGAGTGGCCCAAAAGTCAATATTCGGCCCATGTTTTCAGCCCATCTTTCCTTATTCCATACGTTTAGACTTGGAAGTTTTCTTGTTCCCAAAGTTTTCCGCCTGTTTCAAGTAGCAAAAATCGGCTGAGTAGCTGAACCATCAGAAAACTATTAACGATGGAAGATCACAAGACGATAACTCAAGGAATCGGAGAACTCAAGTACGATACTCTTCGATCTGGTCTTCAAGGCGTCAAAGGGGACATCCTCGAATCCCATCCTCTGGAAACTGCTCAGCACAATGTAAATTATTTCCCCCTCAATCCGATTATCTTTATCAAATCCATGTTATGATTATGATTTTTCATGTTATATCTTGTCAATTGATGTTGCTTTTTTCTGATTTAGTAATGGCAGTGTAATTATTTATCTTTATATCGATAGGTGAATGTATGGAAAGAGCGTATTGGCAGGAAGACTCAGGCCGACATTTACGGCTCTGCTTTCACCTTGAGGGCGGCATTTGAACGTGATATTCTCTCCAAGTTAGTTCCTTTTCTGGATATGTTACTGATTGCTCCTCCGTGGATGATAAATGACAAGTATTTTGGTTGGTTGCGGTTAGGGTTCTTACAATTTGTAATTTGTCCAACTAATTCAGGCTCTTTTTTCCTTCTTTGAATCCATTAACCTTTTCAGTGATTTACATTGTCTGACTTTTTTTCCCTAGCGGTAAGATATCAATTCCCTAGCCTTCCAAAGCACGAATCCCCTTGTATTCCGATTTTCCTGGGTATAAGAAAACAAGAGTGGGGAATTTGTTCTCTTTTGTGATTATTGTTTGTCTCTATATTCTGATGTCTTGTGTTGTTACATCTTTTTCTTCCTTATTTGGGGTGAACTTTGTTGTAAATATTCTATTGTAGTTGTTAGTTTCCAAAGCAAACGTTGCTGCTCTAATTGGATCTAATTCAAGTGGATTTTCTGGGCCCTTAACGTATGGTTTGATCTTGTTATGAAGTGATACCTGTGGCTCCTCTGAAGTGCTTTGATTCTTTAATTGTTCTGCAAGGACTCTGTATTGCTAGACATTTAGATGCATGTCTCTTGTTATATTTTTTCATGGATTGGACTGCTATTAGGCTTTTTCGGTTTATCTGCTTACACTACTAGGTAGGATTCAAATGTAACTGCTGCGGGCTTTCTGTTTTAGTACCAAGAGGCGAATCCATATCTGAAGAAAATATGTAATAGGTTTAATTACTGCAAATTATGAGAAATAGTAAGTGAGGTCTTATTAAAGAAAGGAGAGTGAAGGAGAGAAAATACTTCATCTTAAGGTAGACAATTTTCTTACACTACTCTTTGGTATCTAACTAAGCTTCCTCACTTATCTTACATTTCAACCATTCTTGAGCCAAGTTGTAAATCTGCAAGTCTAACTAAAATGAATGCGTGCTTTATGACCGCTAAACTGGCTAAACACTCTAGCCCTTTGTATCAAGTCACTATGTAACCTTGATTGGATTTTACTAATTTGTGTTACATAGAAGTACTAAATTGCAGCCCTTGTGTTCAGGGTGCTGAATTTAACTCTCCGATATTTGACCTTAAGCTTTCAGTGCAGCATTCTTTTTCCATTATTAGTCGCCCATATTCTAATGAAATATGCATGGAGACTAATTTTACAAACCTCTTATTGATACAAAAGATAGTGTGATTACTCTGGGAGACTTTAAGTAAAGTCTGAGCTTAGAAGTTGTCATATTATTGAAGCCTTTAACTGCTGGGATTGGCAGATGCTTTAAATAGAATAACACTCAATAAACAGTTGAGCTTCATATATTCCCAATTGAGGCTTAGATGCGTTGAGAAAATGGTATTATATGGCCAGGAAAGTGTGTTAACATGGTTTTGGACATCGAAAAATTCCCGACAGATGGAAAAGTAAGCAGTTGGTAATCCTATGTAAAAGAAAGGTGATATAAATGAGCATGCGAATTATGGAGACATTGTGTTAATGAGTCAAACTGGCATGTATAATTGAGAAAGAGCTTAGGAGGCAGACATATTTCAGAGAATATGTCTGCATATCAACTTGGATTCGTGCTCGAGGATATCCGGAGAAAGTTGTGAACATCCTAAGAAATCTAATAGAGAGACACTTTTGAAAAGAAAGAACACCTTGCATCTGGTGTTTTTTTTAGAAGCCATTTGGATTCTGGCGAACCTTCGTGGATGTTTTTTTGGGATAGGCTTGAGTATTATTGTTTTATTACCTCCCCCCTCCCCTCCCCAAAAAAAAAAAAAAAAAA
>AP025047.1:887185-898338 GCA_036186865.1 Eustoma russellianum | reverse complement strand
AAAAAAAAAAAATAATTCTGGTAATGGTGTTATGATGATGGTGGTGGTGTGTGTGTTACTTTTTTCCTGCCATTGTTATTGGTTCTCTGAGAAAGTGCAGGATTATGGCGTCTTTTCCACTCGTTTAGGATAATTGAACTCTTCTCGTCTGTGTATGTGTTGGGGAGGGTCTTCCGAGGCAGCTTTTTATTCTTTTTTCTATTTAATGGTTGCCATGGGTTCCTTGAATGTAGTAATAATACAGGAATATGGTGTCGTTTTCACACTGCCATTGAGATGAATAACTTTCTGGACTTTGATTCTTTTTATATATAAATTTAAAAAAATTGAGATAACGTTTTTCAATAGATCTTGGGTTTCCTTCTTTTATCTGTCAGGAGATTTCGAAGGCCACCAGGACCAATTCAATCATCCTTTTTGGGATTGGATGCTGTGACAGGGGCCTTGGACAACATTGGTTTTGAGGATTACTTGAATGGTAAGGACATCCGACCAGAGCTGTCTGAGCCTGTCTGCTAAAATTTTCTTGTTCCTTTTGTCGTCGTTGTGGTCATATAGTAATTGCTACTAAACTTCTGAGTTATAAGACAATCAGAGATGAAATTGCTAGTAAACTTTGCCTGTGTTTCCATAGCATTGTGGTTTGTAAGGAGTGCTTTGTGTGATTGATTGTTCCTTGCAGATCCGAGGGAGTCAGAAACCTTGTGCCCGGCAGATCTACATCATGGTATGGAAGTGCGTCTGGGATTATCCAAAGGGCCAGTTAGCCGCAGTTTCATGTGAAGCATCGAAGCAGATCCAAGGATGCAACCACTGCAACCTCTGTATGGACATCGGCTGATGGCATACCTTAAAAGTTTTTTTCTTGTGATTGCCGAGGGGAACTATATATCTCGTGATATTTCTGTATGAATATGATTACTGACTGCTTGCTTGGAAGCATTTGGAACAACTCCGGAGCAAAATTTAGGATTCTGTTCATGCCATAATTGCATTTATAGCTTCCGTCTTGTGGATTATCTTTGACCCGTATTTGAAATTCTTACTCTTTGAGTCTAATATTCGTATTGGTTAAAAAGTAACAGTTAGATGAATAGTAGTTATCTTTGGACTATTTAATTACGCATTTCAAAAACATATTAATAGTTGCTAATCTTACTAGTACGTGGGCAGGTCTTAGAACAATTGATAAAGTTGTTTTGTGACCTTGAGGACACAGTTTCGAGCGACGGGAACAGATTCTTGCACAAAATGTGGGGTAAAACTGCGTATATCAGAACGATCTGGCTTCTTTACAAACCATGCACAAACGCGTGAGCTTAGTGCACTGGAAATGCTCTAGTCTTAGTGGCACATTTGTGGGAGCTTACCTTGGTAAGATGATAGAAACTTATAGTAATTTTTTGAGCTGCTATATGTTAACAATCGGAAGTAGTATGACATTTTTACACGACGTGAGTCGTTAGCTAGGACAGGTTGTTCCATGCAGACGCCTAACGTGTGAATTGCATACGTTAACTGCTCAGGCGGTTACTAGGTGGAACATAAAATATGCGACAACAGAGAGAGAGAAGATTTTTTATCAAGATTCAGGAGAAGTTGATGGAATCTTCTATCTATAATACATCCAATCTAAGTACTTAGTATCGGAATTACTATTTCTACCTCCAAGATGTTTTAATTCATACTTTATAAAATAATTCTTGATTGAACTGTTCTAGCTTTTTTTTTTATACTTTTATATATTGTCTTTATGATTTTGGATGCACATAAATGTAATGTATCAAAGTATTCAGCATTGAGTTACAACTTTTCTTCTAATTTTTTTCTTCTTTTTTTTTTTTCCTCCTTAATGATCAAATATTATAATTAAACTGTCTTCTGACTTCTATAGTAGTTTGTCTTTTTGATTTTGGATGGACTTTAGCTTATCATCTCATGAGACATTAATCACTAACAAATTTAATTTACACCAAAAGTTTATGTTACTAGCAAATTCACAAGAGGTTACCGAGAAACGTTTGAATGACTTTAAATAGCATATGAGGACCTTAGTGTTCCATATTAAAAGTTTTTTTGCAAAGTGTAAATCGAAAATATATTTCAACTAGAGTTTACCTTATAAGCAAATTCACAAAAGGTTACCGACAAGGTTTGAATTCCTACACAGCGGATCATCTAATTCTTTGGCGCATCTTAAACTACTTATCATCTAACTTACTAACAAGATTTGAAACAAGTCCTCGCAACATATGTTTACTGATAGATTATATATGATATTACCAGCTTAAATCTTGGTCAACCGTAATATGAACGTTTTGATTTTGTCGTCACTTTTTTATACCAGAACATGTTTAGACTCAAATATCCAATAGACATTGAACTTTAAATCTTTGATCTAAAAAAATGCTAAACGATATGAGCGGAACTCGTATATGTTGAAACGATTCATCCAATATTTGAAACCTTTAGCATGGCGTCACCTAACTGGGTGCGTGGCACAAAGGGAATATCAATCAACATACATCACAAAGAAAAACAAAATAAGTTGGCGTTTGGTTGGGGAAATGGGAATAAAGAAATAGGTTTGGAGGAATCCAAACCCATTTTGGCTGTTTGCTTGAGGTAAATAGGAGAATGAATTTCATTTTGATATCCAACTCGTTTTTTTGATATACTAGACCCCTATCTATCAAAATGTGGGAAGCAGGAATGGGGAGCCGCCGGTCAACGACGCCGGCCTGCCGCCAGTCCGCCGCCGCCGGCCACCAGTCCGCCGCCGCCGGCCACCAGTCCGCCGCCGGTCCGCTGCCGCTGGCGACCACTATTCCGACCGGTCAGTATTTCCATTTCCACTTTAATACCAAACAACTATCACTTTTAACCCCAAATCCATTCCCTATCATATCCATTTCGATTCTAATTCCGATTCTCAAGTGCCAACCGAACGCGACCTAAATATATGAACTATCACTTTCGTTCATCTTCCGGCTCCCATTATAACTGACACTCTCTGATAGTAGTATTTTCACTCTAATTTCCCGTTAACTCTGCTAACCCTAGATTCCCTAAACCTCTCACCTTTTTCCTCTCACTGAAGGTCACTCCTTTAATGGCTTCCCGTGTCTTCCTCCAAACCCTAACTCAATAATTCCCCCAACTTTATTACCCCTAAATTCCCAATTAATTTACACCCTTTCTTCAAAAAATGGAAGCTCGCCGTGTCCCTCGCACCGTAAGCGACCCTAAGGTCCGGCAGGTCGGTTTCTTCGCACCCGGGGGTCCATCCAACCGCTCACAATTGGGTCCATCTTATCCTGTTTCCTCCTCCCCTCCTGCCTCCGAGATTTCGCCGTCCGGCAACTCTCTCTCGCCGGTTATGATACCTCCGCCTCGCCATCTCTCCTCCGACATTTCTCGATTGGCTAATTTTCCTGCTGGTGGTCCGCTTTCTCCCCTTCGTGCGCGTGATTCGATTCCTGTTGGGAGCTATAATCCTTCGGAGTTTGCTTCTCCTACCGCTCCTGAGTTCAACGAGGACGGTCGCTCGCCTAAATGGGCTGTTCGCCGGAGTAATTCTGGGAAATTCGCTTCCTCTCTTCCAGCTGGTGGATTTGATATGTCTGGAGTTAAGCAGAATATTGTTCCACCTAGTCGTTTGACCACGGTTTCCACTCTCAACCTGCCTCTTGGTTTAACAAGTACTGTTATTAATGCGTATTTAGTTTTCTTATTTTCATTCCATTTGTAGTTCATTTAGTATTTGGGTTGGTTTTGTTGTCTTTTTCCTGTGCTGGGAGGTTTGATTTTTCATTAGTTGCATGAATGCCGGGTTAATTGTGCAATGTGATTTAAAATAGAGAAAGATGGGGAAGCTAGTATTCAGGTGTCGAAGGAGCGAACGGGAGGGGGTTCAAAGCCTCTAAAAGAAAAGACGACCAAGGCAGAAAGGCGTGCACTTCAAGAAGCTCAAAGAGCTACCAAGGCTGCTTCCAAAGGTGAACCCTGCAAAAATTCTCTACTTTTATTGGACTATATCAGTAGACGGGCTCTTTTCACCTGCTTCTCTGTCTTTCCGACCATAGTTTGGTTACCTTTATATTAAATATGTCAGATACTAGTTTCAGTAAGGTTTTGCTTATTGATTAGAATTCAGGGCAAAGTCAAGTGAAAAACAGAAAAAGGAAATTAAATAGTCAGATGAATTTTTCTTCTCCACCTTTATGCCCATGTCCCTTGAGGCAGTTTTCGTCACAAGTTTTATGCCTAAGATATCTGTGCTTGGTACCTGAATATAGCACCATTCAAACTTTTGCAATCTTTTCTACAAACATCCTGGATCTTTTAACTTTTCAACAACTTCTACAATTGTACTTTTTCTTTCATTGACTTGAATCATACTTGAAGCAGTATGCATGCTGAAGAAACCGGTACATTGTATATATTAGCTGTGCTATTGATGTTTTTTGTTTCAATGAATTCTTTTTGGTCTGTGATGAACATTTAGCAGAGCCTTGTGGAACTTTCTAAATCATGATGATTGTCCAGCTGAAGGGATTAAGACAACTGCCACTGCATCTGGAGGAGTCTCATCAGCAAATGCTAACCCAGGGAAGGCTTCAAAGGCCTCTTTGCAAGGGAAAGACAGCTCTTCCGTCGCAGCTCCTGAGAAAAAAGCTGGTGATCGATACGTTGAGAAAGAGAGAAAGAAAGATGCACCCCATCCACGAATGCAGTTTGATGATCAAAGTCGTGTGGAGAAGGCAAAGAAACGTTCTGTTGTGAAACAGACTGAGGCAAGAAACAGGGTTGAACTTTTCAGGCATTTGCCTCAATATGAACATGGAACACGACGTTTTGATCTTGAATCAAGGCTATTTCAAGTTGGTCATGTTCACCCTGCTGTTTACAAGGTGATGGTTAAATTTTGTCGCCACCTAAAGTGTTTCGGTGTTCATGCATCGGATGTTTGTAATACACTCAAAAAGGTCATTGGCAGATTGATATGTTCACTATTTTCTATAATTTCGCACCATGCTTGAATCTATATAAATATGACTGCTTCTTTAGAAGTTCTTGGGCCTGAGCACAACTTTCAGCTGATAACAATTGTCTGGTATGGTGATCAGGAAGTCTGATATGATGTGTGCGTCCCCTGTCCCCTCCTTTCTCTTTTCTTAGATTTCCCTGATTGTGTTATATATGATATAATCAGGTTGGGTTGCGGTACTTGGCTGGTGATATTTCTGGTGGTAATGCACGATGTATTGCGATGCTACAAGCTTTTCAAGAGTCAATCAAAGATTATTCAACGCCACCTGAAAAAGCTCTGATCAGGGATTTGACTGCAAAATTAAATTCTTATGTGTCTTTTCTGATCGAGTGCAGGCCACTTTCAATAAGTATGGGAAATGCCATTCGGTTTCTCAAGACACGGATTGCCAAATTGCCATTAACTTTGTCTGAATCAGAAGCAAAAGCAGCTCTTATGTCGGACATTGGTCGTTTTATTAACGAGAAGATAATACTAGCTGATAAGGTCATTGTGAAGCATGCTGTCTCTAAGATTAGGGATGGTGATGTTCTTCTCACGTATGGGTCTTCTTCTGCTGTTGAAATGTTACTATTACATGCTCATGAGCTTGGAAAAAAGTTCCGTGTTATGATAGTGGATTCTCGTCCAAAGCTTGAAGGAAAGCTATTACTTCGCAGACTGGTAGAGAGGAGTATTAACTGTACATATACTCACTTAAATGCTGTTTCTTACATTATGCACGAGGTTACCCGAGTATTTTTGGGTGCTTCATCAATATTATCTAACGGAACAGTTTACTCGAGGGTTGGAACAGCGTGCGTTGCAATGGTTGCCCATCAGTTCCGTGTTCCAGTTCTAATCTGTTGCGAAGCGTATAAGTTTCATGAGAGGGTTCAACTCGACTCAATCTGTTCTAATGAACTTGGTACGCATCTATCCTGTTTGGATGCTATTATGGTGGCATTTTGTGATCATTACTTTTACTAGTCTGTTTGCCATTGCAGGTGATCCAGACGTCATAGCGAATGTTTCTGGTGGAAAAGGAATGAACTATCTGGATGATTGGGCAAGTAATGACAAGCTTCAGGTTTTAAATCTCGTGTAAGTGTAAAGTTACTCCTGTGTGCAATTCAAATTGCCGCTTTTGAGCATTGATGAGTCTTCTTGTGGCGTTTTCTTTGTCACAGCTATGATGCAACACCTTCAGATTATGTATCAATGATTATCACTGATTATGGCATGGTAACTATTCAGATTGTCGCACTCTTTGTTTGGTGGGATCCTGTTGGTTGTCTTATAGATTTGATTTGCTTACTGAAACTGGCCAAATGTGCAGATCCCCCCCACAAGTGTGCCAGTTATTGTCCGTGAATATCGCAGAGAACATTTGTGGACATAAACAAGTACCTTGCCTCCTGATTGAAAGGTTCCAGGATTTCTCAAATCTGGGTCGTAGCAAGAATTTTTGACCTTCTCGGGAACTTTAGATATGGTTTATTCTTCCTTTTTGGGTTTTTGAATAAATGGTTTCTTGTGTCACAGTGTACTTACAAGTTTTGAGGGAGTTTTTGTTCTTCACCTGACTGTGAAGAGTGCCACTTTCGCCTCTCCAGTCAGTTCTTTTAAGTCTATCGGTGTATTAGTTCTTCTTTACCCAATGAAATAACCAATGAAATGCACCAGATGTACCTGAATCTTTCTTAATGATCAGTTGCCAGTTATCCCGTTGAACTACTAGCTGTTTTTAGTTGCCACAGAACCGAAACAATGCCTCTTGATAATAGTCCAGTTATTACTCGGATTAAGATTGATTCGAAGAGGTTGATAGTTTGAAACCAGGGACACGCACAATGTGGGTGCTCCACTGCTGCTAGACCGATGGTCTATTTTACGGGACATCTTGTGTGGGTCACTGCGTAAGTCTTCACCTAACTTAGGAGGCCGCTAGGTTCCTGATTTACATCCTCTACGGTGTTCTTTAGAGCTGGGGTTTACTCCAAGATTTTGATGATAGGAAGTTGTCTCTCCGCAATCTATCACCGGCAAGCAATGCCAAATGAAAAGTTAAATTTTGGCACACATGAATTACTATATAGGCATATGAATTCCAAAGGCAAAAATCAAGTATGCATTTTATTTCTCTAGATGCGGGATAACTTGCACCCCACGTTACGGTTAAAATGTTTACAATGGTATTCCTCGAAGAACATCAGCTTTACTATTTACAGAAGAAACAATTGCGAGAACGACAAGCCCACCTAAAAGAACAAGAAGAACTGCCAAAGAATTCACCAACAATGCCTCCCTGGAATAACGGGACATCGATCCACTGGCCTGAAGAAACGTAGCTTTCTCTAAAATACCAGTGGTGCAAGTAGCGATTGCAAGGGCATAAATGTAAATACCAAAAAACACGTGCCACCGCAAAACACCAGCTTTGCTGCTTCTTGAACTACCTGGGTACCAGAATTTTGCAAATCCAATCGCCCACTGCATTCAGAATGGAAAAGGAAAAAGTATCAATACTGTGTGTTAAAAGTGGCACCTAAGCCCCCCCCCCCCCCCCCCCCCAAAAAAAAAAAAAAAAGAAAAAAAGAAAAGGTGCAACTATTAAGAAATGGCGAAAGCCTAACGTCACTGGTAGTGATGAGGTAAAATAAATGCAAGAATGAAGCTCAAGGAACAAGGAAGCAACAAAGCATAAACAAGTGCAGGATTGAGACAAGCAGACCTGAATACAGAATAAGAGAAGGCAAGCGATGCCCAGCCATGAGTGAAGGCTGTAGAAAGTTTCAAGGCCTTTGTCCTTATGGAACTTCCAGGATGCCCATAGACCAATCATGCTCAAACAGAAAGCAAGAAAATGCAAAAAGAAATGCACTAGTTTTCTGAAGCTTTTTGTACCAGGCACTGTCTTGTATGCCATCATAGCTGCAACATGTTCATGTTATCATATATGTTAAACTCAGCATCAGTAAACCATTCTTGATGTCTACTTGACTGCGGATCTATTGAGCAAAAAGGAGAAACTCAACAACCTCGGTGGATTAGGAAACTCAAACCAAGAAAATAACTAGAGAATACATGCATTTACATCCAGGAAAATAGTGCCAAAAGTAGATACAAAAGGAAACGGTTTCATAACAGCAAGATCTCATTAAGAGTGTAATCTCATCAGGACAGCCAAGGTCAGAACCAACAGAAGGTAATGCAACGAAACAAAGCAGCAATAACAATGTTACCTCATTGCCTTAGAGGCTCCCGCCTATGGCGGAGTATTGGGGATCGGATGTATGCAACCATACCCATGTGTTAGAAACACATAGAGGTTGTTTCCCAATGACCCATAATGAAAATTGCGTTAAGTTGTGTCGATCAACTGAGACTTCAAAATATAGGAAATACAAACAATTTAGTAAGTCATTTTGCTTGAACTCAAAGAAGAGTGTGTCATTGACTCCATTGAAAATGGAAACCTTGAGCTACAACTTACCAGTTCCTAAATATTGAACAATACACCCTGGCATTTATGAGAAGGACTGGAAGCAATTCCTTAAAACCGCCAATTAATACGCTCAAATATAATTAACAGCGACTCAAACATCCTAGTACATGGCTAAGAACTGAGGAAATGACTATCAGTCAACCATGTACCAAATTCACAGAGTATGCGCATAAAAAATGCCTCGATACTTGACCAAGGGTTAACTAGTATCCAGGTACACATCTAAGCTCTACTGTAGTTTCTAAAACAGCCAGAAATTTTCCTACATTTCCAGTTGAATCATAAATTTCAAGTATAATTAGAGTAACCAGATGGGTCACTTGTGGAATGTAAATCTCACATACCTTCGCCATTTATAAGCACGAGACCAATCACCATGAATACAGGATGTACCTGCACAAGATAAATCTCCAATTTTACCAAAAATAGGAGCTCCAATCTACATAACTCTACTGGAAAATTATAATAAAGAAAACAAATTGACACTAAAAAGACAAATTCTAGGCCGCAGCCAACTACCCAAACGACAGTTACAGATACTAGCCCACCAATTTCCGAATTCAATCTATAAACATAAACCTAAGATCTTCACAACGTCAATCTCAAGCTCTTCAACTAGCTGAACTCCAATCGAGCTTGACTTCAGTTGCCGACAGCATATTACTAAAAGAATCAAAAACCCATTTGCTTCAACCATTGTATATCATGAGAAATAGTCGTAGGGACTATGATAAGAAAACAATGGGCGTGTTTAAGGTATTTGAAAATTAACTTAGTAAAAAGTAAAAAAAGAAAAGCAAAGGCGAAAGGAAGTTGAAATTGGTCTTTTATGACAAGAAAAGCTTCACTCCGCCCGTTATACGCTTTCTTTAATTGTAAGAAAAAACCATTTACTTTCAGTTATACTTTGGCTTCATTAATGCCGACACTTAATCTTCTGCACCAAGCTAAGCTTTAAGTAGGGAAAAGTTGGTTGCTTACATTGCAGATGAGATCTTTGTCGTTGGAGAAGAGGGCCAACCCTCCTCTGTAATGCATAGTCCATGTAAGCACCACAACTGTAACTGCAATCCCCAGCATCCTCACCGCTAGGTAGATCGGAAATTTCACAAACACCGTCGCAGCCATTTGTGGGAAGCTAAAATTTGGGTAGACTTTTTTGGTTCTGGTTTTATAGGACTATTTCTTTACTTCTCGTCCCAATATGATTGACGAAAAGATTGTGTGCACGGTAAGCTGTAGTAATAAAATTTTGCTAATAAAGAGTGTCACATATACTGTTTCCAAGAGACCGAGACCCTGTTGCTTCTTGTTTGGGAAAACAACAATTTTAAAAACACAGTTGAGTCGAGTGTCGGAAGTCGATTGGTAGGGGTCAACGAAACCTCCATTTTTACTAAAGTTTTTAACTTACGCTTTTTACATGAGAGGCTGTTACATTTTTTTTTTTGAAAGAATCTCCCTCTCTTTTTAACTTTTCATAAAGTAATGGTGTTATATATCTATATTAATATGCACTACAAAGTTAACATATAATAATACAAACTTTCCAGTAATACAATTACTACTTAAAAAAGGTTGAACCTCAACCAGTAAGTATCGTTGCCACCCCCAGTTTCACATGATGTATAAGGATAAAATTAGGTTCCTAGAGCTCGATAGTAGAGGTTTGTCATAGTACAGGGACTACACAAGGAGTCCATTGGCAATGGATGAAAATCCGACGGACTAGCCTATCAAGTCATTCTATAGGTCAATAGTGCTCCCACATTATGCAGCTGGCATAAAGGGAGTTCAAACATTCTTGACTTCGACAATGTTCGAAGTACTGACGTTCCTTTCGAAACCTCGTATCTCAAAATACAAGGATATTTACTGGGGGACAATTACTAACTGATCTTTACAGGTAAAAGAATGTTGGGACTACGCACTAACCCAGAAAAGAAACAGGTAAAAAGGCAAAGTGGCTCCCCTTGTAGCCATGACCGAAACTCAAGAAAGGTTGGGCAACAGTTTGGATTTTGATAAACTATATTTTGACTCATACCACTCCATATAAGAAACTCTCTCGCTATTGTGATTGTTGTTATGTTGACATTGTATCGTATTTTAATAGAATAAGATAACGTATCATCGAGTTCATTTCTAATAATAGTATAATAATCAACAACAACGACATTATCCCATTGTCTTAGAGACTCCTGTCTATGACAAAGTATAGGAGATCGGATGTATGCAACTATACTCATGTGTTAGAAACACACAGAATAAATGACTTTCCTTATTGCAACAATCTTCGGAGGTAGGCAATTCGGAATAAGTCGGGATGCGGGTGTATCAAAATAAAGGTAACTTTATAAACTTTACAGTTACAAAATAAAGAACTGATGTCAAAATGAAAACAGTTGAAAGTGGAAAGCAAGCATTGAAAGGAATGATCAAAATACCAGTGGCTTAAATGGAAACATATGTACCAAAAAAAATTCCACTTCACGAAAAGTCTTGCTTTTAAAGTTAAGAGACAAAAAAAAAAAGTTTTCTACACAGAAATCTCAACCATTTAACATTATATACTTTTCTCACAAGAGTCAAAAAAAAAAAAAAAAAAAAAAA
>AP025047.1:717513-887175 GCA_036186865.1 Eustoma russellianum | reverse complement strand
AAAAAAAAAAAAAAAAAAAAAAAGTACTGGACATCTACATTTTCACTATGCTTCGACGGGATACTACAAACTAATGTTATCTTAAATTGTTAGATTATATTATTTGTTCTATTGGTTCTTTATTTGTTTTGGTAGTTGAGATATCATTATTTAGAAGTCAGACCATCAATATTTGAAAACATTATTGTGAATATAATTTGAAGCCTAATATGACTTTTTGATGATGAGTCCGTTTGGCTATATATTTATGGCCATTTTTTTAGCCTCGAAAACTTAATCCAATTCGATTCGATTTAACTTGTTTCGAATGTTCTAGCCTCAAATATGTTGGACATATAATCCAATTCAATCCAGTCTAACTTTTTTCGAGCCAGATGACGGTGTCAATTTATACACACGGGACATGTGCGGTACATTACGATCTCCATCTCTATCTATCAGCATCATGTCATCTTATGCCTATGCAGTCTTAGAATAGATCCGAGATGTGTTGCTAGGAAAAAAAAAGAAAACATCATCACGATCTATATCTATGTTTATATCTATGCTTTGTTAGAAAAAATCCATATTTATCTAACGATGATTATACTCCCATGGAACATAAATAAATTGGTGTAGTTGAAAGGATCAAAGTATCGAGATACATGGTTTAAGAACTTGTTAATAATTATCAAATTATGCAAAAAGAGCCCAACGTAGATGAGTATCCAGATGACATAACTTTCAACAGATTAATAAAAATGTTCATGCTGAATAGTTCTAAATATATTTTTTTTTTCTTCTTTTTGTTACAAAAGGAGGTATAACCTTAGTTCCTTAACATTTCTACTCCTCTGGCAAGTTGAGAATTGAGCATTGGCTGCTGCTCTTCATGCCCCAAATAGCCAATTACAGGGTCATGATCAACTCTTTTGACACTCAATTTAAGTTCAATCATTACTGACTTGAGTTCAGAAACTATTTACTCCATAATGAATAAAAACATATTCCTTCCATTTCAAAAATATTATCACAACGGATCAATATAAAAGATTAGTCAAACATTAATTAAGTTTAGATCCAAAAAAAATATTCAACACAATTGTTTGACAAAAATAGTCTTTTCAGTATTTAAGACCAAATTACACTTAACAATATACAAAATACTTTGACGATTTAATTTTGAATACTCCCTCCATCATGAAAATATTGTTATAATTTGAATTAAGTATTATTTAAAAAGTCAAACTATTTTTGCTGCTATTATCATTCTATCCTTAGATAATTAATGTAACTAAAGAATTCATGTTAAAAGATACCACAGAAAATTTGACTGCTAATGTCTTTCTAATTTTAAAAAATGAATAATATTTTTGAGACAAACAAGACTACTTTCTAGTCATAGGGTTAGGGATATGGATTTCTCTGGATTCATCCATATCCCCAACCCTATGACTAGTACGTTAGCAGAGGCTGGGGAAGACTTGTCACGCAGCCTCTCTGAAGAACTTACAGAGAAATGATCATTTTCATGTTCATGTTTCTATTTAATGAATCTGGAGGACTTCATCACCACATATAAACCGCAAAGATATTGGCTCAGTGCATCCAAAAATCATATTGATTAATAGGAGGAAACAAACAAGACTACTTTCCAGCGAAAACTTGTCCTCCTCCAGCAATCCCTTTACCCATTTGTTTACACTCAAACACATTATCCCCTTTAAACCTATTCATCATATACAAAACTAAATCCTCCTGAATGAATAAATCTCTAGTATTACTATTTCGTGTGATTTCTCACAGGTATAACTAAATGTAGAATGCTAAAAGTGTTGGTCCTAGGCAATAGCAAGGACCAAAAGTTACGGCATAGCTTGCTTAAAATACAAATGGTTCTGAACAAATACATGCGAGTGACCCAAAACTTACAGCAGAGATGAACCATGGAAAAGATTCGCAGCAAACTTGGCATTCAGCAGATCGTGATTCCGTATATCCAGAACCAGGACAATTCCATGATCTTCGTAGTGGCACAACAGGCAGTTAATATTTGCATCAAACTCTGGTTAGAGACTATTAATGGGAGAAGTATATGCAATAAAGACTGTGAACCCGCTTACTCCTAAAGCCGAACGCACCAGAAATGATTCACTAGGTGCTATAACGGCAGGCATTGGAAGAAGTTTAGTGAACATCATATTCTTCTCTAAACCCAGACCTTCTAGTCCCAAAACACACGTGGACAGAAAAACCTCGCTATGGTAAATAATTACTACTCTGTTAGAGAACAGGCCAACAAAATTATCAAAAAAAAAAAAAAAGGTTTATGCCAAAGCTTCCTCTAGGTCAACACATGTAAATAATGTACAATTATTGTTCAAGATATCTGAGCTAGTTTCCAATTAACAGTTGCTTGTGTCTATATCTGCATCTCCTTGCAGTAATCTATTGAGTTCTCAAGAGCAAAATTAGGGATTGTTGAGTTGGACCTTCTCCCATCACAAGTCAAAGACTGACTTCTATCTGAACCACCATTTCTGAATGGCTGATATGGGGGTGTTGAGGAATGGAGCATAACGTTGAACAAGCGGGTTAACAGACCTTCCAATCTTAGCCCATGCACTTTGATGATAACCAGCAGTTGCAGGAGAATGATACATAAGCTTTAACAGCTGCCAAAAGTTCAACGAGCAGGTAAGTCTAAGGATCGCAAAAGAAAATAAGGCAATGGTATAAACATAGCAAGCCCGGCACTTAAAATCTCCTACCATGAGTGAGGTTGAAGGATGTATAATCTCAATGTGTTGACTGTGACAAACTAAATTCCAAGTTAAAGCATTTAAAATGAGGTACGTGACTGAATGTTGCCTATTTTAATTTATAATACTCGTACTACAATTAGGATCTCAGAGGACCTAAAGTTAGGCATCAGAACAACTCTTTCAATAGTTTTTTCAGACATAAGATTCAAAACAGCAGCAAGAGATCAATGACGACAAATGCTCCTCCAAAACCCTAGACTTAGAAGATCCAAACCCAGATCACGAAACCAATGCCTTAAACAAGCCATTTCATGTATAGAAATTTAAAGAAACAATTTCACACTACACAATTGGAAAAGTACTGGTTTGAGGCATCACAGACATTACGATGCAAGGAAAGGACACCTAATTACCAGACTATTTGCATATTAAACGTAAATCCCAACCCTAGTGCAAGATGACCACCATTAGATGATATTATGTTATATTACCATCTCATCTAGAAACTTAAGTTGTTAAAGAGATTCGCAACTTATGCATTTATAGACTTAACAATGTTCATCAAAAAAATTAAATCGGCTTTCCTAAATCTTGACCATTCAAAAAGTTTAACTGTGGTAAAACTGGCATGAGGAGAGGATGATGTTAAACGACGGGATGATTGGTCAATTTAGTTAAGCTACTCTCCTCAAGTTCAGTTTGAAAAACTGTTTCTCATGACCAGTTCAAAATCATAAGCGTGCAAGTCAAATGACATTCTTTCAAATCAATGAAGAAACATTGGCGTGAATGCACGGGTATATGGGTATGTGTTCCGTGCTCGATCTTTATGTGTGATATCAATGAGAAACGAGACACACCTGCCAATACATGAAACCATGTATTATATTCCGCTGCCACCTGCACATCAAAACGAGATACTTCATTGACCACCAAATGGCAACATAAAACATAGAAAGTTTACAAGGAAAGAACAAAGAAAATATATGCACTAGACATTGAAGGAAGAAAAAGATATACTGAAGATAGCAATGGGAAATATAACTGCCCAAAAGACACTCACGAGAGAAGAGAAATAATAAGAAGGAATCCAATCCCGATTTCAGCTTGAGAAGAGAGTATGCTGAGAGTACTGATGTTTGACTCAACCCAAACACAAGCCTCGTCCAAGTACTTTCTGTAGACAATACATAAAATAAAGTTATGATCACAAAAAACAAAACACACAGAGATGGAATAAGAATAATAATCAAAATTTCTCATTTAAACTTTTTCTTTGGGGGTGTGAGTGCGCATGTTCGAGGGGAGAGGGCATGTAAGTGCACCCTCAAATGAACACAGTTTTATTCTTAAAGTTTTCCCTAAAAGGAGAATCATTCGTACGGCTTGATTTACAGCTTGACAACAGAGAAAAAAATGCTATCATGCTTAGTAAAACTTCTGTTCCTTCAAAAGCCTTTGCATGCATAGCGAGAGAGGTCACCCATGAGCATCATCATCAACGACAACACTGAAGCCTTGATCTACTAGGAGGGATTGGCTATATGGAATTTTAGTCTCCATTGCGCTATATCATACACCCTACCCTCCACAATACCGAAAAAACACCAAAGGTCGCCCACAAAATTCCTCAGAGATAATGCAATCCAAACCATCTGCCTACTTAGTGATTCCTATTTGTTTGGCATTCAGGAGCCTACCTGTACAAAGAGGAACTGCTAAAGTTTCTCCGCAGGAACTTAGCAACACGTTCAAGTGCTCTGCATAATATAGGGATCAAAGCAACTGGAAAACAGACAAGAAAAAGTGAAACGTCATTACGTTACGGTCAACCAAGAAGCAAGGTAGTTATACATTCTAATCAAAGCAACATGAAAAATCAAGGTCAGCAGAGACAAAAGTGGAACCTACACTTGAGTTGGAGACTGGAGGTAACAAAAGTGAGGCAATAGATGACATAGATAAAGTCTTTGGTGGGAACGATTGACTGAAGCCACACTTGCACAGCCTGCAGATTCCAAGCCCTTGGTCTCTGTAAAAAGTCAGTTAGAAGCAGTAGCAACCATGAAAACCAGCAAAAAGATGCAGTATGACTACAAATTGAAAACACTTACCCCATATAATGAGTATAGAGAATACAGAGAAGAACAAGCAGTTCCCATGAAGGATAGACGAAATGCCCTCACAGAAATATTCTTTGGCACAAGTGGAAAGACGGCAAGAACTGCCACAACAAATACCTGTAAGAAAAGAGAAAAAGATAAGAGGCTAAATAGCAAATCAACCAACTCTCAGGATAAAGAAAACGAACCAGGCACCAGTTTTTTATTTCAGTAAGTAAACCAGTCAACATTCATTTCCAAAAAGCTAAAAGAAAAGGAAGACATCTGGTGAATTTGCAATTTATCCTGATCGATTGCCTAACCATTCTACAAAATACATGTTAAATGAAAATCAAATTCCAGAAAGAGAAGATGGCACCAAGCAGCAGTAGCTGTTGGCCAGTTATGAATTTTGTAGGCTAACAAACATATACTAACCCGTTAGGGAAACTAAATAAGTCAGAGCCTGCATACAGGTACAGTTGTATGGTCATTCCATACATTTACATACCCAAGCATTGACTGAAAACTGTATAGTTTGTCTATCCCAACGCAAAGATGTTGGAGTTGGTGTTGGACCTGCTGTGGCTGATGTACCTGATGTTCTAATAGTTGACCCTGCAAAAATATTATGGAAGAGCTAAACAATAAGATACACGTAATAACACAACACCAAAATAGGGTTACCAGTAAGACCATCTCAAGCTGTTGCAGGCAAAACCCCTTACAGCCTGACACAATCAACGCCTTCAACTAGAAAAGTAAGGATCAATACCTGCATTATGTGGCCGTGACTGATCACTAGAAGTTGTTGAGGATGATGATGATGATTGCTGTGCTGATCGTCTTACAGGCTGAGAGGAAGAGCTCGTAGACATTGGCTCAACAACCAGATCAGGATCCTAAAAGTTCAGACAAAGGTATAAGCTTAGAGGGTTTGCCCATCACAACAGTTGACCACTCAAGTATAACACGAATGCTGCACATACAACCAATGCAAAAGCTTTTTGGAAAAAGTAACACACCCTAAAGACGTAAACTTAAACCGCAAACCACTAATGGTCTAAACTCTAAAGAATGACAACCACTAATCTAAATGTGGCATTCAGTGTCCTGGTTAAGCATTTTGAAAATCTAAAACTATAGTGATACCCAAAAAAACAGAACTACACTTGTTAAGCTAGTCAGAATAAACATAATTCGGAGGTCAACAATCACAGTTTCCTATTTCTTTTGCAATTGAAAAACGAATATACAACCAGAAGAGAAGGCCACAAAATAATGACAAATTGTGGATTTATACCTAATATTTTATCATGCCAACAGAACAAGGACATTTACTTGGTAAAGTACAAAATCTATACACTGTCCTATAAAAGATCAATTCTTTTTATTTCGTAGAGCTTCAAACAGCATATAAGAAATCCACAATTTCTAGTTCAGGTTCGAATTAGATCTAGAGAAGGAAGAAAGGTAAGGAAGGAACCAACAAAGCTCCATAAAACACATTAAGTTTTCACCATCTACTGCACGGGTAAATCATCAATCAAGCCGAATTTGAAGAACTGGCCCTAAAAACTACCAAAAAGAATAAAGAAGTAAAACAAATAAGATAGAAAGAGTGTTGAAGTTAAGGAAGAGACTTCAGAGAGGTGAGAGAAAATAAATTATACGATGTAGCGCTGGTAGAACTTCCGCTTGAAGTGGTCGACGACATCGGTGCGAGAAGCAAGGTGGGGAGGAATGAGAACGTTGGACCAATAGTCCGCCCATCTTGGATCATTGTCGTAATCATAGGCTGCCGCCGCAATCCGCTTCAATTTCTGAGGATCTTCTTCTTCTCCCATCTTCTTCCAATCTCCCAAATTGATTTACCTTTTCTGTTTATCCCTTTTGACACCCCCAATTACTTTCAACTGCTTGTCGTTAACTTTTGCAGTTTGCTCTTCTACCTCTGCTACGCTGCCGCCCGCCTTGTGGGGTATCCCATCTCCAGCGTTTATCACGGCACTATTAGTAGTTGTTTTCTAGTGATTAATAAAACATATAAGATTTACATAGCCATTTTATAATGATTAATCACTATTCCTTATTTATTCCAATTTTTCTAATATATCATATGATTTTATTAAAATTACAATAATCTTAAAGGCCAATAAAACTTCACAAAAACATGTGAAAAAAACGTAAAATGGTTACGTTATATAAATAGAGTCAATTGCACCTGCTATCAAATCTTTTTCACAAAATTTTAAGTAGCATCTGTAATTTCATCTAATTCTCTGGACAATCTTATTTATTGGTGAAATTAGCACCCGGCATCCGGAAACTAGTTTTTACATATATTCCTTTTATTTTTCTTGGTTACCATATTTTTCGCTCAAATTTTTCCAACCATGGTTAATTTTACATTCCCTTCATTACTTCCAACCGATTCCTCCCTCCAAAATAACCCTAAAACCTAGCCAACTCTCATTCTTTACCCTCAAAATTTCTACATCCTCCATCATTCTTTATCCCCTATATCTTCTACACAGCCTCTCTGCAATTAAAGGAGAAGAGAAGAGGAAAAGTGTGAGGCTCTCAAAAAATATGCATAAAAGAAAAGGTGCATAAAAGGATGTTTGACATCACAAAATTATTCTTCACAATTCATCAGAAAATATCAAGATAGTGATTAAAATGTTATGTTTAAAAGAAAGTGACTTCAATTTGTCGAAAAAGATCGGTGTTCAAACCATTTATAGTAAATAGTTTCGTGTTTTCTAAAATTCTTTTTCTTTAAATTTATTTCCACTTTATATAAAAAAGAATAAATATTTAAATTAATAATTTGCCCTTACATTTATTTCCACTGTCATATATGGAACAAATAAAAAACTAAATTAAACTGTTTGCCTAAAGCTAATTTGTTGTTCCGATTTGGTTTCAAACGGTAGCTGAGGAGAAAAGCTTACACGATCTGATTATTTGGTAATCAACTAATCATAGTCCAAGGAAGTAACAAGGGAGAGAAATGGCGGGGCTGCTAGCATGGGCGGCGGACGTGGTCGGAGGAGGAGGTCAGCATCTGGACGACGATCACGATTCAATTCCACTAATTTTCACTCCTGAACAGCTCACCTACGTTCAAGAATTAGACCGTAAAGCCTCTTCTCTTAGCCGTTCGATCCAGGATCTACGGCTGAGATTTCCTCCTCCTGATATCTCCCAGCGTCTTCCTCACCTCCATGCCCACTCCCTTGCCTCCAATGCTGACCTTGCTCTTCAATTACGCGCCCATTCCTCCACCAAAGAACAGGTCTTTTTGAAATCCCTATTTGATTTATTCATATGGGTCATTCCAATACTCCAAATTGATGGAATCATTGACACTATTTTTTTAGGTTAGGAATTTAGTGTGAGATTGGATTTCTGTAATTCATGGTTGTCGGATGTTTTTGGGTGAAATTGGCAGGCACAAATGAGAGAGATCAAGTTGCAAGAGGAGAATGCCGAATTTGAACGCTCAATATCAGCTTGCGAGAATAAAATACAGGATAAATTGCAGGAGGAAAAGCTGCTACAGAGCAAGCTTCAGGTCAGTTTTTTTTTTTTTTTTTGGTCTTCAGCAGCTGATAGTTCTTTCTTTTTTGTGTTGGTGCGCTTTCTCTAGTCATTGTTTGACCGATTGAACTAGGACATTGTAAGTGGAGATGCTTTCTTTTCATATATTAGGCATACTAACTTTATCCGAATCATTCCTTGCAGGAACTGGATGCGATTGAAAAGAACCTTGAAACCGAATGGGAAAATGTGCGAGTAGGTGTTAACGCCATCCAAGTAGAGCATACCAAAAATGTATTGTCGAAAGGTGAAAGTTCAAAAGGAGCTCAAGATTCAGAAGATGAAGTACAAGCTCTGCTGGAGAAGTTGGAGCACAAGAAACAGGAACTTGTTAGTTGATCTGGTTTTCCACCGAGAGTGAATATTCACAAGTTTATAACCATTTCATGAGGATTTGTCTATTGATAGGTGGCTTTAAAGCTGATGTAAATAAATCTTCTCAGGCTTCAATTGAAGAATCTGTTCAGGGCTTGGAGAAAAAGTGGGCTGCAGTTCAGGAGAATGCACTGAAGCAACCTTCTCCAGGCATGCTATACATATTCTGAATTAGCTTTTGTATACCTTGTGAATTTTGGGATTCAGCACATTATGTATTTCTAGGATGTAACGAACTGAGTATTGATGTAACTGCGTTGTATCACTACCCTCGGATACGAAAAGGAGGCACCATATTCAGCTGCTTGTCATGCTAAACTAAAATGGAATCAGTCAGCGTGCTGCTTAATCGAAAAATACTTTGTCACATATGATATTTGCCCTGTAATGGATGCCTTCTTATGAGATTGATGGTTAGCCTTAATGCTGTTACTTTCAGCTCAGCGAGAGAAGATATTGGATAAACAGCTTCACGGGCTTATTGAACAACTTGAGGCCAAACAGGTGAGAATTCTGGTTCCCCCCAAATTGCTATGCTGGTACAGATATGGTTCTGGTTTTTCTCAGGTAATTATGGTAAGTTGCCTCTGCTTTTGGTTCTTATTTGATTTTAGGCCCAGGCAGAATTCCTTGTTAATGAAATTCATCAAAAAGAGATCGACTTGGAAAGATTAAATGGTCAGTCAAGAGCTCTTGAGACCAGCATTGCAGATGCAAATACTGCAAGAAACCGGTTTGCTAGAACCAGTTCTGTTCAGGGATTTACTTCTTCGGACTACATTGTTGATCCTCATTACAAGGCACAAAGTAGAACTGAGAATTTGCAGAGACTAATGTTGCTAAGATCTGCATTTGTCCTTTACATTTTAGCCCTTCACATCTTAGTCTTTATTAAGATTTCATTCTGATGAATCTTAACCGCAGATCTTCAGTTGTAAGTTCTTTTGAAGATAGATTGTAAAATGAACGATAAATCATATATACATCTTTCCTTGATGACAGGTCAACAACAACAATACTCAAGCTTTTATTCTACTATCTGAACGGTTATATGGATTAATCATTTTACTTTCTGTTTCATTTTTTATTTTTATTTTTTTTGAGTCGTAGTCTGAATTTTATCCTCTTTGTGTATCTCCTAATATTTAAGCATAATATGCGCTTTTAAAGTACGCCTATTTCAAAATCGTCATATCATCTCAGTCGTGATTCCGGCCTATATATCTAAAATTCTCCCTTAAATCTTATACTCTCTGCATGACATTAGCTACTTGAATCAACGGTCTCCATTGTGCTAATTCACTTGATCATATGCTCTCCAGTTGTCATATAAGTCATATCCTTATTCTCTCCCTATGTTTTCCTTGGTTCCACGTTTAACATGTACCCCATTCATTGTCTCGTCCAGCTTAAAATGTGCATATGTAGGATGTGTTTCATATCATCTTAACCTTGACTCTCTCGTCTTCTCATCTATATAAGTCATCCTAAATTTTTTCTTTATATGTTCATTTCTTATTTTATCCTTCCTTATGTGTTTACACATTCATGTAAACATTCTAATTTCTGTTACTCACATCCTTGGTTCATACTCATAATTAACTGTCCTACGTTCAAATCCGTATAGCTGCGCACGTCCCGTAAAACTTTCTTTAAGCTTTAAATGTACTTTCCTATTACAAAGAAGACCTAACACAACTTCTCAACTTTAATCATCTTGCATGTGCTATGTGATTCGCATACTCCTCAATCTTTATGTAGTATATGGATCATAAATATCTAAAATTCACACTAAGGTGAATCTCTTGGTCGTCTAGTTTCACATAAGGTTTCAAGATTATTCTTTTGTTTCTAAAGTTAAATTTCATACACTCTATTTTCTTTTGACGCCATTTGAAGCCCTTTTCTCTAATGTCTCTCGCCAATATCCAGCTTAACGATGACTCCTTCTCTAAAATTAATCTCATATACAAGGACATGTATCAAATTAAAATGTCATTCTCGTCTATTGAAGATTTATGAGCCCAATCGCCTCAATCTGGCCCTGCTGGACCTTTTGCCGGGTTGTTGTACACCAACTCAAACACTCCTGCAGTTCGACTGAGGCAGGAGGAATGGGATTCTGCCGTTTTGCTGTGGCACAGTTCATAGCTGGGCTCTACCTACCTTAGCCTGGAACTTGCTGACTTCTGTCGTTTAGGGACATTCTGATGGGAGATTGGTACTTGTGGCAACAGTGGAATCTAGAAGTCAAACTACCAATCTCCTCCTTTTGGTATTGTGCTGTATGTTCATCCCTACTTAGACTAATTGGATGAATATGGAAAACGGTTGGCATTAAGGTTCAATGTTGTAGCCACTGTTATCCCCAACTTGTTAGACATGTTATTGCTTATATGGCATCTATTTTGTACAGGTTGATAATAATTTGGATAGGTCTATGTAAACCCACCTATATACTTTGGGTAAGTTAGACTTGTTGGGTTTTTAAGTAACCACCTTTTGTAAATTTGCCTCTCTTGGTTAATACATGAAATTTTAGCTTACAAAAAGAAAATTTACGAGGACCTCAGGCCATAAGACTCTATGATAGGTGCTGACTTGCTGGTCTGCTGCAGCCCTTGATGTGATGGCTATTGAACTTCAAAACTTGCTGGATTTCTGGAATTAGTAGAAATTATGCAGTACGCAGTAATCATTTTGTGAAATACTTATTCATCTGCCTGAGTTATCCATGTTCATCTTCAACTAAAGAGAACTTGGTGGGACTATTGATTTTGAGCCAACTGTTCAGACAGAAAAGACATTACGAGATTTTGCCATGAAACTGGGAACTTTTTGCTGCAGAACTTGCTATTTAACTGTTGAGTGTGCAACATAAATTATGGAACAATATTATTCTTAGTTCATACATCTTAGCTGTATAGAAGATGCCAATGTGAGGTCTTGTAGCGGGAAAAATAATTGGCTGATGACTCCTGCTCTGTGCTTCTCCATGGCCTTTTCTGAAAGGGATTCCTTTGATTCCAGTAGAATCTGGTGAGTTCTTACACCAACCAGCTTAGACAATTACTGAGGGCAATGATTTTCCTTTCAATTTCTGATGTTCTCAAATGCCTCTGCTGTTTGGCTTGTGTAGTGAGGACGGAAGTTCATTCTCGCTAGTGGTTTCTGTATATGTACCTGAATAATAGCCAAGAATGATTAGTGCTTTGCACTAAAGTATTACCACATGCAGCACGTGACTGATACCTGGTAGAAGGTTAATGACTTTTAAAGTCAGTAGGAATCTCCTGTCATGTTACTCCCTTTGTCTCAATGTACTAACTGTTCATTGTAATTTCACCACTATTAGTTATTACAGGAAGATGCTGACCCCAAATCTTTCTTTGACAAACTTTATGAACCTGCACGTACACAGGATAGCGAGTGTTTGTACGCTCCGGATAGAACATCTTAATCATGTGGTTCTTTCATATAGCTCGCTCTTTAGCGAGAAGGAATATCATCGCAAGACATTTTAGGAAATGTGGTTACAAGATGCCATTATTTCACCGAGTCTGCTAAATCTAGAGAAGTCCAAAGAGGACAAAGTATCGGATAGCTTCTCCAATTTTTGTCAATGGATAGTGGAAAAGGGACTTGTGGGGGGGGGGGGGGGGGGGGAAGAGGACAGTTATAAAGCATGAAATGGGATAGGATGACTCTCGTACAAGTGCTTTATATGTATTTAGTCTTATCGACCCTTGGAGCTAACATATGGAGTAATGTTGAGAATATTGTTTCACATCGGCTAATTTGAGAAAAAATACATGAGTTATATAATAATGAGGTACCACCACCCATTGTCTTAAGGTTTTGAGTGGATATAAGCCTCACCTCATATAAGCCTAAGTTTCAATATGGTATCAGAGATAAGGTTTAAAATGTGGACTGACACTTTGCCTGACCTATGGTTGACCATCTATTGTCTCACCTCACCCAAGTCCAGATGTTCGTGACTGGCTTATGCTTTGTGATTGAGGACGAGTTCTAAGACGCGTGTGTATGTCAAGCCACGTTGCCATGTGAGGGCAGGTGTTGAGAATATTGTCCCACATTGACCGATTTGAGGAAAAATACATGTGTTATATGATAATGAGGTACCATCATCCATTGCCTTAAGGTTTTGAGTGGATATAAATTTCACCTCATGTAAGCGTTTCAATAAGGAAGGCAAGCTACAGGAACGAAAAAAAGGAAAAAAAAGAAAGGGGGCAAGCCCATAGATGCCATCACACCAAAGACATGATGGTTCAAGGACCAGATGGTCAACCAAAATACTCTAATTCACTGGGGCTAAAGGCAAGGGAATGGTAGCTGATTTTTGGGTGTTCTCCGTCAGTCCCCAATGACACATGGAAGGAGATTTTGGTTCAAAGGTTGGAGGTGAATTCTAAAGTTAATTACAAGTTTCTGACCAATCTTTTCAGCGAAGGGAAGATGTGAGTTCAAAGAGTCGTAACTCGCTCTTTGCCTGTTTAAATTTATGGTAAAATGCCAATTGAATAGCCATTCCCTTTCTCGAACATATTAATGTCCTAGAAAGATTATAGTGACTCTAAGTACGTCGTTATTGAAGTCCACATGCTACGTAAAAGGGCAAGAAACCATGCCATTATCAAACTAGGACTTGAAGATTGTCACTAATCATCTATTAAATACTAACAGTAACTGTGACCATACCCTCACGAGTTCTGACAGGGTTGGTCGTGGCAATAGTTTCATCAAATGCTAAGAGTTTTGGAGTGCCATCACAGTTGTGGGATGTACAAAGATGTAATGGACAGATATGGTAGAGGGTACAGAGCAATTTGATTTGTATTCTTGTTACACCTGTTGTGACATACAAATCTTTCACATAACCAAGGAATCTAAGTGAGTAAAAAAAATGTTTAGACGGACTTACCGTCTTCTCCTTCGCTCAAGGTTTTGCTCATACGATCTCCTGGTTTCTATCTTCAAGGAATGGAGCAAAAAATCATTCCAAGAATCAACTGGTCCTGGCAGGCACCAGTGAACGCAATCGTTGTACAAGGTAACATTTGCAAGAGGCAAGTGTCCGAAGGTGCTAGGATGGCCATCTGGTCTCAACAGCATAGCTTGTGTAATATCAAGCAACTCAAACCTCAATCCTTTTTTCTCCCCTACTCTTTGGACAGCCCTGAATTCCTCCATTTGAGTCATGTAGAGTTCAAAGTGTCTCCCTTCCAAAGCAATCTCTTCACTCCGAAATGGTTTTTTCCTTAGACAGTTGCCACCGGTGTTGTACTCCCCATTTTCAAAATGCGAGGGTGCATAAGTCCTCAAGAAAGTCACGCCCTTGAAGTTTTTGGAGCTGGTGATTGCTCTAAAGGCTGTTCTGAATGCTCTCCGGTAGCCGTAAGTTGTAGGGAGGTCTGTGATGTTCTCCATTTGACAGAAACGGCAGCCCACCAGGCGCCGATTTTCATAGTACATGGTGGAGTGAGGAAACCAGTGGCCAGCACTGATGATAATGTAGTCAAATTCATCTATCTGGCTTGTCCATTTCTCGTCGAATTCGTCGAGGTAGAGCCTGGGGAATGCATCATTAGAATTTGGATGTTCAACTTTAATAAGATAGGGTGACCAAAATGGTGCAATGGTGAAGTTGTAACTTGGATATTTCCAGCTTCTGAAGTAGTCATCATCGGTGTTTGAGGCGACTGGATATTCAACCTGTAGAATGAAGAAAATCACTTCATTCAGTGATGAATTATAAATGGAAAGCTAATAGGGATGAACGACTAATGGTGATACCCAACACCAAAAGCAAGTTTTTTCAAATATTTCAGGTTCAGATTAGTTCTTTTATCCAGATTCCTTTCGATCTAAAGATATTTCTACAAGTTTTATTGAAGGATTTTCCACGCATACTGACGAAATTCTGCTCTAGTTTTGATCATATTTTTAGGAGGTATCTGAAAAAAGAAAAGAAAGCAAGAGTAAGCGTATTCAACGTATGACACCCAAAAAGGGAAAGAAAATGAAGAAAAGGAAAAACCCAAAGAAATAACTTCTTTGGATTAAAGCTGTCGGGACCCCAGAATTTTATTAGTCTAGAGAAGTATTAATTAATCGAAAAATTAATAATTTGTTAATTAAAAGGGGTAGTCTATATTCACCGAATTTATTAGCATATTTTTGTGTGTGGATTTATCATTTGTGTAAATACTGTTGTACCTTTGCAATTTCTTTGTACTCATTGTAGCATCTCTTATATTAGAAAGGTTTCTTTATTTTGCTTTATAGATAATTAATTCATTATGTTGATGGGGTAATAGATCTATCTGTTCATACTTTACTAAATTATCTTAGCTTAGATTATTAATTTATGATGTTGATGAGACTGTAAATTTATGCAAAGGTCTTCAGAAAAATTATTATCTTATTATTTTATCAAAATTAGTAATTTACATAGTGATCCGAAGTTGGGACCAGAAAAATTATTATCTTAGATATGTTATTAATTTATCAGTATTTATTTAAAGAGATTCTACAGTATATAGCACGTCTAGACGCTACTACCGATTTGGGTCACACTCTAGATCATCTAATGTAGATCTGGACCATTGATCAAATTTCCAGATTCGAACTGGCGCATTATCGACCCGATGTTGAGTTCATTGAAGAAAACATATGTCTGAACCTTCTTTAGAAAGTCATTGCATTACAATAATACAGTTGTTTGGTAGGTTGGCATATTTTCTCAACAAACACACAGTTAAAAAAAAAACAAGAAGACAAAGAACCGGGACCAGTTTGATGAACAGTGGATCAACAGGGCTCACACATGTTAGGCTATTCGGGCATTTTCAACCCGATTCATACATACTGGCTCAAGGTTGTTACTCTACGAGTTGCAAACTGGCATAGTGAGTCGAATAGGGAGAAATGTGAAAATGTAGAATGATGATGTTGGGCGTTACAAATGACTCACAATACAACTATTTAGCTTTTAGGTCATAGTTCAGTTGGTACTCGGGTTGAAAGTTGCTTCAAGAGGTACAAGGTTCGATTCTAGAGACACGCACAGTATGTGTGTTTCACTGTTGTCTGGACCAAAGGCCTAGTTTGCAGTGGCAACTTGTGTAGGCTCTTTGTGTATGGACTATCCCAACCTAGGACGTCGCTGAGCTCTCCTAATATGCATTTTCCACAATACTCCTTGGGGCTAAGTCGATGGGATCCTCAAAGACAGGCTATGGCCTTTTGATCTAAGAATACAACTATTTATACTTGCTCCAAACATGTTTTAAAGTTGCCCATGGTCTCAAATAGCCGGCGATGAGATATGAATGATATTAAACCCATAGGCAGAAGCTTTTAAATCAATGGATAATGTTGTTGTGGTCTTTATCAAATTGATAATCATCCTTGTTCTTTTCATTCTATAAGCAACAATCGACTGTTAAGGTGATTAAGATAATTAGTATTTGGTACCATACTCATAAGGTTAATCAACATTGACTTTTGAAGCTGTATCATCAAACAATATAAAAGTAAGCATACTGATCTGATTGTCTACAGTCACCGGTAATCCATGAAAATTGAGAATCTTATTGGTAAAATTATTTATTGCATTAAAGATTAGCTTTAGACAATCTTCGAAAAGTTTACAGATGCTCGCAGATAAAATTAGAAGAATAAGAGTAGCTAATTGAGAGTATCATAATCCTTCAACAAATATTTTTAAGTTGGTTAATGTGGTTGATCATCCATGTGTATGATGCAAAACAACAAAGAACGCAAATCCTACACACATTATTAAATTGTCTATCACATTCTATCATATCTGTCTTTATCAACGTCTACCTCTGTATTCATATTTATTCATATTTTTGTCGTTTGTATATAATGTTATTTGTCTCTTACTATTTGTCATTCTAAAAAAATCAATAAGTTCATTGTCACATTTCCTATTTTCCATGTTATATCCGTGCCCACGTTAATTGATTTTATCATTTTGTGCTTTTCCCACCCTGTTTGCACCCTATTCCTTCCAGAGGACAGCTCTAAGGACTACGACGTTTCTTATTCATCTGCACTTATTGGATTTGCATTATAAATTAATCTCTCTTTCTCAAAATATAAGTCTGTCTTGAACTTTTAATATAACAAAAATTATATTAGAAAATCAAAAATAAACTTATTTTTTAGGACAAAAAGATTATTAGTTAACACTTGACTTAAGCATGTTAAGATATCTTTTTTTTAAAGCAATTTGTACAATTTTGCTTTAGATACATAACTTTTGGGCAAATGGGAAATTTCAGCAACTCAATTGAAAGTGTTGACACAAATCCCCATGAGAAAACTTAACAGAGGCGAAATAATTGCTATATTTGGTCATGCAGTTCTATACCAGCATATCTGATGATAACTTTTGGTCATATCTAAAAAGGGGTTATCTATTTACTTATTTTTGAATCTTGGTAAATGAAGAAGATATTCCAGTTTTTGCATCGAAAAAGTTATTTTTTTTTAATTAGAGAAGATTCAAATTCGAATTCTTGACATAGGAAAAATGCTAGTTATACGCTAGATCTAAATATTTATTTTTGTTGTATTTGAAAATGTAATTATTGCTTTCATAATATGTATAGAAAAACTTAAAAATGACAAGTAATTAAACATGACAGAGTCTTATAACAGTCAGTGACTATATATCTAGCATTTCTCAATTATTTGTATATAAAATTTGAGTATTAGTGTCCAACAAACATTCGTCGTGCATGCATCAAATATTCCTGACACTGAAATATATTCTATTGTGCAGCTCTAAAAAATATATATTCTATTGTGGATCAACTTTTGTTTGTTCTTCTTACGTGACGTTATTAATGGGGAGATCACGTGTAGCATTACTGGTATCGACGCACTCCTCCACTAGCAAGTAGGAGGAAATACAGATAAGACTGCACATGCTATTGGCGGCTTGAGACGGGAAGCCCGGAGTTGGAGGTGCTGGATGGGAAGGGTTTCGGAGATCTGTTGATTAATATATACTTCTAGTTCCGTTTCTAAATTGGTCTTGAATTGAGTTAACCATAGATAACAAACTAATACATCAAAAAATCACATTAATACTTATTGAAAGTGTATGATATAAAATTTGCCCCGAAAATATTGTAAGTAGACTTTATGACATAGTATAAATTATATTATGTTTAAAAATTCTACTTGTAACAATATGGTTGCAACAAAAAGAGTACTATTTTTAGAGAGTTTACTCTTAAATCAAAATAAAAATGACAATATTTTATTGACAGAATGGATAAATTTTCCTTTTTAAGCCCAACGATTACCACTTGATCTACGAGATTTTCGAGATTTCATTTAATAAAACGAGGTACATATTAACGTTTAATTTAAGATTTAGTTATTGACTAATACGACTCAATTAACAGCTAAGTAGATGTTTCAGATATAGTTAATTACTTGATCTGCGAGATTTGATTATATTTATTCTCAATGTAAAGTATGTACCACACCTATATAGAAAATTAAGGAATTATTAAATCCTGAATTCCTCTAATACTTGCTACTTAGTTCTGCATAATGGCGACAAGTACCTAATGGAATACAAGAATGATTATTTCGTGATTATCAAGATTACTATTAATCATTAAGATTTTACAAATACACGTCAATAGTGCTCATTACCAGAATTATGGTGCTTCATTTTCACTCTAGCCTTTGAAGGAATTACATATCTCTAAGGAGGCAAAAACTTTAACACTATCAAAAGATACTTTCAGCAAGCATTATCATCATCATCGTTTCTTTATATATATATATATATATATATATATATATATATATATATATATATATATATATATATATATATCAAGCGAACCAAATGAAAAAGATTGTATCATGAATCCTATCCCATTTTTTCACCGTCTAATTATTGGAGGATAACCAAAATTTTTACTTTTAAGAAAAACTCGGAGACAATGCTACAAATACATTTATACAACTATTTTATATTTGGATATTTCTGTCCATCATCAGCACTTATTTTTTTTTTATAGAAAAAGGACTTACGAGATACAATATTTGGACATATAAATGTTGGATGCATATTTATTTTAAAAAAGAAATTAATAACCCGTCTCCTTGAAAGGTGATGAAAAGGAGTATTTATTCCAGTCCACTACTTCGATTATTTAATCAGCTTCTAAATAAACTAATATTAGAATATATGTTTCCGTCTTAAAAAACCACATTAACGAAGAAAGTTCTCGCATGAGCTAAATGATTCAATTAGTTTTTCAAGGAAATCTCATCACACAAAAAGTACTGATGCCATTCAAACATGCTATGAAATAAACAAAATGAAGAATCAGAAAAAAAAAAAAAGGAGAGGAGAGGATATTATCCTCCAGTACTATTATCCTTCTTAAACCGCTTTCGTAAATAAAATTACACATATTGTGATATGTGAGGAGTAAGGAAACGGAACTGAGTTCCATAAATGAATGGAACATAGAAGAACAATGAGGCATTCCTGTATTGGCTCTTTGATGATGGTTACCTTTGTTTTGCTTTAACCTTTTCGTAAATAAGTAGTCCATAAATAACACCTTACATCTTGTGATATGTGGGGCATCTTTAGTTTATAGTATATGGTCGACAGAATAGGATAAGTGCGTGAACCTAGTCAGACTTTATTCAGTTTCATGTATTTATTATTGGTTTATTTTTTATCCATCTCGGTCACAACGAGTAGAACCCAACTCGCTATACACATCATACAATTTTTTTTTTTAAAAAAAAATTACATTAGAATTGAATTTGAAATTCAAAAATAAAAGAAATTATATTCAATCTTAGATATAATTAGTTGTATATAGAATAATTTTGTGTAGGAGCATAATTTAGTAAAAACATTAGCAGAGTAGCAGGTGATCTCCACCCAAGATGAGGGGATTAGCATGCATATGACAAAATATGACTCGTAAAACGTGAAAGCTGAGTGAAAGATGCGTTACCTTGGAAAGAAGGCAAATCAACGACTGCATTTGGTTTCTAGCGACGGAATCTCCAACAAACGCCATCGATTTCCCTCTCACGATTTCCAAAAACTGATAGGGATTGAAAACCGACAGCTCACATCCGTCCGGTTTCCACCGCCATTTCATAAACTCCGAATCAGGCCTTCCATACTTCATACAATTCTGGTGCTCATGTATCGCCCAACACGTCGAGTTCGTATAGTACGGCGCTTCCGGATTCGGAATCCACTCGCCGGTGAAGATATCGCACTTTTCGTCCTCGTCGCCGATCTCGATTAATTTGTCCGGCGCTCGGTACAAAGTGCCGGATTCATCGGAAGGCCTAGTTACAGAAAAGATGTATCTCATTCTAATCGAATGATATCGGGGAGCCGCCATGGTGAGAATCATGATAAATGTGATAATCGTTATCAGAACTAAAATCATGTTCTTCTGCAAGGTGGAGTTCTTGGAGATGGGAAGCTCCATATTTATTTGATTTCAGAGTAGAAAGAAAAATAGATTGAATTGAAACTGGAGAAGGCAGAAGAAAATGATAGTGAAATTTCAATTAGATGCAGGTGGCGACGCCTACTGGAATATGAATGGGGTTTCTGCAAAGCGCATGGAGTAATGTTTTTATAGGGGTTAGTACGACTTTAGGCATACATATTGTTCAAGGCCATTTCATGGTTCTCGAACACCGCTTCAGTTCCAAAAAGTATTATAGAATATGTAAATCAGAAGTTTATCGGTTTCGTAACCTACACAAAATGCTTCCCTACAAGCCAGACTTTAGAATACTCACACTATGTGTGTATCTGGAATCGGAATATTGATCTCTTGATACAAATTTTAATCCGATTATCAACTGATTTATGTCCTGGATGTGCATACACATGGTTCATTGTTGGACGGAGTTCGTGTATTTGGTGCTTCATTTTGGTACACCTTCCCTCCTAAAAATATGGTTAGGAAGTTAGATTGTACTAAAATTTTATACTAACCAGCACAATGGTTGTCAAAATAATTTAGAACTAAATTCTACTTACTGGTTTGTAAAATATTTTAATAATTTCAATTAAATAAAGTTTGACCAACTATGGTTCTGACCTGTTATGATAATATTTTTAGAATAAAGAGTACGATTCCATTTGTTATTCAATATTTTTTCGGTTTCCCCATTACGTATACTTCTTAATAAAATTTTTAAATTGTTTTTTACTTTTTCATTTTTTATCATACAAAAAAAATAACTTTTGCACAAATTAATTGTATTATTTTTAAAACCTGATTATCTCATATTAAATGTCGCTTTACAAAGATTAAAACAAGGACGATATTAAATATAATATTTTATGTTATCTATAAAACCAAATGTTTGCTTAAAATCAATGTTTGCGTACATCGCATTTTTTATCGAACAATGTTGTGTTGTTAAGAATAAAGTGAAGGAGTTGCCGATATATTATATAGCCACGTCAATTTTCAATGCAACTCACGGCCTTCTATATGTGAAAATAAAATCAATAATAATCTATGATAGCGTACATCGGATGATAATACAGCCTTCTATATGTAAAAATAAAATTAATAATAATCTCTGATAGCGTACATCGGATGATAATTTTGACACAAGATTAAAATGACTTGAAGATCTTAAGTCAACCATGCGTCTTGCTTCAAATTTAAACAATAGTAGTCAATACCTCAAACATACTCTTTATGAAATTATGCAAACATCAGAACTTATTTAGCAAAACTGTTAGAATTATTGAGGAAATAACTAGGGAGGTTTATAGTAACCCTGTCTACAATGGTGAAGCTTTGGGAGTATTTCTCTGGCCTATCCTTGATATGTGGTTTCATAACTTATCTCTAGTGATGTTATTATAAGTGTGACAACACTAGTTTCCAAATTTAGATGACGTTATTATGGTTATAATGGTAATAAATGTTAACTTTCAGTTTTGTTTTTAGTTATCCAAATATTTAACCTAATTAAATTTAGATACTAAAGTCAAATCTCAGTTATGGTGCATTTTTAATTCTTTTTGCAGTTATGAGTATCACTGCCATCTACAATGCGGGACCAGGCCTAAAATCTGATGTATCACACCCGAGTCACCTGACCTCTTCAATCACATGTTTGATATTTCCAAAAGGAATCACATATTTGGAGATCAAAACGTCATAGCCATAACTCGAATTTTACCTCTTTAGTTTCACGAAATTTCGTACAGGATCCAAATCAAAAGACTCAATAGACTCTTAGATATGATGATCATACATAGAGATACACACAAGGTATACACAATAAAACAAGGTGGCGTTTGGTTGTCACTTGGGAAACGGAATTAGAATCGGAATATGTATGATAGAGAATGGGTTTGGAGGATATGTGTTTGGAGTTAAAAGTGATAGTTGTTTGGTATTAAAGTAGGAATGAGAATAGTGACCGGTCGGAATAGTGGTCGCCGGCGGCGGCGGCCGGCTGCTCCCCATTCCCACATTTTGATAGATAGGGGGCCTAGTATATCAAAAAACGATATCCATTACCAAATAGTTGGATATCAAAATGAAATTCATTCCTTCATTTAGCCCAAACAAACAGCCGAAATGGGTTTGAATTCCTCCAAACTCATTCTCTCATTCACATTTCCCCAAACCAAACGCCACCTAAGTCATCATCTATATCTCAATTGGGCCGAAAACTTCTGCCTATATAGCAGTGAAATACCTATATTGTGGCTATCTTCAGTTTTGAGCCTTCACCATTTAGAGATCAATTTACCATTCGAATACCGACTGAGTTGCGCCGTGTAACACGGAATCACATATTTTCAAAACAAGAATGTCATATACTCTAACGGCCCCGCAGAACTAGTAATTTGAAATAAAAAAACAAGCATATTCAGTATATCCCAACGATATCACAACGACAATAATAGCTTCCGCTACGGTCTGAGGAGGCAGAAAAATGATACCTCCGGAGAACTAGTAATTTCAAATAATAATTATAAAACATCCCCCCGACACAAAAAAGGAAAGCATTATTGGCATTTACTATGATTTGAAAATTATTCATTTTCCCCTAATAGCACGAATAATTATGGTATGTTTTCCAACAGAAAATCCGTAGTAGTAAGTGCATGCTTCCCTAATTTTATGCACTTGAAGTGTGATTTGTTCGCTTCACGTTAGACTGATGAGAAGAGTTAATAAATTTAATTTCGTAACAACATTATTTTAATGCCTATGACACATGTTTACACACTCCAATGACATCAGAAATTCAAATTTCATCTTGTATACAAGGACATAAACGAAAAATCCTTTATACATATGATATGATGCGTAACGTACAAACTGATTTAAGAAGAACTACTTCTTGTATGAAATTTATCGAATGATTTGCCGTTGATCAATTGAAATCAAACTAGAAACGTCAAAGACTTACTTTAAATGATTAGGTCTTTAGAGACCTAAGACACGTCAATGAGACTTACTTTAAGTGACTAAAACTGAAGCATAAGACAAATGAGATATTCAGTTCAAACATATATAAATGGAGAGTTTATTCTCATTTAATATGTTGGTTAATTTCCATTGTTCATAACAATAATGGTTTATTTTATTTATTTCCTATGTAATAGTGATTTGTTTTCTATCACAACGACACACTATTCTAGATTATAGTGTATTTCGTGCAAGTTGGAAAAAAAATCCGCACAAGCGGTAGAGCCTAAATAAAAGGATTAAATGATTAATAGCTGGTAATATTAAAATTAATTCATTTTGATCAATTATGGTATTTATTATAGTTAGTACCCACTCCATTGAAACTGTAGAATTAAATCAAATGGGATCAAATGTGAATACACATTAGTCAACAATGTGTGAACATGCTTTTATTTTCAAATGGTAGGTAGCAATTTCAACTTTGCTTATTTTGTTCACATAGCTTTTACCAACTTTGTTTATTTTGTTCACATAGCTTTTACATATAAACATGTGTGATATTTGCCTATAAATAGGCTAGTTCATCAACATTGTAAACATACCTCCAAACACATCTTCAAGAACAATTCTAAGACTCCAAAACAGGAGCTTTGTGTATTGAGCAAATCTTGTGTTCTTCTATTCCTCCTTCATTCAATTTCTTAGTTATTATCGATTCAAATTCCTTCAAATTGGTATCAGAGCTTGTACTACTGAATCGATTCATTTTTCTAGATGGAAGGAGAAAGAGTTATCCAACCTTGTCCTGTTTTTATCTTTGATGGTAAAAACAACTTTGATCAATGGATTATACTTATGAGAGATTTTTTTGAAGTTCTCGGCATATGGGATGTCATAGAAAACGGATTTGATATTCCAGATGCGAGCAAAAAATTAAGTGACGAGGAGGCCAAAGCTTTGGATATAAAGAGGAGGCAAGATCGTTTAGCTCGACATTATCTTAACAACCGAGTCGAGTTAGCTGTCTTGAACAAATTTATGAATACCAAATCTGCAAAAGAGGCTTGGAGAATTCTTGTGAATATCAATAGAGGCAGCAGCGAAGTTAAAAAGGTTCGCTTACAAGAATTCCGGAGACAATTTGAAATGGCTCAAATGAAAACAAACGAGTCTGTTGCAGATTTCATATCCAAGGTACGAGATATTGGTGGAAAAATAAACGCCAATGGTGAAGTCATCACCGAAGCCCAACTTGTCCAGAAAATTCTCAGATCTTTGACTCAAAAGTTTCACATGAAAAAAATAGTCATTGAAGCTACCAAGGATCATGACGAAATGACTATTGATCAATTGGAAGGTGAGTTACTATCTTATGAAATCTCATTAGATCAGCAGTCTGTTGGAATTATAGAGGAAGCATTACAAGTTCAGACAATTGTTTCGAAAGATCAAGGGTTGTCTGCAAATCATGCTGAATCTAGTCAGCGGAGTCAGAATTTTCGAGGCAGAGGACGTGGCCAAAGAAGAGGTCGTGGTAGAGGTAATTTTAATTACCAGCGAAATACTCGTGTTTCTGATAGAGATAATCAAAAGAATGATTTCCAAAAGGATAAATCAAAAATCCAATGCTTTAATTGCAAAAAGTTTGGACATTTTCAAAGTAACTGTTGGTATAAGAATAGTCCAGAAACGCATGCGAAAGTGGCTGAAAATGACAACACAATTCCTGAGACTTTGTTTTTGGCTGATTTGAGTGTTGAAAACAAAACAAAAAATGAATGGATTTTGGATTCTGGTTGCAGCAATCATATGTGTGGAGATAAAGAAATGTTTACAGATTTGGATACTTCTGTGAAAACTACTGTGAAATTTGGAAATAATTCTGAGGTACCTGTTCTTGGTAAAGGGAGGATTGCCATTAGTTTGAAAGATGGTTCTTCTAACTTCATTTCTGATGTATTCTATGTACCAAGTTTACATCACAATTTACTGAGCATTGGACAGTTATCTCTGAAAGGCTATAACATAGTCTTCAATCATGGAGTTTGCACTGTAAGTGATCCGAAGAGAGGATTAATTGCAAAGGTAAACATGAATAATAGTCGTTTGTTTCCGCTGTCAATCAACTGTAGCAGTTTACCTTGCTTTAGTTATATGACATATGATGATACATGGCTATGGCATCTGAGATTTGGACACTTGAATTTCAGAAGTTTGAATATTCTTGTCAGAAATAAATCTGTTTTAGGATTGCCAGATATTGATTTTCCACAGAAAGTTTGTGAGTCATGTACACTGGGAAAGCAACACAGATTTCCGTTTCCGAAGAATAAGGCCTGGAGGGCGAGTACACCACTGGAGTTGATTCATTCAGACTTGTGCTACGTAGAAGTACCTACAAATGGTGGTTGTAAGTACTTTATAACTTTTATTGATGATTTTAGTCGGAAAGCATGGGTGTATTTTCTTAGAAACAAATCTGACGCATGTGATACGTTCAAAAGTTTCAAAGTGTACATTGAAAAACAAAGTGGTTTTGTGATCAAAACTTTGAGAACAGACAGAGGAACTGAGTATACTGTATGTGATGATTATCTGAAGAAAAATGGCATTAAGCATCAAATGACAGCAAGATATACACCTCAACAAAACGGGGTGGCAGAAAGGAAAAATAGAACAGTTATGGACATGGTAAGATCAATGATGCATTCAAAGAATCTACCAAAATCATTTTGGGCCGAGGCTGTTGCTTGTGCTGTCTATGTCTTGAACAGGTGTCCTACAAGGAGTATTGCAGAAGGAAAGACTCCTTACGAGGTATGGACAGGTCGGAAACCAAATATCGGACATTTGAAAGTATTTGGTTGTATTGCTTATGCTCATGTTCCAGATGTTTTGAGGAAGAAGTTGGATGATAAATCTGAGAAATGTGTTTTTATTGGATATTCTCATGAAACAAAAGGATATAAACTTTATAATCCTGTTACCAGAAAAGTTGTTATCAGTCGAGATGTCATTTTTGAAGAGATGGAGACTTGGGATTGGCTAAGAAAAGAGCCTGAGAAAATAGAAAATTCTTCATTTTCTCCTATTGTTGGTTCTCGTATACAGGAACCAGAACCAGAACCACCAAGAGAGGATATTGTGTCTAACCCATCATCGAGTCGCCCACAACGAGAGAGGCGATTACCAGCCAGATTGCAGGATTATGAAATTGGTAATGACAATGAATTATCTGATGAAGAAGTTGTCAATTTTGCTTTATTCGCAGATTGTGATCCAGTGACATTCGAAGAAGCTTTCAGAAATGATAATTGGATTCGTGCCATGAATCAAGAGATTCATGCTATTGAGAAAAATGATACATGGGAATTGACTACTCTTCCACAAGGGAAAAAACCTATTGGAGTCAAATGGGTGTACAAGACAAAATACAAAGCAAATGGAGATATTGATCGCTTTAAAGCAAGACTTGTTGCAAAAGGATACAAACAAAAGGCAGGTATTGATTATTTTGAGGTCTTTGCTCCTGTTGCTAGACTTGACACAGTTCGTATGGTTATTTCTATTGCCGCACAAAGTGCATGGAAGATTTACCAAATGGATGTTAAATCTGCTTTCTTAAACGGAGTTCTGGAAGAGGAAGTTTATGTTGATCAACCAGATGGATATGTTGTCAAAGGACAAGAAAGTAAGGTATACCGGTTGAAAAGAGCTTTGTACGGGCTCAAGCAAGCTCCACGAGCATGGTATACTCGTATCGATTCTTATTTCATCGAACATGGTTTTCAAAGATGTCCATATGAGCATACTTTATATGTGAAATATTCTGATCAAGGAGATATTGTTATCTTATGTTTATATGTTGATGATCTTATTTTCACCGGTAACAATGCTAAAATGATTTCTGAGTTCAGGGAGGCTATGATTAGTCATTTTGAAATGACGGATCTTGGTCTAATGTCTTACTTTCTTGGTTTGGAAGTTTATCAGATGGACAGTGGAATATTCATTTCACAGAAGAAATATGCAGGTGATATTCTGAAAAAGTTTAAGATGGAATTTGCAAAACCTATCTTAACACCGGTTGAAGAAAAGTTGAAGTTAACAAAAGATGCTACAAGTGACCTAGTTGATCCTACATACTTCCGAAGACTAGTTGGAAACTTGAGATATTTGACTGCAACTAGGCCGGATATTACATTTGGTGTTGGACTTATCAGTCGTTTCATGGAGTCACCACGTCAATCACACTTACAATCAGCTAAACGGATTTTGAGATATATCAGAGGTACAAAAACTCATGGTATATTCTATTCTTGTGCTAATGATATTTCTCTTCTGGGGTACACAGACAGTGATTGGGCTGGTGACACCATAGAAAGAAAAAGCACATCAGGTTATGCATTTTTCTTGGGATCCGGCGTTTTCTCATGGTCTTCAAAGAAACAACAAGTCGTGGCTTTATCTACAGCTGAAGCAGAGTATATAGCAGCATCAAACAGTGCTACACAAGCGCTATGGCTTAGACGAATTCTTGGTTTTCTACATCATGAACAAGATGAACCAACAAACATTTATTGCGATAACAAATCAGCAATTGAATTATCAAAGAATCCAGTATTTCATGGACGAAGCAAACACATCGATATCAAGTTTCACTTCATTCGTGACCTAGTTCGTGAAAAAGAGATTGCCATTGATTATTGTTCAACTGAAGAACAAGTTGCAGATATTTTTACAAAGCCATTGAAGACAGAGTCATTTTTCAAGCTGAAGAAAATGCTTGGAATGATCAAGTTTGAAGATTTTGATTTAAGGGAGGCAATGTAGAATTAAATCAAATGGGATCAAATGTGAATACACATTAGTCAACAATGTGTGAACATGCTTTTATTTTCAAATGGTAGGTAGCAATTTCAACTTTGCTTATTTTGTTCACATAGCTTTTACCAACTTTGTTTATTTTGTTCACATAGCTTTTACATATAAACATGTGTGATATTTGCCTATAAATAGGCTAGTTCATCAACATTGTAAACATACCTCCAAACACATCTTCAAGAACAATTCTAAGACTCCAAAACAGGAGCTTTGTGTATTGAGCAAATCTTGTGTTCTTCTATTCCTCCTTCATTCAATTTCTTAGTTATTATCGATTCAAATTCCTTCAGAAACATATAGGAATAAAAACATGCTGTTGTTGTTGACTCTCTAGCAGGCAAGAGTAAATGCGTTAGTTGACCATATCAGCATAAAAATACAAGCCGCCACACCCAGCTAAGCATTTATCAACATTTACTTAAATCTCAATCATGGACACCGTTGAGACTTATAATGGTAAAAGATCGTTCCCAGTATACTAACCTTTCACGTTTGTATATGATACGCAGAGAGATCGGATCGCTTCACGATCTGATGTACGCAGTCTTATCTTACATCTGATGTACGCAGTCTTATCTTACGATCTGATGTACGCAGTCTTATCTTACATCTGGTGCAAGAGACTGTTTCTGCAGTTTGAACCCGTGACCTCAAAGTTACAAAATAGCAACCTTACCAGTTGCTTTAAAGTCCATACTTGAGACTTATAATGCTCTTGGGTTATATTGCCAATAGAAGAAAAAGGAAAAGTGATTTGTGATCCATCTTTAAAATATTGTCACAGTTGATCTAAACACCAATTAAGTTTAAATCTTAAAAAGATTTAACACAATATCTGGTCAAAATAGTCATTACATCATTTAGGACCAAATTCCACTAAACGATATTGTAAAAGAAAAAGAAAAAAAGAAAGAAGAGAAGAGTTACAAATCTTTAATAATCTGTCAACCTGTATTATTCGTATTTATCTGAAAAAATAATTTAGGCCACATGCTAATTATTGGTGAGCAATGCTTTTTTATGTTGAACAACAGAGTAGGTTTGTTCGATTTGATTTGGTTTAACATGTTTGATTTGTTCACTTGTCTTTCTTTATTAGGAGTATTTAAAGTGTTATTGAATTGGATTTAAGAAATTGTCTGATGATAATTGTTAAATAACAGATTTTTCAAATATAAAATGAAATGTTTGGATGGAATTGACGTTATCTGGTCTAATATTACTTGGCATGGTTTCGCATTCATAAAAGATTTGATTAGTATTTGTATGAAACAAAGAAAGTAGAGAAAATGAAGGAAATTGAAAGTTACGTCTTCGAAAAGACTTTGATACTTAAAATTGATATAGCAAAAAAAACCTTTAGCTGATAAGGTGGCGTTTGGTTGGGGGAAATGGGAATAAGAGAATGGGTTTGGAGGAATCCAAACCCATTCCAGCTGTTTGCTTGGGGAAATATGGAAATGGATTTTATTTTGATATCTAATTATTTGGTAATAGATATCGTTTTTTGATATACTAGCCCCCTATCTATCAAAATATGGGAATGGGGGAATGGAGAGCCGCCGGTCAATGCCGCTAGCCACCGTCCGCCGCTGCCCGCCGCCGGTCCGCCGCTGTCGGCGACCACTATTCCGATTTCCATTCCCACTTTAATACCAGACAACTATCACTTTTAACCCCAAACTCATATCCTTCAAACCTATTCCTTATCATACTCATTCCGATTCTAATTCCGATACCCAAGTGCCAACCAAACGCCACCTAAGTTTACATCTTTTACCAATAATTCTTATCTCATGATTTATCATTGTTCGATTAATTAGATTAGAAATGTGTGTCCTCATCAATCAATCATATCTAATATATCCCAACGGCAACAAAAGCTATTGCTAGAGTCTGAGGAAGATGAATGACAGTTGATGAAGCCGGATCTTCACCAAGGGTCTAGACGACCTCAAATAAGCTTCGTCAGTTAACGTGAAGAACTGTTAACTGGAATTGAAATGATTATGTAGCTGGAATAGCGCCAAATACCCTGCACAAAGAAGCACAGGTCAGAGGTCCCGGGGGGTTGGCCCCGGGAAAAACCCTCCGACGCTCAAGTCAGTTTGGGCCATATCTCACTGAGATTATAATTTAAAGGGCGAGTTTGGAATTTCTCACAGTATTTGCCGAGGAGCAGAGTGTATGAGTTAGCTTTAAGGGATAAAAGATTGAATTCCGGGATCTGGGGGTCCCTTTTCTTTGTCTTGGTTGGCTTGCCTTTATAGATCTTTTTTAAGACCCTGATAGTAGCTTGGAGAAGACGCTTTGTTTAGGACAGAGAGCCTAAGACATAATAGGTCTACTGATGTGATCAATAGGCTGACTGATGTGATCAATAGGCCGGCTGTTGTGACCTTGGCATGTTCAGGAAGAATACCCAGCTGTAGTCACTATATTTGAATTGCATCTCTGTCCGAGGGTCCCACGAAGTATTATCGTAATGGGTTCATTTGCTGTGGTACACAGCTGAACCCTGCCGAAGTGCGTGACTTGCTGTGGTACACAGCTGAACTCTGCCGAAGTGCATGCCTTGCTGTGGTACACAGCTGAAATTTGCCGAAGTGTGTGAATAGGCCTCTTTGAAGTGCATGATTAGGCAGTGCCTAAATGAAGTGGTCCGAAGCGCAGCATTTGAACATATATCGAAGTTGATGCTGATGTGCAACCCTTGGCATATTTTTCGATGTTATAAAGGCGTTGTGTTGTCCTGCTGAGGTGCATCCAAGGATGATCAGCCATGCTTGGGTACTGAACCACTGAACTGCGGTACTTGCTGAACTGCAGTACTTTGAGTGCTGAGCTACTGAAGTCGAACCGTTAACTATTGCTGGCTAACGGACGATTAATTATGGTTTATCAACAGTCAAACAATACTTCTATTCCAAGTGATAGAGAGTTTGATTCCAGTAATACCTCAGAATTTATATGGCAAAGAGAATTTACCAAAATGTGTATCAAAGTTCTCCTCTTTATCTGTTGGTCCAGTTAGTTAGTCTGGCTTCATTATATAAATGTGAGAAGGGTTTAATGCCCATGAGTATATAATCATAAACTATTGATTTGATTAAATCTCGTGATTTAATGAACTTACAATATATGGCATGATGAAAAACATACGGGCTTATGTTGACAGAGATCTTGAAGTCACGTGACATATGTTTTATCCTTAAGTAAATCATAAGTTTACCTTATTACAAGGTCTCAAAACGCTATCATCAAATTCACCAAAATGCTATTGTCGAACTTTTGTGTCCCGTTGGCGGTTGGCCTACGAGGACGTGTTCCTGTGGAAATTTTGCATCCCACACAAATGAGGTCTGAGCAATTTTTCACACATTTCAAGGACGTCCTTATGTAAGTTGTTTTCTCTTCAAATATTCAACGGAAATACTCGAATAAAATCTGGGGTTAATTACCTTTAACACCCCTCATGTTTAGCGTAATCTCCCTTTACCCCCCTAATGTTCTAAAATACACCTTTAGGTACCTTAATGTTTGGATTAAAGTGGGAAAATGGATTAAAACATGACACGTGGCATTCATCACCCATACAACGGTCAATTTTTCATTCCCTCCATAATTTTACACAAAATTGACTAATATACCCCTCCCCTACAAAATTGACTAATATACATCACCTCCCTTCTCTCCTACTCTTCTTCTTTCCTTCTCTGTATCTCTTCTTCTTTTCTTCTACGTGGTTGTGAATTCTTCCGAAGCAAACAACAAGCCCAGCTGATCGACATAAATAAATTACCCCACTGCATCTTGTTGCGGAGAACAAGATCATCTTGATCAAAAGGAAGACTTACATTTGATAGAATGGGAAAACTCAGAAACTTTGATGAAATCCATCGTGCTACATTTTATAGAATGGGAAAAATATGAACTTTCAACCTCACGTATTCTTTGCGGACCAGAAGCCACTAAATAGAATGCGCAGCCGGAGGATATGGCCAATAACATCGTTCCTCCCCCCACCGACGGCGAAAACACCATCGTGGTCACTGCCAAAGAGGTCGACGACGGAACACTTTTCACTCTAGAATCTAAAGGTATCGGAATCTCCATGTTTTTGTTGTAAATGTCCCAAATCCATAAGATCCAGAGCGAGTTTTTGGGTGAAGGTTCATGGTGGCATTGCGCGTACAATCTGACAACAGCTATTGTGGCGCCGGTGCTCTTAAGCTTGCCGTTTGCTGTCTTTATTGGGATGGTTTGGAGGAGCAGTGTGTCTAAGCATGGCGGGTGTACTTACCTGCTACTCATATTACCTTCTCTCTTGTTATGGAGCAACATGCGCTACAAGTAATGCACTCATGTGTTCAGTAATGGCGCCATGAAGAAATCTTGAAAAGAAAAAAATTATCTGACAAACCTTATCAAATTAGAATTTCCAAGAGCAAAAGTGTTTGTGAGAGAGAACAAAGATTACCTCTAACTATCTGAAAAGAAAAGTTCAACCTCATCACCAAACTTGAGGAATGCAAGAAAAATTGCATCTCGTGCATTTGGTGGAGAGAAAGAGAAAGAGAAATGCCACGTGTCATGTTTTAAACCATGGTTTGGCTTACATCAACCAACTGCATCAGGGGCATTTTTGCCATTTCATGCTAATTTCAGCTTCAATGCCACGTGTCACGTTTTAATCCATTTTCCCACTTTAATCCAAACATTAAGGTACCTAAAGGTGTATTTTAGAACATTAGGGGGGCAAAGGGGGATTACGCTAAACATGAGGGGTGTTAAAGGTAATTAACCCTAAAATCTGAGACGTCCTAGGATACCTGACAAGGTTGTAATTGTCCTCGTGATCATAAGGCTCTTTCTACCATTATACTATGATGCAAAATTTCACACCATTATCTCGAAAAAATATAAATTTGATTATCCAACGAACTTTTAAGTAAAAGACTCAAGACTTGATGTTTATAAAGTATATGAGTCTAAATCCGTTTCGCTATAAAAAACTGACGACAGACACTCACCTTGTGGCTGCCAAAATTGTTGTTGGAAACTTTTCCTTGACGACCTTGTGGCTTATGATGCTGGAAAAATTATCTCCACTATGTACTTTTTGTGAGTTGTTTTATTTTGCACGATGTTGCCGGTGTATGGAAATCCACCCCGTCTATCTAAATACCAAATTCAAGCTGGATGAATACTACAGATTCTGGGCCATTCCCCCATGCCTTGACACAATCATTTGAACTGGGATTCGTCGCACTTAACACTTGTGTTGAAATGAATATCACAATATGCTAGTTTTGTCCAATCAAATTCCAGATAGAGAAACTAGTGTCATTCTTGCCTTGGATCAGATAAAAATTTGTAAGAAAACATCAGTTTAAGTCGAGAAAATGATAATTTTCCTGTCTAAATTAGTGGAAAACCAACTGATGAACCCAATTCACACATCTCAACGGGGAGTGTTAGAAGTTAGAACACAAGGAACTATAACCTTCTTACATTTTGGATTATTGGTTTGAATCATTATAGTTAATCATGACTGTAACAAAATTAGGAGGCATTTGGTCGGAAGTATGAAACTGAAGAATAAAAATCATTTTAAATGATTTTCATTGAAGATGTGTCTCGGGTATATTAGAATAGCTACATATATGTATGAAATCAGAATATTTAATAATCGGTCATATCCTCCCTCATCCTTGCATACTATTTTGATTTCATTCCTAAAATCAATTACAAAAGCATACCTTCATTCAAACTTTTACACCAAACAACTATTAATTTATGTATCATACTTATACCGATTTCTATATCTATCATTCTCGATTTTGATTCCCATATTTAAATCAAACGGCTTTTTAATATATGACTTGAATAAGGAGTAGCCACGGACAAGACTTACCGTTCCCCTCATGTAATCATTCCCCCTCCCCCCCATAAACCAAAAAGCAACCTATCGTTTTGCAATTCCTTGCTCCCTTTTCAACAACTGGAGCAAAAAACTACTCCATGTATCAATAGGTCCAGGCAAACACCAATGCACGCAATCTTCCGACAAGGTCACCTTCTGCTCCGGCCAATGGCCATATCTACTAGGATGTCCATCTGGTCTCAATAACATCGCTTTCGTCACATCAAACAACTTAAACCTTTTCCTTTCTTTACTTCTTCCTTCCCTTTTCGCTCTCTCAAACTCTTCTAATTGAATTTTATACAACTTTTCCTGGTAATCTGCAAGAGTGCTGAGAGTTGTCTCATTCCTTTTGAAAGGTCTCATCCTCAAACACTTCCCTCCATTATCAAAAGCTCCGCCTTCGAAATGGGATGGCGAAATTGTCCTAAGAAATATCACGCCCGTATAATTTTGTAAGCTATTAATGGCTTTAAATGCTGTCCGAAAAGCTCTTTGGTAGCTAAAGCAAGGTGTGTAATAATAATTTGTGATATTTTCGGATGGAGGACAGTAAAGACATCCAAAGAGTTTTCCTTTTTCGTAGAAAGAGGCTGGACGATTGAACCAATGACCGGCAGAGATGATGACATACTCGAATTTGTCGATTTGGGATATCCAATGTTCGTCAACTTCATCCAGGTAGAGTTTGAAGGGCTGGAATTCGGTTGATTCGGCCTTTACCAAATGCGGTGACCAGAAAATCGAGATGGTAAAGTTGTAATCTTTGTACTTGAAGCGTTTGTTTTGGACATCAATCGTGTCTGAAACGTCTTCTGGATAAGCAATCTGTTGAATGAGAAATCATAATCCACTGTTAGACTAATCAAGTTTTATTTTTTCCCCTTTCACTTTCCTTTCATAAGAAAGATTGAAGTTTTTGTTTCCTTACATACATATATGTTATACACATATGTATATGTATGTATATACATCCACATGGAATTGGAGGCTTAAGCTGGTGACTGATCTTAGGCTTGTAAGTTAGAAAATATAGCAATTACAAACTTTATAAGGATTTATACCTATCTATGATATCTTGGCCATTGATCATTAGTCGTTAATTTTGCAAAGGTTGGTCTTCCTTAATTTTTCAATACTTTCAAGTCGAGTCCCATCAGCATCTACCATTAAATAAATCTGACCTTAATATGTATATTCTATTGTGCGTCAGGCTTTTGTCTTTTTACAAGACCCGATAAATCCGGAAATCACATGTTGCATTGACGATACCTATGCACTTTTGAACTGGCAGTAGGAAATAAGGGTAACATTGCATATGTTGGAGGAAAGTAAGAAAATTGTCCTAATATCTTAATGATAGCTTTATGCAAGAATAAACTTCAATTTAGGTCTTAGAAATTTAAAGGATGAACCTCAATCATTAACGGTTTCTATCACTCTCACTTCTACTAGATGTGTAGAGATGTAAATCAGGTTCTCAAGGCTCACTAGTAGAAGTTTGTCATAGCACATGCACAGAAAAATTAGTTCATTGTCACCGAAGGAATAACCGACGGACTGGCCTGTCAGCCTATCAAGTCATTTCAAAGGTCAATAGTGTTCCCACACTATACAATTGGACATGAAGGATTCAAACATTTTTGTCTTCGATAAGGTTCGGACTCATAACATTTCTTTCAAAACTTCTTATCGGGAATCATTCGAATATGTGGAGACAAATCTTAGAAATTTAAGGGAAAAAAAAGAGAAAGAAGAGAGAAATAAACATCAGTAGCCCCCTCATGCTTAGACAACCTCCACTTGGAGAAATTCAGGCACTGACTTGCATTTTCACTACTCAAGCCCTAAAAGGAATTGGATTTCCCCATAACTCCATTAATGATGAAACTGAAACCTTGAAGACTTACTTTATTACATGTTACTAGTTATTTCATATAAAATGCATTTGAATGAAAAATAAAGAAGATAAATCACTAACCTACTAAAATTTTTCTGCCACAACGCTTTGTCATAATTCCAACCTTGTTTTCCATTAGTTGCTGGTAGATTTTGAATTAGATTTTGCTGTTGTTGTGATATGTTGGGTATGTGTTGTTGGTGGTGCTGGTAGATTTTGAGCTGAGGTTACTGAATGTACACTTGTTTTTAATGAAAAAAGATGCATGTCTGTTCTTACTTAAAAAAAATGTACTTTTTCACTATGGTATGATATTCATCTTTTAAAAAGAAAAAAAAAGAGCTATCAATTGTAAAACATGAAAGCTAAGGGGGCATACCCTGGACAGAAGGCAAATCAACGACTGCATTTGGTTTCTGGCAACCGAATCTCCCACAAAGGCAATCGATTTCCCTCTCACCACTTCCAGATACTGCGACGGATCGAAAATCGGCAGCTCACATCCGTCCGGCTTCCATCGCCATTTCATAAAATCGGAATCCGGCCGTCCATACTTCATACAGTTCTGGTGCTCATGTATCGAAAAACACGTCGAATTAGTGTAGTACGGCGCATCCGGATCCGGAATCCACTCGCCGGTGAAAATGTCGCACTTCTCTTCCTCGTCGTCGCCGGTCTCAGTTGAATTAGCTGACGCTTGGTATGAAGTGCCGGATTCATTGGAAGGCTTGTTTTCGGTGAAGGTGTCCCTTATGCTTATGGAATAGTATTGAGGTACTCCGATGGTGAGAATCATGATAAATGTGAGGATTGTGAGAGAAATAATGACTGCGTACTTGGGAATGGTGGAGTCCTTCGCGAGGGAAAGCTCCATATTGGTTGATTTTACATCAGCTAAGGGGAATGGAGTAGAAATGGACTCGGTGGAAGTGAGGTGGAAGAAAACTAAATAAATAAATAGTATATGACTTCAGGCATAATGGGAACCTTGTCCCAAAAATATTAGCGCAACAGCCAAACACTTGATTAAAAAAAAAAAAAAAAACTGTTCAAAACAAGAAATTCAACTGTCACTTAATGACAAGAGTCACTAGTGGAACCACTAATTAGATACGATGAGGCTAAAAGTGAGGCAAATTATTATGTCTCCAATCACGCGTGGACACGTGTTCAAAAGCAGTTTTTAAGTCATCAGTCGGTTTCTGATGTTAATTAAGCCAAGTTTGGCCACGTTTGACTGTCAAATGAGGTTTCAGAACATTTAAAATCCTAACGGTAAAATTTGACAACGCTGGGATGATAAATACAATTTTCTCTTAAAAATAGTATACTCAATCTTCTGAACAATCCAGTTGACCAAATTGGCATTTTTTTTTCTATAGCAGTTGTCTTCCCAAGCTTTTCCCGGGAGTGTACTGTGACCATTTAAGTCAATGAGGATTTGTTGATCAAATTGATATTGGCAAGTTAAGTTAAATGCATATCCATTAATAGTTCTGACTTCGAAATATATTCTATTGTCCGTCAGCTTTGGTCTTCTAATTGCATGAATTTATAAATCGGGAGATCATGTGTTGCATTAACGGTACCCGTGCACTATGAAACAGTCAAGTTACAAATACAGGAAATTTGCATATGACAACAGAGGAAAGAAAACAATTCCTTATATCGTGATAATAGCCTCAACAACTACAAACTTACTCAGTATATCTCAACGACAGTAAAAGTTACCGTTACGATCTGAGGAGGGTGAGAACATAGTACATCAGAAACGTTTTTTACGTTTTAGTATATAGTTTAAGAAAAAATAGACGTAGATTATTGACAAAGACAAGATAGTAACTATATTGAAACTTAGATTATTGACAAGGACAACATAACAATCACTTATTATCATCCAAAAGAAAAAGATATCCATGATTGTTTGAAAACTCCGACCTAAGCAATCTCTAACTCTTTGTTGATCAATTTATTCATATAGTGACAATTTTTAAGGAAAAAAGAAAGTTACGAACAGTCTACTTAAAATGCTTAAAGAAAACAAGGTGGGCGACATATAAGAAATCCATAATTCCAATTTATCACCATGATACTCTTATAATGATATTGAAAATCAACAAATCTTATGATTCTCATCAATTTACAGATTCGTATCAGAATATTTGATCATGATAACATGTATCTCCCAAAACGGTCAACTATTAAATAATAACAGATATGTTATTATTTAATTGGCCAGGCGTAACGAATACTGCACAGATAACAATTTCCCTTTCAAACCAGTATTATAAGTCTTTTTTCTTTTCTTATTTTTAACCTTCAAAAACCAAAAAATTAACCTATTGTCTGGACATTTTCTTTTTCTCTTTTCAACAACTCTAACAAGAAATCATTCCATGTATCAATAGGACCAGGCAGACACCAATGCACACAATCTTCCGGTAACTCAACCTTCATTTGTGGCCAATGTCCATATTTACTAGGATGTCCATCTGGCCTCAACAACATAGATTTTGTCGCGTCAAACAACCTAAATCTCCTCCTTTCTTTCCTCCTTCCTTCTCTTTGCGCTATCTCCAACTCCTCTAGCTGAATCCTATACATTTTTTCCGCGTAATCCTCCAATGTTGTCTCATTCCTTTTAAATGGTCTTGTCCTAACACATTTCCCGCCTTTGTCCCAAGCTCCACCTTCAAAATGTGAAGGCGCAAATGTCCTTAAATACGTTACGCCTTTAAAATTATCTAAACTATTAATAGCTTTAAACGCTGTCCGAAAAGCTCTTCGGTAGCTAAAATAGGATGTTAAATAAGTGATATTGTCCGAAAGGGGACAGTAAAGGCATCCGACAAGTTTGCCCTTTTCGTAGAAATAGGTTGGACGCATGAACCACTGACCGGCAGAGATGATGACGTGATCGTAGTTGCCGACTTGGGATCTCCAGTGCTCATCAAATTCGTCGAGATAGAGTTTAAAAGGCCGAGTCACGTTTTCTGGATCGGTTAATTCGACTTTGACTAAATAAGGTGACCAGAACATAGAGATGGTGAAGTTGTGATCCCTGTATTCATAACGTCTGTTTTGATCGTTGATGCTTTTTGATACATCTTCTGGATAAACCACCTGAAAATTGAGAAATCATAAATTCAATCAAATAAAGAATCCTTTATGCATTATGGTGGTAATGAGATTTTGCTAAACATCTTATGGTGGATTTACAGTCGTCATACAATCTCATTTGGTACTAAAAGTCTTATAGCGGATTTTGCCTGAACAATCTCAAAGAGTTCGTTTCTCTTTTACTATGAATATTTATAGTCAAAGGTTAAGAATCCAAACTTTTTTTTTTAATTATAAACTTAAAAATGTCACTTGACTATGTTAAAGAATTTTCATCTATGATGTTAGAGGATTTATTTGTCCATGCCTTGAAGCCACTAAATGCACCCTAAAAAAAGCGGGGGGGGGGGGGGGGGGGAGGATTTGAATGACATCTTTACGACTAAATCAGGGACGAATAATACCAAATAAAAGCAAATGAAAAGAAACTTCTTTCCCTTGGAGTTTAAATTTCAAACCATATAGTTTATCTCCCTGAATAAATATAAAAAATAAAAATCAAACAAACAAACGAAGAAAGAAGAAACAAGCAACATATGAAATGGTAAATGGTCTACAATAAAAACTTACCAGACTTTTCAAATTATAACTACTTCACAGTTAAAAAAACACACTGTTATACTGTTTTTATCTTGAATATTTACAGCATAATAAACCAATCACATTTATCTAAAATCCTGAAGATGCACACATCTTTCGATTTCATTTATTAACCATGATATCAACAAGGATTTTCGAATCACAGATTCAGCGCATCCGAAATTTCCGTGCATGCATGAGCAATTAAAACAATCAAGAGACAATATAGAAAACACAAAATCTACTCAATTCAATCAATATCTCACCAAAATCTTTAGAATCTTATCTTTCTAGTGTAACAATAAAAAATTAAAAAATGCTTAATCAAATTGTTAGACAATAACGAAACCTAAAAAATAGTAGCAAAATTTCCTTCTCCATTCCCTCTGCGTACCCTCCACCCAAATAACACAAAGGGAAAAAAACAAAGGAAAAAAAGTGACTCAGACATGGTAAGAAACGGAGTACCATTTTGTGATCAACGTATGAAATAATATCATTTGAAGGATGGATAAGTAATATGATAGAATATCATTTACTTACAGATATTTTGTCACAACAGCGTCTTGTGTAATAGTAATATAACCCAAAAAATATATATAGTATAGCAAACGAATTAAAAAACAAAACACTAATCTCTGTCTCATTTTTTTATCGTACTAGCTGAGATTTGTTGTCCAATTTTGATCTGTCTAATGACAAAATTACGTTTCGTTAAAAACACATCCGAACCCATGTAGTTTTGTATTTGTATGCATTTTTTAACAAATACACCTACACGACATAATATCTCATTTGATGTATTAATATCAAATTAATACACATAATCTCACGTAATGTGATATATGATAAGATAAAATATATTTGATAAGATAGAAGAAGAAAAAGAAGAAGAAAAAGAGAGGTGATAGACTTGCCCTGGACAAAAGGCAGATCAAAGACTGCATGTGATTTCTTGCAACAGAGTCTCCAACGAATGCAAGCGATTTCCCTCTAACCACTTGCAAGAACTGATTCGGGTCAAAAACAGGCAACTCACATCCATCCGGTTTCCACTTCCACTTCAAATACTCCCTGTCCGATCTTCCAAATTTCATGCAATTCTGATGTTCTTGAATTGCCCAACACGTCTCGTTTGTGTAATACGGAGCTTCTGGATTCGGAACCCATTCCCCTGTAAACAAATCACATGAATTCCCCTCATTATTACTACTACTACTACTAGTATTGTTATCCCCAATTAATAAATTGCTTGAATCCGCTTTCTTAATGCCGCTGCCGTAATCTGCATTAGGTTTTCCGATTCCCCGGTCCTTTTTCCGATGCCCCCGCCGTCTCCTTCCTTTCCTTTTCCGGCTGAGCGGTGGGTCCTCCCTTCTCGGATTATCAAAATTCTCATCTGTAGAACTTGGCAGATTAATTACTTGGTCTTTTTCTGATTCTTCTTTTCTTTCCTGCAAAAATGGCAGACTAATTACTTGTTCTTTTTCTGATTCCTCCTTTCTCTCCTGCAAATACTCTGTTTTCTCAACTAATTCGTCCCCCTTGGGTTCCTCCGGATGTGTATCGTCGAGGGTTGGTGTTCTAAAATTGATTTCAAGAGAATCAAAAGAAGATCTCAAGGAAGGATAATAAATTGGGATGATGGTAAAGGAAAAAATGAGGAGAATGAGAGGGGCGATTTTGGGAGATTTACGCCGAGTCTGTTGTTTCCCTATGGGAAGTTCAGAAGATTGAAACTTCATGGAGAGAGGAAGAAGAGAATCTTTGTGTAACAGAAAGGAAACAGAGAGAGATAAAAGAAAGGGAAGGAGGAGAAGGAAGAAGAAGGTAGGTTTGTGTTAAGGAATCTACTCCAGCTGGACACATACAGCCGTCCAGCACTCCAACTCCTCCAGGCGGTTATAACAAATAGGTGTTAGGCCAACAAATGTTGGTTTTATCTTGTAGGTTTTTGTTACTATCTTGTGGTTATTCTTGTTGTAACAACTAGCCCTAGTTGTATCAAAATTCTTTATTGTAAACACACATAGAGGGGGCCGAAAACCCTATATAGAAGGATACAAGATGTACATGTTTTGCATGAATGAAAAACAATCTTTGTGATAACTTTTATATGGTATCAGAGCCATTTTTGACTCAAACGAGTTTCTTTTGATCCTGCCTTACTCTTCTTCAACATGGCCGACGGATCCTCCACCAAGCATGGCTCCCTTGATGGAGTTATAGCCATTAATGTTGCAGCTCAACTGCCCCTTAAGCTCAACAAGAACAACTTTCCCTCTTGGAAAGCCCAGTTTGATGCGTTACTCTATGGGTATGATCTCATGGGATACCTTGATGAGAGTCACCCATGCCCACCGCGCCATACGAATGATAAGGATGGCAATGCCCAGCCGAATCCAGATTATGCTATCTGGGTTCGACAAGACAAGATGCTACTGCATGCTCTGCTAGCATCGGTCTCTGAAGCTGTAGTTCCTCTCATCGCTACAGCTGCCACTTCTCGTGATGCTTGGACAAAGCTCCACAAGCTGTATGCCAACAAGTCTCGGTCTCGCATAATGAATCTCAAGGAGAGACTTACTAATATCACATGTGACACCCAATCTATCGCGGATTATCTTCAAAGGATTAAAAGCATTGCAGATGAGTTAGCCCTCGTTGACACTCATCTCAGTGATGATGATCTCACTATTTTCGCACTAAATGGACTTGGCAGCAACTTCCGTGAAATTGCTGCTGCTATTCGAGCCCGAGAGACTCCACTCACTTTTGAAGAACTCCATGATAAGTTAGTCGAGCATGAAACCTTTCTTAAGCGTGAAGAAAATCGAAGCCCTCCTTCTGTCACTGTTCATGCTACGCACCTTAAATCTTTCCGAGGTGGTCATCCTTCCACCCACGGTGGGTCTCGCCAGGGCTCCAATCGGTCTTTTTCTGGAAAACAGCCCTCCAATTCGCACATGCAGCAGTCGGCCTTCCCTTTTGCCTCAAATTCACCTTCGCCTGGCTCACGCAACCCACGGTCTACGTCACAAGCTGGGGTAACTTGTCAGTTTTGTCAGAAGCGCGGTCACACAGCAAGGCAATGCTATTCCCTCAAACGGTCATTGCAGCAAGCGCAGCAGCCCTGAAGTTCATCTCACTGCTCCTCGCACCACTCAGCCCAGCTGGATTCTTGACACTGGTGCATCTCACCATGTCACCAATGATCTTAATACCCTTTCTCATCACCAATCATACGAAGGGCCCGACGATGTTCTTTTAGGCGATGGCACCGGTCTCGCCATCACTAATACTGGTTCCTCTGTTCTACCTTCTGCATCTAAATCTTTCCTTTTATCTGATGTCTTACATGTTCCATCCTTATCTACAAACTTGGTCTCTGTCTCTAAGTTTTGTCAAAATAATGATACCTCTATTGAGTTTTTTCCGTTTTCATTTGTTGTTAAGGATCTCAAGACGGGAGCGCAGCTTGCTCACGGGCGGACCAAGGATAACCTTTATACATGGGACGTGACCCCAGCATCAGTTCCGCATCACCATGTAGCCACCACCTCTTCGTCCAAGCAGGCTTTTATCAGCACAACGCCGTCCCTCTCCACCTGGCATCATCGCCTTGGCCACCCTTCCCTACGTGTGTTTCAGTTTCTGCGTCAGAACAAAATTCTGCCTGGTTCCCTGGATATTTCGGTTGATAAGTTTTTTTGTGCATCATGTCTTAGCAATAAGAGTCATAAGCTGCCTTTTCACAGCTCATCAGTAGTTAGTCGTGGACCGCTTGATTTGGTGTATTCAGATGTATGGGGACCCTCTCCTGTAGAGTCTATTGATGGTTTTCGTTATTATATTCTGTTTGTGGATTACTACACTAAATATGTTTGGTTATTCCCTATGTCTCGTAAAACTGATGTCGCCACTATTTTTCCTAAATATAAGCGCATGGTTGAGAAATATTTTCATCGTTCACTCGTTACACTTTATACAGATGGGGGCACTGAGTACAAGGGTCTTAAATCCTTCTTTGAGTCCGAAGGCGTTCAGCATCGTGTCTCACCTCCGTACACGCCTGAACATGTTGGCTCTGCTGAACGCAAACATCGTCATGTGGTAGAAACTGGGTTAGCTCTCTTACATTACTCGTCTATGCCTGCTCAGTTTTGGTCCTATGCGTTTCTTACCGCAGTTTATCTTATCAATCGCATGCCTACTCCAACGCTTCATAACAAAACGCCTTATGAATTATTGTTTGCAAAGTTGCCTAGCTACACTGCCATGCGAGCTTTTGGGTGTCTATGTTTTCCCTGGCTTCGTCCGTACTCCGACCACAAACCTGCTCCGCCTCCTGCGCCGCCCGTCGCGAGTCCAGCGCCACCCAGGTATGGTCTCTCTACTTTGCCCCAACGTCCCACGAGTTGTCCCGCCATAGGTCCGTCCGCACTTCCTGCCTCCCCTACCCCGCACCTTTGTTCCCCCGCTGGTCCTGTCCACGCCGAACCTCCAGCACCACCTCCCCGTCCTCATCCCATGATTACTCGCTCCCGTGATAACATGTCTCGCCCTAAGTCATTTCCTGACTATGTCACCTTGTTTAACATTACAAAGCACCCACTTCCGCCCTCCCTTGAGCCAACCACCGTTAAACAAGCACTTCGTGATCCTAACTGGTGCAATGCGATGGATGACGAGCTTGCTGCTCTTGCGCGCAATGACACTTGGGTACTTGTTCCTCCTCCTTCGGGTCTTAATGTTGTTGGATGTAAATGGGTCTTTCGCGTCAAGCGTCATCCGGATGGTTCCATTTCTCGTTACAAGGCACGTTTAGTTGCTAAGGGGTTTCATCAGCGTCCTGGTATAGATTATCATGATACGTTTAGTCCTGTTGTTAAACCTACTACTGTGCGTGTTGTGCTCTCCGTTGCTCTATGTCATGGTTGGCCCATTTCCCATTTGGACGTTAACAATGCCTTCCTTAATGGCCACTTAACTGAAGATGTTTATATGACTCAACAACCGGGTTTTATTGATCCAGCTTATCCCAACCATGTGTGTCGCCTTAAGCGTGCGCTCTATGGGTTAAAACAAGCTCCACGTGCTTGGTATACTGAGTTGAAAGTTTTTCTTGTCCAATATGGGTTTACAAAGTCACAATCCGACACCTCTCTCTTTATTTATCGTTCTCACGGTGCTGTTATCTACTTTCTTGTATACGTTGATGATCTACTTGTTACAGGAAACTGTCCAAATGTCATTCGTGATTTTGTTACGTCCTTAAGTAAACGTTTTTCGCTGAAGGATCTTGGGCCACTGCACTATTTCTTAGGCATTGAGGCGGTGTTCACCTCGGCTGGACTTCATCTCTCTCAAAGTAAGTACATTCGCGATCTCCTTGATAAATTTCATCTTGCAGGCATCAAGGATTCCACTACCCCTATGTCTGCTACTGGTCGCTTAATTCTTCACGATGGCACTCCACCTGCTGATTCGACCCAGTATCGTAGTCTTATTGGTGGTCTTCAATATCTTCAACTAACGCGCCCGGATATAGCTTTTGCTGTGAACAAGTTGGCTCAGTTTATGCATGCGCCAACTCAAACACATTGGACCGCAGCAAAACGTCTTCTTCGTTATCTTAAGCACACTATTCATCATGGCCTTCTCCTTCGTCGCCATCAACCATTTACTCTTCGAGCCTTTTCTGATGTTGATTGGGCTGGTGATCGTGATTCATACCGCTCCACTACTGCCTATGTTCTACTTCTTGGCGACAACCCTATATCTTGGTGCTCAAAGAAACAGCGCACTATCGCCCGCTCTTCTACTGAAGCCGAATATCGTGTCGTTGCCTCTGCCACTGCTGATGTCACGTGGGTCACCAATCTCCTTCATGAACTTGGTGTCCCACTAGCAAAAGCTCCCACTATCTATTGTGACAATTTGAGCGCCACATATCTATGTGTTAATCCGGTTTTTCACAGTCGCATGAAACATCTCGCTCTTGACTACCACTTTGTCCGGGAAAAGGTTGTCGCCGGCTTACTTACTGTCGCTCATGTATCCACAACTCATCAACTTGCCGATGCGCTTACTAAACCCCTACCCAAGGCCAGGTTTGAGCCTTTACGATCCAAGATTGGCGTTTCCGACGGAACCACCATCTTGCGGGGGCGTGTTAAGGAATCTACTCCAGCTGGACACATGCAGCCGTCCAGCACTCCAACTCCTCCAGGCGGTTATAACAAATAGGTGTTAGGCCAACAAATGTTGGTTTTATCTTGTAGGTTTTTGTTACTATCTTGTGGTTATTCTTGTTGTAACAACTAGCCCTAGTTGTATCAAAATTCTTTATTGTAAACACACATAGAGGGGGCCGAAAACCCTATGTAGAAGGATACAAGATGTACATGTTTTGCATGAATGAAAAACAATCTTTGTGATAACTTTTATAGTTTGTCTACGCATGTTGCGCTGACTTCATCCACGAATCAATGGTCTTATGTTTCTCTAAAGGTTTTTATAGTTCATATGACTAATTGACTAACAAACTACTAATATTAGTTTATAATAATAGTTTACGTTTTGAATTTCTTCTGACTAAAATATCCTCCACATATTATAAACTAAGAGTACATTTAGTTTATAATATGTCATTTGTCTGAATCTATCAGGTTCCTGATTTATATCCTTACATTTCCTGTGGGACCGGAGGTACCAGGGACACTTACTGGTTGGAGGTACAACCTTAATAATGCTTAAAAAAGAAAAGCAATAATGTTAAATGTCAATCGATATTTTACCAAATGAAATAAATAACCCATTTATCAACGTGATATTTGATAAATATTCGATTATTAAATGATAAATATTCCTAACAATGTATAAATCCCGTTTATTTAGTTTCCGCATATATAGCACTTAAAGAGGAATCAACAGTTTTTTGTGGTTGTTCCATGAAGCAACTGATCACCACCATTTTTTTTTTTGGTTATTAGCGGCTGGAAAATGCTTTTGAGGAATCAACCAACGTAATTTTCTCTAGATTATTTACTTCTTTCTTTTGGAGTATGTGAAACTCGGGTTTGGATCTATTCACCTAAAATCCTTCACCCCACGATACGTGGTAGTTGGGGATGATGAAGCTAGATGCAGATGATATTCATCTAACTTCACCACCGTTTACTGCCACATGTCGTACGTAGAGAGTGGAGTGAATAATTTTACGGTAAAAGAATCTCGTCCCGTGAAACTCATGTAATGCATCCAACAAATTAGCCAGCTCTCGAATGTGTATCTCTATCTTCCACATGGAGTCATTTGACGACCCTCTCTCATGCCTATTCTAAGATTTCTTACTTGAACGATTATTTTATCAGCTAAAACATTCAAGAATGGATGGTATCTACGTATTCACATCATGAGAACCTTTATTTCTCCAATACCAAACACATATTTCTCCTCCTTAAATCATAAATGCGTGTAGTTTGGTGCAAGTTGAAATCTATCCACTCCTTTATCGTTCGGACACCAAATGACTTCTGCCAATGCATTCTTGGTATCATATTTCTCCGAAGTGCTGCTAAGTGTTGATGCATACAAACAATGTCGAAGGGCATGAACCACATCTTCATCTTCTTTGCACTTTTCTTTTCTGTTTTCGTCTTGGTCTTTCATTATATGTACATATACATGTTAGCTATTTTAATAGCTTTCTACTTGTGTTTAACAAATTCTTCACTACTACACTATCACACCATATGTCTATTATTATGTTATTTATACAGGTACATATAGAGTTGGAGCTCTCACTACAAATAAAATGTATCGTTTGACTGCCTCTCACCCTCTTCAGACCGTAGTGGTAACTATTGGTGTAGTTGGGAGTATGATTCTTGTGGTTGTGCCTCCGAAACAATAGCTCACCGGTGATTAACTTGTCGGGACGGGCTTGCGGACTTTAAGAGACCAAATATTTTTCCATTTCTTCTTCTCTTCATGTGTGCAGACGGAGCTGCGATGTATAGGCCAAGCTAACTTCAAATTTGAGAAAACAGGACCATTTATTTATTTCTTTGCCTATATTGAATATTGGGTTCACCTTAGTCGCTGCAAGTAAGATTTTTTTTTTTTTATGAACAAACTACTTTTTGCCTTCGCTTATTTTATTTATTGAATGCATGTGCTTGGTTTGTTTACTATTCTCTGTAATTTATGGTATGTTTATCATTTTTAGTATAACAAAATAGATTGTTATAAGTTGTATAATTTTTTATTATATATAATTTTTAATGTAAGGAATAGACAAATATTTGTTATATCCCCCTCTTTTTTTTTGGGGAAAAAAAGAAAAGAAAGTCAAGGGCATTTATCAACTATGTTCGCACTTGATGTAAAATTGAGTTTCGTTAACATATAAATTTTCGTTTATCGTTTTTTTTGGCATGATGTGGCCTGTTTTTCCCCCTTCTTATACAAAACTTACCATTAATAGAATGCCAATTAGGACCGTCCTACAACCTAGTCTCTGAGGAATGGGAAAGGATCCCTGACCGCCGCTGGCATCAACTCCTTCGCGACCCTCTACCACGTGGTAACAGGGGGTGATGAGGCTGGATGGAGGTTACCCACACCCAGCCTCACCATCCCTTCTACTGTCACGTGACGGACGGTCACGGGAAGGGAGTCAAGCTATCCCAATCGCTGACGAGTGACCCCCACCCCATCCCAAAAAAAACCTCTTCCAAATTGGTTCCTTCGGCTCCCACTTTTTGATTTTTCCAAAGTGCCTCCTCGTTCATTCACTCCTTCGTTACTCCCATTTGTACGCCCATGGTTTTTAATTTTATCCCCCCCCCCCCTGTAATTTTTTCCCCTTTATGCTTGAATATAAACAAACAAATGAGTTGGGGTCTTGGGGAGGGGAGACAACTTTGAGGTGGTGCATTTCTCTTGATAGAATCGAAATTTTACTTGAAAGTTAATAGAGTATAAAATAATAAAATATGTACAAAAACAGTATCTTTTCTCTCAATTCGACATATTCTTTAACCATGTGTAAACACGGACAATCAATTGAACGGTAAATAAGACGACCGAGGACCGTTCCTAATCATCAACTAAAGCCCTATTTCCCATTCAAATCATCCCAAATTAGGAAGGAAAGCAACCTACGCAATAAAAAAAGGATGTCTTTTCTTTTTTACTTTTTGCCCTTTTTTCCCTCTGTTTTCGTAACTTGATCGACAGGGTCTTTTCATATTCTTAAAATAATGACAAGGTTTACACTTTTCTCCCATTGGATAAAGATATGCACATATATCAACCGGAGGTAACAAGTTAGTCCATCAGGAGATCTCAAAACTCATTATATGTCTCATATTCCAATCATGGCATGTCATGTATATTACATTCTCTTCATTTTTGTTTAATCGGTGTGGTTCTATTAAGTCGGTTCGTACATGACACCGGTCAGGGTAGATAATTTTCATCCAAAATTAGTAGAAGAAAATGACACACTTGGGCTAGATAATCTTCTTCCGCTTAGTCTACGTAAACATAATCATATGCTTCCGCGTTTGTACAAAGTTCAAGAAGGGGTTGGATCGCTTCGCGATCTGATGTACGCATCCCTACCCTACATTTTATGCAAGAGAGCGTTTTCGCGGCTAGAACCCGTAACCTCAAGGTTACAAAGCATCAACCTTACCAGTTGCTACAAGACCCGTCCTCAAACATAACCACCACATGTATGTGCATATGCAGTTACCTATATATCTATGCACAAGGAAATATAGATCATCTGTTATATTATTTTTTAGCAACAATAAGATACATGCCCGTACGCACGTCAAAGAGAGACCTTCTATTAGAACAACTATTGGTCACCCTATGCTGGCCATTCCAGTGATAACTTACCCTCTGTTACTCAAAAGCTGGAAAGTTCTCAAAATTGGGTTGCCATTTACTCCAGCTTCACAGGTTCTTGTTACTAAGGGGGTGTTTCATTGAGGGTTTCCTTTTAAGGGTATGCGTTTGGAGGAATTCAAACCCATAAAAGTTGTTTGTTTGAAAAAATAGGAGGTACGAGTTTCGGTTTGATATTCAAGTATTTGGTAATAGATACCGTTTCTTGATATACTAGTTCCCTTGTCTATCAATGTGGGGGGAATGGGAGTATGACCGGTCAACGCCGCCGGCCGGTCACTATTCCGGCCTGTCAAATTTTCCGGCCATTATTCCGGCCGTCTACATTCGATACCCATTTTAATTGCGATACATTCCAAACACCATGAATGTCTATCATACTCATTCCCACTTCAATACCAAACATCTATCACTTTTACGCTCAAACACATATACTCCAAACTCATACCCTGTCATATCCATTCCGATTCTGATTCCGATATCTAAGTGCTAACCAAACGCCACCTAAGAAAAAACAATGTTTTCCAAAGTTCCATTAAGACACTACATTGGTTGCTATTTTATAAGCTACTACTTTAAAACACTCATTTGGAACACCTTCTCCCCTCTTCTGACTAGTATATATCAGGAATGTTCCATAATTGTGTTTGCAATAAAACTGAAGAACAACAATTACAACCAAATTTTATATACAGTACAATAAAGCAATACCCGTGGACAAATTTCTGTCAAAAGCAGCATCTAGGGAAGTGTAGACTTCAAAAAAAAGCGTCCTAACAATAAGCAGAAACTACTTGTTAACTCAGAAAATATTACATTCTCAGACTGAGAATAGCCCTGATGATAGATTGCTGCCAAGTTTCTTAAATTCTGTCACCACTGAAAACAATAGGTGTTTCCTCCTTTCCAAGGACAACCCAGCTGGGCTCGACCATGGGACAATTACCCGAAACTCTCATGTTCTCATTCACCTTCGCGAGAAGCACAGGCTTTTCGAGTGGACTAAAAATAGTATACTATAGCCACAGAGCACGCGGAGTTCCTTCTGGAGAAGTGGCAGACCAACTGACCTGTTAACTGAGGTTGCCCAAAGACCATCACATTACGTTCAACAAGTAACGACGAACTTGAATGTGAATGCTGCCAAAAATCTTTTTCAGATATAATACAACGGATCACAACAAACCCACTCAGCTTAGAGTTTGATAACCCAAATGGCCACCCGGTCCATCTTGCCTTGTGTCATTTCTTGGGATTAAAGAAGGCACCCAAGGAAACAGCTTCCCAATCTCCCTGCTAAGAGTACTAGGTCTTAAACTCTTGTTATTAATGCCAAACTTTGCTCTTTCGACAGCTTCCATTACATCCTCCCTTGCGACACATTCAGCACCTGTTGAATCACAATAGCAGGGCCAGGATAGTTAATTGCCATATACTCCCTCTGTCCCAAAAATATTGTCATAGTTTGACTTAAGCACAAGTTAAGTCAAACTTTACAGGTCATTATTATTATTCTATCATTAGTTTGTTACTTAAGATAAACTAGAAAAATCATATAAGTGATAATTGAACGGGTATTATAAAAACTTTGACTTCTATATACTTCTACAACTATTTCTATTTTTAGAAAGTGAACAATATTTTTAGGACAAACAACAACAACAACACATACTCAGTATATCCCAACGACTGCAAAAGCTATCACTAGTTGGGACAAACCAAAATAGAAATTAGGACAAGTTTTTTGGGACAAAGGGGGTACAACTTTTCCCAACTTAAAGACTATGAAAATGAATAAGGATTGTACAAAATGCAAGGGAGTACTTATAAGCTCCCAATACACAATCCAAACGGAATCAGGCAGCAGAAGTACAATCTACGGAAGTAAAAGCTTTCAGAAGCCAACTGTATAAGCAACCCCTCCAACACAAACAGAATGGGTAGATTTTATGTTCATTATCACAATGTTATCATTGGATGGCCGGGACCTTAGTCTAAGGATGGCAGTATTTTCATATAGCTCAAAGTTGATAATCTACCAAGAAGTGACAATGAAATTAGCGATGGCGAGATTAAGAGGTTGATCACTGCATGCAAAACATTATGAATGCACTAACCTCTGCGTGCAGCAAGCAAAGCAGCTTCATTAACTATATTTGCCAGATCAGCTCCTACAAAGCCCTCAGTAAGCGATGCAACTAGGTTGCATATAAGGTCCACGTCCTCCTCTAGGGGTACTTCCCTGAAGTGGACGGCTAAAATCTTTTTCCTACCATCTTCATCTGGTTCTCCGACATAAACTTTCCTTGAGAAGCGACCAGGTCGACAAAGTGCTTGATCTAGAGCTTCTGGTCTATTGGTTGCACCAATAACGACGATACTTGTACCAGACTCAAAGCCATCCATTTCAGTCAGCAACTACAAAAATTAAACAGGTTATACAGGCAATTTAGCCAAGATTTTTAAAGAAAGAACGACAGGTTATTACTTTTAATTTTATTCTGAGAAAGGCGAGAGAGGGGTTGCATCTTCAGGCTCAATTAAGTTCAAGTTATTTTTAATCCATGGAAATTTCCTTCCTCATTCATCCTTTCTGGTCTCGGAATTTCAAATCTAAGCATGTACACACTGAGAAAAGCAACTTTTCTCTCTCTTTTGTTTTCCATTCATAAATAACTTTGTAACCCCTAGACATCCTCTAAGCTTTAGCCCCTTGCAAAACTTGCCAACTAACGAAGAATCACCAGTACAATCAACGATATATTTCATATCCAATTACTACCATTACCTTGCTGTTCATAGCTCAAAACCACTACTCCAATTATTACTTATTATACCTGCCAAAATCCACAATCATGATCTGGCTATTCAAATTCGTAAGATCACTTCCTTAAGGATACCTCCAGCCAACTAGATAATGGCAGCCACCGCCCACAGTAGCACATATCCAAATTCAAACTGTGCCTAACTAGTGCAATAGTGGTGCCAAACCACAATTTTAACCTAGCTTTCAATAAGCTACTGAATATCCTAATAGTGGGCAAGCAAAAACTATGATAAAGACAAACGTCGAAAAAGTTTCAGCTCAACCCACTACTTAATGTCAACCACCTTGCTAATTTGGGATTCTCCCATGATGGGACCAGCAAGGATGATTACTAGTTGGTAACGACCAATAGAAAATTACTCCTAATAAAATTACCATACAGAGCAAACGGCCACCAATTGAATCAGACGGCTTCTATCTTATTTATTATCATCACTGACACCAAAATGGCAGCAGGAAAAATATCTCTGAAAAGCTGAGATCATCTTTTTAGCTGTCTATACTCTTGGTTAAGCATAATTAGGATAGCTCAACATGCATCCCGGCAAGATGAAAATACTTGGTAAGACTGAACTTTTCAGCATTTTTTATTGTCAAATTACAAATGTTAGAGCTACTTTCACAGTTCCAGATTATTCAGCCTTAAGGAGGGGAGACGCAAATGAAAAGGCCTTGTTTTACTTTTTTATTTTATTTTTGGGGCGAAGGCAAGGGGGGCAGGGGTGGAGTGTCGACAATTTGATCAGGTTCCTATGCATCTTCAGGCCATTTATTCTCGTCTTTCAATTGTCTCAGAAAACATACAGCAGTGCTTCTCATAAATACTGTAACTTGATTAGCATTTGACCACTCCCAGTAAAAAAAAAAAGGCATTAACTGAGACTTGAATATAGTACGATCGACCCATAAATCTACACACGGAGAATAAAAGGAGGTAACTTTACCTGGTTGAGCGTTTGATCTCTTTCATCATTAAAACTTCTTCCTCGCTTCCCTCCAACAGCATCAAGTTCATCAATGAAAATTATTGAAGGTGCATTCTTCCTTGCAATATTGAACAGGTCTCTTATCCTAGAAGCTCCTCTTCCAACGAATAACTCCACGAACTCACTCGCAGAAACTGAAAAAAATGGGACTCCTGCTTCCCCAGCCACAGCACGGGCTAGTAAAGTTTTACCGGTTCCTGGAGGTCCAACAAGGAGCACCCCTCTGGGTAGTTTTGCTCCTAGTTTACTGTAGTTTACTGCTCCTTGCAGGCATGAAACTACCTATAAAGCAATGAGCTTTAGCATCAGCCATCGATATACACAAAATAAATGCTCATCTTCTTGGTCTCCAAACATCAAATATTGCCATCTAGCTACAACTTTGCATGACCAGCTTATAAACTTAAAAGTTCATGTATGCAGTTATGTAATGCACAAATTGAATAAACATGTCAAGAATTAGGCATGGCCCTACCCGATTACCTCCTTACTTCGTAAAAATTCGGCTCACTTAATTGAACAAACTTCAGCTGTGAGAATTGAGCTCATTTACAAATCAATGAACATCAGAATATTTCAAACAGAAACAAATACCTCCATAAGCTCTGTCTTCGCGGTATCAACACCCTCAACATCTTCAAACCCAATCAACTGATTAGTTGGCCTTCGCTTTTTAGCTGGACTATTGGCTGCAGAAAGCTGACGATAAAGAAGATACATGAGAGGAGTTAACGGAATCCATAAGGTTAGAACCGTAATCAACAAACTCCGCATCGATGTAACAAATGATTGAGGAGCAGAGCCATAAGATGTCCCTTTTTCCCTCATCAAGGCAAGAAGATAGCCTTCATCATGATCTATCTTTCTTGTAGAGAACTGCCACATACGGGCAGAACTTTGGCCTTTCGATATCTTGGTCCAAACACTATCGCCTTCTCGAATTTTCTTATTACCGTTCCCTGAATCATCTTCAGTCACTCTTGGTTGAGGAGCTGAGACTTCATTCTCTGAAATTTGAGCACTATCTGAGTTTGTGTTGTAGAATATGCGACGGGTACCTTCTTCAAAGAGAACTTTAGGTACAACACCATTTTGAATGCTGGCAACCAGCTCTGAATAGGGAACAACCTTTGGGGGAGGCCTAGAAGTTACTTTCAGAAACAAAAGGCATAGACCCAAAACTAATGAAACACAAGTGGAAATGGTAACTTTACTTGTATTCTTCCGGAAAAATGTCACTAGTCCACTTAATACTGACCTAACTGAAACCTTTCTCAATCTTGACGATAAACATTTCAACTTTGGTTGCAATCTCAACGAAAGTTTCTTTCTTGAATCATTGTTTTCTTTATTCTCCAAGACGGAGTATGTTTTTCTACCTTTATTGATCAACGGCTTGATCTTAGTACCACGTAGTGTTAAAGGATTTTGAGATTTACACCAGCAATAGTTGTTCAGTTCCCGTGAAAACAGAGCAGCGGAGGTGGATAATGAGCAAGCCCAGCTTCTGTAATTCGTCCTACAATTTGATCTTTTGGTAGCAAACTTCCAATTTCCGTGAGCAATCGATAACCCACTATTTGAAATAATAGGAATCGATGTCATGTTTCTAAAACATGGATTTCGAACCCAATTCAATATTTCTTCGTCAAAAATCACGCCAATATCGATCGAAAAAAAACAAGTAGGATGAAGAAATTTCTACCTCTTTTGGAGAGAGGCCCAAATGCTCCTGTAGCTTTTACTGGCCTTCTGATGGATGAATTGCTACCTGTTTTACAGAAAGGTGCAGAATGGGAGTGTAGATTTTAACTGAACTTTTGGATGGGAGGAGAAGACGACTACAAAGACCTTGAGAACCGTATCAGGGGAAGATAATTCGCCAGAGTTGCTAGTTTAATTATAGGGCAAAAATTTGGAAAGGCCATCAAACTTTTACCGAAAGAAAAGAAAGTGACTACTTATTTATTTTTATTTTTTAACGTTTTAACCATTTCTGATCAGTTATATGGATTCAAAGGTCATTACCGTCTTTTCAAGCTATCTCAGTGGACATTTTCGTCAATCACAGGGGTGTTAGGATTGTGCTACGCCGCCTCTCCCGCCAGCCTCCCTGAAGCTCCGTTTCCCGTATTCCCCTCCCCCCCCCCAACCTGCAACCAGCAACCTCTCCCCCCCCCCCCCCCTTTCTTCAATCTGCCGCAATTCAAAACACATCAATTTCAACAAAATTCTTAAAGAGTTGAAAAATGAGTTTATGTTTGAAAATGGGTTCTCTTTAGCTCAATTTTGTGGTGACGAAAAATTCTTGAAGAACAAACATGCAAAATTGCTTTATGAGAAATGCTTTCCGTTGATCCGGCCAATTTCCTTTGTTAGCTTTTTTCTTTTCCATCAAATTTTCATGGTTTAATATGCTAGAATTTTCCCAGAAATCTAGTATTGTTTGAATTCCTTGGCCTTTTATTGGGTCGTTTGGCGACTGGTAGGGCGGAGGGGAATGCAAGCGCAGGTGGCCTTTTATTAGGTTGTTTGCTGACTGTGTAGGGCTGAGGGAAATGCAAGTGGAGGTGTCTTCGACTGTGGTTATGGAAGGAGATAGGAGAAGGGGAAGAGGATCTCTTGGGAAGAAAACGATATATATAAAGGATAAAGTAGTGAAAGAAAAAATCAAAGACGTAATTCTAAAGGCATATTAGACACTCCATAACCCATATAAAATGATGATCTACTCAGGAATTTTTATCATTCATATCATCTTTATAGTTTTTTTCTTATTAGAGGTTTCAAAATTTCTCTAAGAATAGTGAAGAAAATGAAGCAACAGGGTGAGTATTGCATAAACAACAATGAAAGGACACAAATGAGATTAAAAATAGGAGTTGTCCACGATTATTTTTTTCCATTTCTACAGCATAGCCTAAACCCTAGAAGATATCGAACTTCCTTTCCCAGCTAGCCGAAAAGGTAACCAATTTTGAATCTTAAATCTCTGCAAATATTCAAATGAGAAATCAACGGATGCAGCTTCTTCTACTTCGATGCCATTATTCTCGACCTCAGGCGAATATTGCCCCTCTACATCATTTTCAGGTATGTTCTTTACGCTCCCAAACGTTCGCCCGAAATCGCTTTATTTCGATCTTCATTTCTGCAGCCTTTTTCCTCCTCTGAACATGCCGTGGAGCCACCCAAAGACCCACCTGAGCAAAGCCAAAATTCAATTTTAGCTGATATTTTTTCTAAACCCCAGATTACTAGTGAGAAAATTGATAATGAGTTAGAAGCTAATAGTGTTTTTTGAGCCACGATTTAGTTTTAGATGCTCTCAAGAATCTCCAGTCTGCCCCTGATGTGGCACGGAGGTTGTTCGATTGGGTTTCGGAGGGTAGGAATGAGAAGAGATTGAGCTCCAAGTCATATAATTTGATGCTGCGGATACTGGTGGAGGCTGGGTTTGTGAGGGAGTTTTGGGATTTGGTTGAAACTATGAAAAAGAAAGGATATGGTGTGTCAAAGTACACATTTTTGAAGGCATCGGAGAAGCTTGAAAATGATGGGCTGACTGATGATGTGAAGAAATTGAATGAACTTTATGTATCGGGCTTGACTGATAATTCCTATTTAAACATTTGCTCTAGAGTTTGTAGGATCATTAGGCGCGATATCTGGGGTGATAATGTGGAAAAGAAGCTAAGAGAGTTCAATGTTGAATTTTCGAGTGAGTTAATTTCAATGGTTCTGGAAAATCTAGGGAAAGAAGATAATAAGAGATTTACGTTCTTCAGGTGGATTGAGGAGAGTGGTTTATTTAGACATGATGAACGGACATTTAATGCTATGACGAAGGTATTGGCCATGGAAGATTCAACTGAAAGATTGTAGAGTTTTGTTGAGGACATGAGAAAAGCTGGGGTTGAAATGGGAAGGGACACATATGTTAAAGCTATGGAACGGTTTGTTAAGCGGAAAATGTTTCATGATGCGTGGATTCGTGGGAGTTTGCAATTGGTGGTATCAATAAGCCATCAGTTCAGGACTGCACTTTTCTTTTGAAGAAAATTGTGTCAAGCGAGGAGCTAGATATGGATTTGTTTTCACTAGTAGTTAGGACTTTTAAGGCACATGGAAATGTATTGACTGATTCTACGTTTGAAGCCATTTTGAAGTTTTTGACTAGTGTTGGCAGAATGGGGGAGTGCAACAAGATTATGAAATCAATGGAAGTGGATGATGGTTTTAGCCCCCGTGTTGCTCTGCAGAGTAAAATTTTATTTCATCTCAGTAGGCGTGGGGAATCTGGCGAAGCAGGTGAATTTATGGATTATATGGATGAATCTGACTCTTGTCCAGATCACAAAACATGGGCATCTTTAGTTCAAGGATATTGCCTAGCTGATGATTTGGCAAAAGCTTCAACTAGGAGAGATGGTTGAAAACGTTGGGGTGGATAATAGTATATGTGCTTTAGAATCTGTGGTTAGTGCATACTGTAGTATGATCAAAGCAGTTGATGCATTCAACCTTGTCTCGGAAATGATACATGAAAAGGAGGTTCATCCAAGATTTCATCATCATCATCATCCGGACCCAGTATATCCCAACGACAGCAAAAGCTATCGCTAGGTTCATCCAAGATTTAAGCCTATTTTTTCATTGCAGACTTGTATGCCAATGACGTCTTTTTGTAATTGATGTCCACATTCAAATTCTCTTTTATGGATTCACGCACATCTTAAGTTTCAAAATCCATATTTTTGTTAATGTGTTCTCTAATCATCCTCATATGGTCTGATGTGATGTTAACATTTGTACAACTATGACACTCATAGAAAATTACAATCTTCCAATTTTGATGTGCCTGCTTGAGGCTTGCTCTAAGAAGCCACTGAAAAACTTAGGGTTTCCAATGTATGCACGTAACATACTAATATTATTTCGTGCTTGCCACAACCTTGAAATAGTCGTTATGCTTAACAGACCATAATTGCATAACATGTTGCACGCTTTCTTTGATTTTGAACAATATTGTCTCTTTTATTTAATCATGTTTATTCTCCCTTCAAAAGCGACGACTAAGCCCGATGCGACTATGAATGAACATGTCATATGGGCACTCGTAGTCTTCTAAAACAAAACATTTTCGTCAGAGTGAGGCACTCCTGGTCGAGACACGTTTTCTTCATCTTCATAGTCCTCCTCATCGCCCTTGAATTCTTCTTCTTCATTATTGTTGTCACTAGGGCTGTAAACGAGCCGAACGAGCCGAGCATTGTGTTGTTCAAGCTCTGTTCATTTAACTTAGCGAACGAGCCGAGCTTGTTCGTTTATTTAAACGAACATATTTACTTGTTCAAGCTTGATTCGTTTAACTCAACGAACAACATTAACGAGCCGAACACCTTAAATGAACGGTGCCACTTACCGAGCTCGAACAGAAAAGGGTGTTCAAGCTCTGTTCATTAACCTTTTATCCGAGCCGAGCTCGAGCTCGAGCTCGAGCCCGAACCAAACGAGCCGAACAACCGAACGACTTGGTTCATTTACAGCCCTAGTTGTCACCATAGTTGTTTTCTCCACATTCTTTATTTGTTTGATCTTCTATATTTGCATGCAATGAGCAGCTTCCAACCACATGATTTGTAGAGCTGACAATAACATCTATGTCTACAGTAGCACCAACAAGCTTTGCAACGGGTATGAAAATACCATTCACAGTCATGTATATCTCTACAACTGTAAGAATTGGACAGCGAGCTAGTATTGTTAGACAGTTTCCAAGTCTTCATGGTAAAAAATCTTAGCCAAATTGTAAACATAACAAGCCGCATTAGACTCAAATAGGTAGCTACATACCATCTTGATTTTATTAACATATATATCCAGCTCTAGTCTTGACTTGACTCGCTCTTTAAAATCTTTGTATATGATATCGTTTGACACTCTCATTATTTTCGTGCTCCACAGCTCATGATATTTTGTTGTGTGCAGGCACAGTTTCACATCCGTAATACAAATCGATTGGGATTTTTTAGACCATTTTTATTAACATATATATCCAGCTCTAGTCTTGACTTGACTCGCTCTTTAAAATCTTTGTATATGATATCGTTTGACACTCTCATTATTTTCGTGCTCCACAGCTCATGATATTTTGTTGTGTGCAGGCACAGTTTCACATCCGTAATACAAATCGATTGGGATTTTTTAGACCATTTTCGATGTGTGAATACTTCAAACAAATTTTTTAGTTGGTTTCTTCATTTCAGTATCATCACGATTAAATAGAATTTCATAAGTGAACATATCTGGAGGCCAGGCTCTTGGATGAGTATGGCAGGGGTGTCCATGCCATTGGACGAATATGATAGTGTCTTCTAGGTTTTTGGACGCGCTAGCCAAGGCCGTCCAGACCTTGATGGTTTTGCACTCCCAAAAAAGTCTTTCTAACCCGAAAACAACCTATCTCTTTGGAAACACTTTACAGTGACATGTGCTTCTAAGGACTCTTGGACATCATTGACATGTGCGTCTAAGGACTCTTAAGACAACACTACCAAATGCGTACTAGTGTTTTAATGAATTGTCCAAAATATGTCATATTTCAAAAATTCCGTATTAAAACTACAAAATTTTATGAAATTTCTCTCGTGCAATCAGGGGACTGGAGGAGAAATATATTTTGCAAAACGAGTACAGAAAGCAAAGTATATCGCTAGCATAAACTTTAAGATGTTTCTAGAACACTAGACTCTATGTACACCTATACCATAAAATATCTGAATATCTACTTCTCCTGTAGGTAAACGCATCCTATACTTTTTTGAAGTTGATTCGTAGTTGGATGAGTTGTTGAAGTTTAAATTGGAATTGATAACCATCATCTAGGCACATCTGGTCTTTCGCATTGCTGGCTTTCTCCATAAAGGTTTAAAAACGGTGCAAGCCATGAGAAAAAAGGCACTTCTGGCTTTCCTTTTAGTTTCACTATCTAACATTTTTTCCATCACAATCACAATAAAAGATAAACGATAATGTCCAGATATATGAAGATAGGCTTAATCCTCTTGTTGTAGTGTTTTTGCAGAGCTTTGTGGAGTATGAAAAGGAGGAATATCATCAGCTTTTGCTCTAGCTGTGAATCGACTAGAAAAACTACTGAAGTATTTATACATTTTGGCATTTTTATGCTCATATTTTTTGTGCGACTGTCTAATGTAAAATCACCTTGTTTTGGTTAAAAGGTTTGACAAAACGGATGCTTAAAAGAGCTTGAAGACCTTTATGTTGGGGTTCAACCTATTTCTCTTAAAGAGTTTAATCTTTGAATTTGGAAATGAAGCCAACCCCTCTTGACACTGTGATCCAATGTAAGTGGAAATTTTCTGCCTTCCAGAAATTCGATTTGACATGTTCAAGTATCTTGGAGGCAAAAGAGTGAATACCCACATCAGGGGTTCTAACACTTTATTCCCAAAGATTTTCTAAAGGATTTATTATAAAGTAAGAGGAACAATGTTTGGTATCTAAAAGGTTCTCATGTGGAAACTCGTCTCATCTATTGAAATAGTTGACAGCATGATTTAAATTTATCCACTGCATCTATCAAGACTCAGACATGTATCTTTGGTTGCAATGTATTACGAAGATGCCAATTAACATAAGGCCTTGGGGCGTCAGGTTTAAGTACCTTGTTACAGTGAACGTATGTTTTAGTTTATAAAACTAGAGGAAAGGAAAAATGAAGCACCAAATAAATGTAGCATATTCAAGTAATGATTATAAAATGGTGTCTAATACTCCATGAATTAGCAACAAAAGATCCATTGTGGATGGATGTAACAGCGCATCATGGAAGTAAACTTATTGTCGCCCCAAGTCATAGTCCAGTTAGTACTCGTTTGGGATTTACTCCAAAAGGTCAAGAGTTCGATTCCAGAGAAACGTTATTCCTCTGCTGATAGGTTGAAGACCTGGTTTGAGAAAAAACACCTTGTGCAAATTAATGCGTAAGATTTCATCTAATTTAAAAAACCGCTATACTTTTGACTTACATCCTCCACTAATCAATTTTAACGAGCGATGGGGTCCTTCATGCTCCAACTAAACTTATTGCCAAGAACTCGATTTCGCTGGACCCGTTTCACGTGAAGAAGATCCTAGATAGCTAGCTGACATCCTAGTGTTCGATCTCCTAAGCTGTAACTTGTGGCTGAAATGCATAGCAATATGCAGGTGCTCCCTCAGCCCCTATACCCCCCCACCCACACCTACTGCCGCTATCCCTTGTAGAATGGATGGTTCCTTTCGGATAGTCAGCTGTCAAGTTCCAGTATGTGGCTAAAATGCTTCCACGACCACCTCCATTTTCAGTCGTCTATCCCTTTTTCTTTCTTTTAGTTGGCAAGAAATTTTCAAGCAAAGTTGCTTGTATATCTTAGCTTATCGTGGTATGATCAGTGTCTGTATTGCAAGTGCATTATTAGGTTCATAGTGTTTGCATGTCCAGATATTTTTGATACATTTACGAATATTCATATGTTTAATGACAATTTTAATATTATTTTTTAAAATTAATTAGATTATAAGGCTTTTTAAAGTATTAATCTTGAAGTCATAAAATAGTAACTGAAGTTTTATTATCTTTGCATGTCTTTTTTATATATACATTTGATACCGAATAATGTAGCGTCAGACTGAGTACATCAGATCGCGAAGCGATTCGGTTTCTCTATGAGCTCTACGCAAACGCAGAAGCCTAATACATCGGGAATGTTTTTTTTATTTGTTACCAAATAGAGAAAAAAATTGGATGTCTTTGTTGTTGTATACATTTGATACCAATGATCAACCATCCGTAACACATCTTCTGAAGTATTGCACAAACAACGTAAAAAAAACAACTACATAGCTAAATTTACTTTAGATAACTACACGTTCACCATAAATCAATGGAAAACAACTGCGTAGCAAAATCTCAAGTTACTATGCTTAGCCTACTAGATATCTCTAATTATTTTTTTAAGTAGTTTAGTAGAGAGGTACAGATAGTTATGTTTCGTGTATTACAGCAAAAATTAATTCGACGCACCCCAATGTTCCAAAATACTCCACAATGGCGTAATGGATAAACCCAAAATTCAACGGCTGAATACGATAAAGCATTGTCCCGTCAGTCAGCACCGATCAATGTTGGTGGGCCCCATTAGTGGAAGCCCAGCTCGGCTAGTCCAGTTCTGCGCTGCCAATTCTGCTCGGCGAACTTCTTCCGCGGACCTTGACCAGTCCAGCTTGGCCTAGGCCAACACCCCCAATAAGCCTCAGCCTAGATTCAGATCAGCTAAGGGACAAAGGACAACACTCTTCAGCTCAGCACGGCAAAAGGCTACGAGCAGATCAAGGCAGAACTTACCTCAGTTCAGCTCAGCCAGAGCACCAAGGCAAGCACTTTCCAGACCAGCTCGGTAGAGCCCACCTGACCAGTCTTGGACATGCTACTTCCACCTCAGTTTCCTAGCTGAATTGCTCATGAAGTACTCCCGCTCGGTCACAGCGTGCTTAGGCAGACTCCTGCCAGCCAATACCCTGTCATGCAGCCTGACATCTAGACTCATGCCAGCCAGCACCTTGCCATGCAGCCTGACATCTGTCCCCACGTGACACTCATGCATGTGGGAATTGCCAGCAATGCAGCCATCAGTCGCTGCGTGTCAGCCATGCAAGTTGAGACTGCCAACAGGGTAACCACCCGTCATATCCACGTTGCTCCATGCCTTGTAATCTTATGCTCCAACGCCTACAAGAAGTGCTTCTTCAGCAGAAGTCAAGACTAAGCCCATTTGAGACATAACTCATGTTAAGTGCAATACTTCTTAAAACAACCACCCTCTCGTAAGAGAATCTTTGTCAGGTTGCTTCGTCCTCTACTTCCAGCATCATTACATGCAAATATGTTCATAACTGACTTGAGCGTCGGAAGGTTTTACCCGGAGCAATAGACCTAGCCTCTAACGTTGTTCTTTCTTATCAGGTTACAGCAAAAGACCCTAACGAAGCGCTAACCGCATAACACAAGGATCACCTCTGATACATCCGGTGAGTATCCTACCTCATGAGTAATAATTAATTGTATCCCAATGTTCCAAAATACTCCACAAGAGTGTAATAATTAATTGTATTCAACTTCACAGATCAGTCACTTTGTTTGGGCTAACCAAACTCTACAGTCACAAAAAATTCAACCCACCCTAAAAACCGGGAGCAAGAGTTAACATGTGATTCATGCTTTTCTACTCAAGAAACCCCCAAGACATGTTTCATGTATTCATCTATTTGAAGTTCAAAAAGCTCTGTATAACATGTCCTATATTTGTTGTTTGAAGTTCAAAACGGGTGTATATGTCTTATAGTCGCATGTTTGAAGTTGAAGAACATGCGTGAAGGAATAGTCGCATGTTTGAAGTTGAAGAAGATGTGCGAAGGACATGAAGGTGAATGAGGATGAATTTTGCTTTTTTTTTTATTTATTTTTTCTTACCGAGACTACATGGTATACAAAAGGCTGAAGTGTTCTTGTTGGGTTGTTTTATTTATTTTTTATCTTTCTTCTTTCTCTTATCCCTTCTTGAACTTCAAGTCAATGACAGAAAAAATCTGTCTTATAACAGTAATACTTTATCCGTTTATCATTTGGTGATTGCCTATATCAAGTATTATCTAAACACCAACATACTATGAATGTTCGAACAAATTGAAACCGTATTAGGACATGCTTCTGAGAAAAGCACATCACCTACTCGGTTGGAAGTAGTTGATGCCCCAAAATGTAGGACGAGCACTAAGTGAAGGCGTTAACTTTTGATTCTCAGCCGTGCAAAATTTTCAGACCACCCAAATTTAGCCATTATCCAAATCACTATCAAGTGATTGCATGTCGTGGCAATCTAACTACCTTGAAACAGCAAAAACAGTTGACCTTCCAAGTCAGCAACTGTGCTCGTGCTTTTCTGTCTTAACAAATCAGAACTCTCCAGCGGGCCCCACATACTCCCGGACTACAGTCTTTGACAGATCTCACAAATCGGATTAGATCAGCTCATCCACTTTTCCCTCACCTCACGCGTCACCCTCATATAGCATCACCACCCACCTATGCTGCTACGTGTTGCGTGGTGACGCATGGGGTAAGGCATTTGGAGTGAGGGGATCCTAACCCCTCACAAAGGGCCCTCCCTTTTCAGTTGATTCCCCAAAAGCTAAAAGGTCCCTGTTCCAATGTTTTAGATAGCAAAGGCTCGATAGAGTGGCGAGATTTCGATTCTTGTCCCAGTCAAGAGTTTTGATTCTCTTTTCAGGTAAACGTATTATATTAGAACTCCACTGCTCGCAGTGTGATACTTATGTAGCTGTCTGAGCCGTTCAAACTCTACAATAACGGGTTTTAGACATTTGATTTTAATCTCTATCACGCCGTACACAGACTGAGTGGCCGGTCATAAACCCCAAAAGCTAAAAGAGACACAGCTCTCAACGACCCACCAGAATCAAAGCCAGCCACAAGTAATCTGTCTAGTTTTCAAACCCACTGAATATTCGACACGTGTCTCCACTCGATTTCTCCTTTATTACTGACTTGCTTACTTGAGTAATTTGACCACCATATTTTCAGTTCACAAAACTTTTTTCTCTCCTCTTTCGAGCAAACACAAAGGTTTGTTTTCTTCCCTTCAATATGTTAAAACAAGAAGATGGCGGAGGTGGTGGTGGAAGCAACAAGTGGGCCCGGACTTGTGATTCATGCCTTTCAGCAGCATGTACAGTATACTGCAAAGCTGACTCAGCATACCTATGTAACGGCTGCGACGCCCGAATGCACACCGTCAACAAGTTGGCCTCCCGTCACGAGCGCGTGTGGGTATGCGAGGCTTGCGAAAGAGCTCCGGCAGCCTTTTTATGCAAAGCCGACTCCGCTTCATTATGCACAACTTGTGACTCCGACATCCACTCCGCCAACCCTTTGGCCAGACGCCACCATCGCGTCCCCATCCTTCCGATCTCCGGCACCGTTTCCGGCGCTCCGGCCAGTGAAGATGATGCGTTCACCATCATAGATGAAGATGAAGCTGCTTCTTGGTTGTTACTTGACCCGGAGAGGAATAACAATGGAAATGATGATGATGGGCAAGGGAATAATGATAATAGGACTAATGGGATGCAATTTGATGGAGAAGTTGTGGATGATGAGTACTTGAATCTTGTTGATTATATGTCTGGCCTAGATAATCAGTTCGTTGATCAATGTAATAATGAAAGACATCAGTATAATTTTGTGGAGCAAAAAGGTTTTGAAGGAGATGGAGTTGCGCCTGCTGCTCCTTTTAGAGAAGAAAAAGATCAGATTCAGATTCAGCAGAAGCATCACCAAAGTTTCCATCTTGGCTTCCAATTTGATGGATACCTGACCTCAACTGCATATAATGTAAGTTTGCTTTTTTTTTCTTTTTCTTTTTTCAACCGAACATTTATGTAAGACACTTTTTGAATATATGATGAAATAAAGCATTGCTCTTTTGTATTGTGAAATCGATCAATTTTCATTATCGTGATTTAACACATGGTTTGGTTGCTTACATATATATATATATATAAGCCTCTCATATTCACCATGGACGAAAGCCTCTAAGTAGATGAGTTAATGTTGTATATGAGTTTAAACATCAAAGTCAACTAAAATTGACTGGTTTCGAGCTAGTGGAATACTGATATTTAGTATTGGCAGAACTTAATAACATCGTCGGACTCAAGTTCTAAGTCGTCACAGTTCATCTTTCTAATTTTCAAACAAATAGATACAATTTAGAACCAACTTAACCTCAACTAATGTCGGTTAATCTGCAACCAGATTTAAGTTCTAAGATGTTAATGTTTACGTTTCAAATTTTTGAGGAATTGATACAGTTTAGACTTACTTGATCTCAACTGATGATGCTTTTTGTGACTTTAATAATAGGTATCAATCTCATGCATGGATGTCGGAGTCGTCCCAGAATCTGAAATTACTGAAATCTCCAATATACAGGAAAGAAGTCCAAAAGGAACCATTGATCTTTTCTCGAGCCCTCCAGTTCAAATTGCACAACAGCTCAGTCCTATGGACAGAGAAGCCAGAGTACTAAGGTACAGAGAGAAGAAGAAGATGAGGAAATTCGATAAGACGATTCGGTATGCTTCGAGGAAAGCTTATGCAGAAACCAGGCCAAGAATCAAAGGCCGATTTGCCAAAAGAACAGATGTGGATGTTGAAGTTGATCAAATGTTCTGTGATGCTGGTTATGGCATTGTCCCCTTTTTGTAACTCAATACGTTGAAAATATATGGTGCAATCTAGTTTTTGAGCATAAAGCTCGTACCATATTTTTCTCTTATTGAACTTTCTTGTAATTCACGGAATGTATGTTCATCAATTTTGTGTGCAATGTACAGAAGCTATGCTTATTAATTTTTGCTAATGTCTCATCTATATTACTTTTTTTTTGTTTAGGGAACATAAAGCTCATTTCCCTAGAATCGAATCTTGTACCTCTTGAAGCAACTCTCAACCCAACTATGGAGGATACAAATCATGAGCTCAGCGGCCTCCTAGGTTGGGGAGGTTATGCTTAAGGAGATCACACAAGTTGTCCACTATAAACTAGGCTTTTGGCTCACACAGCAGTAAAACAATCACACTGCGCGTGTCCCTAGAATCGAATCTTGTACCTCTTAGAGCAACTTTCAACCCGACTACCAACTGAGTTATGCCTAGAAAAAAGTGCATGTATGATATCATAGGTAGGGACGGCCCAATGGTCCTTGCTTGGACTCACCAATCGCTCGTCTTCGGAGAGAGATTACATAAACCATCCTCTCGGCTCTCAAGCATATCCATGGTCCTTGCTCATAGTACAGTTAGTATCTGGTTGGAGATTGCCACAAAGATATCACGAGTTTGAATCCAGGGACACGTACAGTGTGGGTGTTCCTCTGCAGCTAGGCCAAATACCTGGTTTGTGGGGGGGACATCTTGTGTGGATAACTGCGTAAAATCTCACCCAATCTAGAAGGCCGCTGGGCTCCTGATTTACATCCTCCACGCAGCTACTTGGGTCTGGAGCAATGGAGACCCTTAGGGTTGGGGTTCAACCTTTTGCCACAAAGCATATCCATTGTCCTCTAAAGTGGAATATACACGCTCGCCAATGACCTTAAGGACCATTTAATACCACGAAAAAGTACATGATCTTGCACTACAAGCACATCCACTGTCCTCTAAATTGGAAGATAACAATCGTCAATGACCTTACGTAAAATGGATAAAGTCACCTCTACACGCGTGCAAGGATAAAGATGTCGCCTTTTAATAGCCTGGCAACTGAAACTCACAACACACTAAGTGTGGTAGGTTTTTTTATATATAAAAAAAGAACTAGAAAACTTTGAATCCCCAATCCCAATGACCCATTATCTCACCTTAATAACTAGCATTGTATAATCTGTGTCATGCAAGGCTCTTGCAGTCACCCCCAAAGCCAGAAGATTGAAGATCACAAGGCATTCACAGACTGTTTAGGCAGCAGAAAGGGAAAGCTTGCTTTCACAGGCAGAGCAACAGGTAAGGCCTCAAAATGAAGGGCCAACACAACGATAATACCACCCTTTTGGGGTCTTTTTCCCAAGGCAGAACATGATCTTCACTTGCTCAACCCTAAAATCTTATTTCCTCATCATCACAAACAATCTATCAGTAGGCTTCAATAGGAAGTGATTTTTCACCTGCTCATGATTCTTTTGATACCATATCATCTCAAATCGAGGAGAAAACTACTAGAAGAAGTAGCTGACATGATCTCATTGCAACTTGCAATGAAATCATTAACATCATAATTCCTAACAAAGGCAGTAGAAGTAGAGATGCTTATGTTTGCCGTACCAAGCTCATAACGGGTCCGCAATACTCCATTCCCACACACGAGTTTCCAACCCCCCCCCCCCCCACACACTCCAAACCTTCTCTCTTTTTTTCTCTTTTCCCTCCTAGAATCATCACCCATCAAATAGAAAAGCCAACAGGATAACACAAAAAGGCTAAGGATAAACTTGTCTGACATCAATAACAGAGTGTTGGAAGAACTGTTTTACGCTTACTGTAAGCCAACACCATACTTGACTTGTGCACAGAATATCTAAAGGAAATTAATCATGCTACGTGAGAAGATTGTTCTGGAAACTAAGTCTCTGGGATGCTTCTTCAAAAAACTGATGCTTTCTGATCAGTGCCTTCGATTCCCTCCCCCTCCCCCCGGCCCATTTTTTACTGACAAATGGATTCTAATGTCAATAGTATTTTAAAAGCAACTTAAAGACTAAGCTACCCAACAAGCAGGAATGGCGAGAACTTACTAGATCCATACACCAGCAGTACCGTGACAAGGAGGAACACTTTCAATTTTCTTCGGCCCTTGACTTGGACATTTTTATTATGACAAATAGTATTGTGGTTGAATACCAAAATCCACACATCCAATTCAACCAAAATCCACACGTCCAAAATCCTTGCACCAAAAATACGAACAAAATATTTATAGTGGGCTAAACTTACCAATTGTAAATGCCCAAACAGGTTTCGAATAGGATCACTCAGGTTCTAATACATAAATTACAAATTGAAAATAAAAGCCGAAGGAAATCAAAGGCAAACAATAAGAATATTATAATCAAGAGAGATACTTATGCCAAGTTAACTAAAAATACATGCGTGAAAGAAATCTCTCATATCTTGTCACAGAGTAAATTTGACAAACTAGTCATTCATATAAAATCCAAGTTCGAAGGAACTGCACTAACAGGAGAACCAAGCAAAAAAAAAAAAAAAAAAAGGGCTTAACAAAGATTCAACCTTATTCGAACACTATCATAAAAGTGACTAATACTTGTACAATGCTACTACCAAAAGTTAGCAGGACTCTATTTGATGTGCGAGAAAGGTTTATTCCTCACTACTCGATCAACTTTGCCATTTGAAAAGACGAAAAGGAAAAATTTTACAACCTCCCTGACAAAAAGAAGAATATGAAAACCATCAACTTTGGTATTACCGGTATTAAGTGTTCACTGCAGTACCTAAGCAGCTTGACAAGCTATAGTCTCAAGATAAGAGTTGATAATTGTATCTAACATGCAAATCCTGGATCCAGCCACTACCCCCTCCATTATTTCTTTCTTCAAAGCCTGCGTCGTCTGTGGGGAACTCATAGCGACAAACTGGGCACGTGTTACGAATTTTAAGCCACGGAATAATGCAGGGCATATGATAATGGTGCGAACATGGAAGCCGAGTAACCTCTTCCCCGGCACTAATCTCGTCCTTACAAACTGCACAAACAACAATATTAGCCCTCAAACATTCAGCTGATATAACAATGCAGGGCAAATTTTCTACGACATGCTTTGAAGCTGGAGGACCACTCCTTATAAAACTCTCCCCATCAACAAAGTCCCGGAGCATTTCATTTCCATCAAAGTCGGAGATGATTTCAAAATCATTAACGGCCAAGAGAACTTGCCATTCCGAATCCTGTGTATTTTCCTCCTCGCTTTCATATACATTGGAAACAAGCAAGTTATCTCCATCTGAGGAGACTGAAATCTCCTCTATCCGCTCAATGACGGAACTAACGTTTTCCCTCTCGTACACTTCCTCCCAATCGGTTTCGTCATTGAAAGAGGCCCTTGGACGATCCGTTCGAAATTCCACACCATCCCCAAATCCAGCAGTGCCCGAATCAAATTTTTGATGAAACTCGTCGGGAATGATACTGCTATCAACTCCAGAAACAACCTCCACTGATTCAGAATCCGACTCAAATTCCATATCCACGACTCTAAAGCCACCGTTGCAAGGAGCAGGAATCCGATCAATTTCTGACTCTAACCCTATGTCCTTGCCAGATTCATCATCCATTCGAGTAGACCCAACTTCAACATAAACAGAATCCCTGTCATCCGGAACACCGAGTTGCACGCAGCGAGACCTAAATAAATCGGTAATGAAATTCATCTGATCCGCATCATCGTATTCGTGTCCGTGGAATATTGGATTCCCATCATATTGACAGGGTAGGAATCCATTAGACCTGTAATCAGATTGTCTAAGAAACGTGGTGGAGGCTCTGAGGAAGGAAGGGGATGGAGGGGAAAGAGATTGGAAGTCAAATGCGCAAAGGTCTGGGGTTGGCTCTTCCACAACTGCGGTTTTTCCGGTGGCGGATTGAGAGATTAGGGTTTGTTGTCGGTGAAGATCGGAGACCTCAGCCATTGCTTACTGGCGATATTACTGAGTAGAAATAATGAATTTGGGAGGAATTTTTTTTTAAAGGAGTAATTATGCAAAGCCATCCGGTTCTTTTTTTTTTCCTTTTTTTTTAAAAAAAAATACCACCCTTATTTGAGGTAGCCTTTAGTGTAAAATGTCGGTTGTAGCCCTCTCATATCTAATTCTTTTAACTCTCAATTCGATCATGTCACATATATATTATTTTATGAAAAATAAGTTATATTTAACATTCTTTCATAAATGGGCTAGAAGCTAGAAGTTGAAAGGGTTAGGGAATTTAAATTCTTAGTAAGACATGCTCTATTGTTATTATTATTTTAATTTAATAAAAGAATTGATTGGTTTGTGGTTATGATCATGATTTTGTGATTTTAGACATGCTTGATTAAATCATGTTTGTGTCATTTAGTTAAATTATCTGACTGCAAAAATATTGATATAATAATAATTATCAATTTATAATATATAAAATATTCAATATAATATTTGAATTAATCTTCACAAAACATTTTTTAATAGGATGTGATCGAATACTAGGTAAATAGTATGATTAAAAAAATATGCATGGTGAAAGAATATGGTTTAAACCACTAACAAATCAAATCTAATGAATTTTTTCTATCAAGGTTTTTGCACCAATTTATCTCATTTTTTAGGATTTTTTGGGATCTTTGTGAACGATTAATAGAAGCAACAAAACAACAACAATCATACTCAGTATATTCCGATGACAACAATAACTACCGCTATAGTTTGAAAAGAGTGAGAGTCAGACAAACGATACATCCATCTCAAAGGATAGAGAATTTGTTTTTTTCTTACTAGAAGTAACATAGATTGATTTAAGTGGAATTAGTTTAAGTTTATCAAATAAGAGGGTTTGAGCTCAAAACAAAATCCTTGTGAGCTATTCACATACTCTTTGAAAAAAAAAAATAGGTTTGTATTTTTCAATCAAGTCAGCCCAAAAGAAAATGTTAATCAAGACATGGTGATTAGTGCAAGAGATCTATATATGTCTTATTAATCTCATATGTCATAAGCAACTACTAATGTTTGTTTGAAAAATATTTTAAAATTCATCTATTCTCTAATGCCTTATTTTGTCAATTGAATGGAACATTTGCATGAATCACAAAAATGCTTCACAGGCTTTTTTTGGGTTACTTAAAAGTTCAATGAAGGGTCTTCTCAGTCTAGGTACAAGACATACTATCAGTTTTAATCAAAACTTATATTGAAATTTATATATTGTTCACCAAAAAAGATTGATGATGTCTTATTTTGTCAGCTGAATGTAACATTTGCATGAATCACAAAAATGCTTTGCAAGCTTCTTTTTGGATTAAATAAAAGTTTAGTGAGAGGCTTTCTCAGTCCAAGACCCAAAATATGCTATTAGTTTCAATCAAGACTCACATTGAAATTTACAAATTGTCTATTAAGAAAAATTGATGACGTCTTATTTTGTCAATTGAATGTAACATTTGCATGAATCACAAAAATGCTTGGAAGCTTTTTTTTGTTTACATAAAAATTCAGATGAGAGACTTTCTGGTCTAGGTCGAATGTATAACACCATTTTTGATCAAGAGCTATATTAGATGTCATAGATTATTCATCAAAAAAAATTGATGACCGTATAATTTGAACCTAAAACTTTATATGTTGAGGTATACGAACTTTACCATCTAAACTAATTTTTTTTTTTAAAAAAAAAAATGGTTTGCAAGTTCGATTGGCAATTCTTTACGAGTAGGATTATTTAAAGTCATTACTTTATTGATATTATAATAGTGGGTACTTGGGGTTATATTTGTTTTGTGAATTCTTTTGAGTACGTTTGCCTTTTCCTGAAGACTTTTTTTCCTCTTTTTTTTTGGCAATTCCTCGAGAGGTTAAAATGGTTACTCGGTAGCCTGACAGCTGATGTTACAAACGGCTAGAAATCCAGTCAAGCATGAACTCAGCAATTGATGGCTGCTCATCTCCACCAAGCTCAACGGTTTCTGCTGGCGCCAGGACCTCTATTTAGAACTCTTTCTTTGAAGTATACTTTTGGAGGGTGTACATTTTCCCGAGTCTCGGTTACCCAACTGTCTCCAAGCTTGATAATGAACTTTTGTTATGCTTTCCAAGAATGTTCAAAGAAGAAAGCTTTAGAACCAGGAAAACAAGCCCATGCCCGCATGATTCACTGGGTTCAAGCCTACAGTTTTTGTCTCTAATTGTTTAATCCATGTGTACATAAAATGTTCCAAGGTACATTATGCTCATAAAGTGTTTGATAAAATGTCTCAACAGGACGCAATTTCATGGAATGTCATTATATTTGCGTATTCAAATGTTGGGGATACCGAAAAGGCCCATTATTATTTTTAAATAAGGCGCCAGACAAAGTTGTAATTCCGTGGAAATCTCCGATTTCTGGGTACTTGCAGAAAGGAGATTATATCAAAGCGATTGAGGTTTTCTGAGAGATGAGAAAAGAGGCTATTTATCGTGATAATAATACATTTTCTGTCGTTTTGAAGGCTTGCTCGATTTTGGAATAATTTCGGCATTCAGGTGCATGGGGATGTGGTCAAGGCAGGCTTCGATTTTCATGTGATGACTGGCAGTGCACTAGTGGATATGTATGCCAAATGCAAGAACTGACATCTACCTCTCCAACTTTTCAGAGACATTCCTGAAAAGAATTGGGTTTGCTGGAGCGCAGTGATTGTTGGTTGTGTTCAGAACGGCGAGCCCGTTACTGGAGTAGAGTTGTTCAAAAAGATGCTACGACAGGGTGTCCAGGTGAATCAATCTATTTATGCTAGCGTTTTCTGATCTTGTGCAGAGTTATGTGACCTAAGATTGGGATATCAGCAGCATCGCCATGCACTGAAGAACAATTTTGGCCATAACATAATTCTTGGGACTGCCTCCATGGGTATGTATGGAAAATGTGGCATTCTGTCTCATGCTAGGACAATATTTGACCTGATTCCAGTCCGCAGTTTGCAGTCTCATTATGCTATGATTGTTGACTATGCTCGAGGTGTACGTGGGTTTGAAGCTTAAGAAGTGTTTATGCTTCTATTGAAGTCTGACCTTGGTTTTAATGAAAGAAGCTTATCAGGTGCCTTTAGTGCCTGTGCAGCGATCAAAGGGCTCACTGAGGGAGTTCAAGTAGACGGCTTAGCAGCTAAAAGTCCAATTACTTCTGACGTATGTGTATCCAATGCCATTCTTGACATGTATGGAAGACGTGGATCATTCATTGGGTGAAGCTTTTTGTGCATTTGATACAATGGAGATGAGGGATGCTATTATTGCAGCTTGTGGCCAGAACAGCAGCCAGGAAGAAAGCATCTCTCTTTTCATATCAATGCTCCAGTTTGGTACGGAACCAGATGAATTTACTTACGGTAGTATATTGAGAGCTTGTGCTGGCCAGCAAGTTCTGAATAGCGGCATGGAGATGCACGGGTCATCAAGTCAGGGATGGGTCCTCATTCATTTGCTGGAAGTGCTCTCGTAGATATGTATCGCGAGTGCGGAAAGGAGGAAAAGACAAAGAAGAATCATGATAGAATGGAGGAACAAACAATTGTTTCATGGAATGCTATCCTTTCTGGGCCCTCATTTCTTGAAAAAAGGGAGGAAGCTCAAAAATTAATTTCAAGATTTTAGCATTGGAAGTAGCACCCGATAATTTTACATATGCTACCGTTCTTGGTGCTTGTGCTAATCTGGCAACTGTTGCCCTTGGAGAACAAATCCGTGCCCAAATGATCAAGCAGGAGTTACTGGAGGATGCATTCATAACCAGCATTCTTGTTGACATGTACTCTTAAGTGTGGAAGCCTGCAGGATGGTAAACTGGTATTTCAAAAATCTATAAGCTGGGATTTTGTGACATGGAATGCCATGTTTTGTTGCTACTCTCAGCATGGTCTTTGGGCAGAAACTTTACAAATTTTTGAGAGATGCAAGCTAAGGATGTCAAACCTAAGCATGCTGCGTTTGTTGCTGTCCTTAGACCGTTTGCTCATATAGGATTGCCTGAAAAAGAATTACATTATTTTACCTCCATGCGGATAGAGTATGGTTTCGATCCTCAAATGGATCATTACTCATGTATGGTAGATATACTAGGTAGGTCTGGTCAAGTCATTGAAGCATTTAATGTTATTGCCTTTTGAGGCCGATGATGTGATCTGGGGAACCCTTCTCAATATCTGTAAAACACATGGAAATGTAGAAATAGCAGAAAAAGCAGCAGAATTTTTAATGCAGTTAGATCCTGGGGACTCCAGTGCTTGTGTCCTACTCTCAGACATCTATGCCGATGCTGGAATGTGGGCTGAGGTTTCCAGGCTTAGAAAGGTGATGAAGCAAGGCAGGCTGGATAACTTGTGTCATGTGCTCGGACCAAGGATCTCGTCACAGGTCTAGAGACCTCACTGAAGTCCCCTTCTACCTGCTCTTTCAACCCTCTCCTTCGACCTACAATGCCGGTAATTGCAGATTCGTTACACTTCACTACCTCTCTCTCTTGTAGCCTCTCCCCTCAAAACAACAATTTGGCAGTGTTATGGCCGACAAAAAAAAGAATTATATATACATGTATTAATAACGTTAAAAAAAGTAATAATTAAGTAACAATAATAGTAATAATAATAATGATAATAATGATAATAATAAAGATAAGTATAAACTAGATAAAGATTAAGTTACATTAGGAAACCTAAACCAAAACCAAATGGGAAAAAAATCAAAAATCTACCCTAACACATCCACCATATATACACCCACATACGCATAACACAAACCAAGAACCCCCCACCCACGCCCAACGCACACACACGCACGTCCAAGAGAAAGAAAAAAAAAGAGAGAAGAGAAGAGAGAAAAGATAGAAGAAGAAGGCAGGCGAGACCCCGAACCCAAGTTTTAGTCCATCAGATTTATTCGCGTTTAGCGTCAATCAAGGTAGGTGCCTCTTCCCACCTCAAATGGGTACGATTCATGCATGCTTTGATGATATATTTTATGTGATTTCCTTGTTTTTATTTGCTTAAAATATTAAGCTGTACGTGTTTATATACATTGTTTTATATTGGAAGAAGCATGAAAGGATTGTTTTTGGTCTATTTATTGTTGTTAAGTGCATGTATGTGTGTGAAATTGTTGGTGGCATTGAATTGAATCAAGAATACCCCTAAAAGAATCGAAAAGGTGGGACTTTTACTCTAGAAGTCATAAAAATAGTTGTGTTTTGGCCTTAGCATAGGTTCATATAGGTTGGAAACAGGAAGAAATTCGGTTCTGCTTCGAAAAACGGGTCGGGAAGGCAGCGCGTGTGCCACACGCGATGCCAAAAGGGCCGCGCGTGTGCCACACGCGCCGCCAAAAGGGCCGCGCGTGGCACAGCACGCGTCTTCCAGGTGAAAATCCGAGAATTTAAAAAAAAATTATAAAGGGCCGGCCTGCGGCTCGCGCCAGCGGACCGGACCCTTAACGGGCCGGGCTGGGGGGCTGCAGGGCCAGGCCCAAATGTAAAAGATATATAAAAAAAGGGGGGGCTGGCCGGTTACTGGACTGGGCCGGATGGCCAGCGGACCGGGCCGTTGCTGGTCGGCCCAAAACAATCGAAAAAAAAAAGAGGGGACTGGACTGGGCGAACGCGGGCCGGGCTGGAGCAACAGTCCGAGCCGGCCCGCCAGAGGAAAATAAAAAGAAAATGAAATTTAAATTAGTTATTTAAAATTCTGGAAATTAGAAAAGGGTAAATAAATTATTTTAAATTCCAGAAAAATATATTTAATAATCAGAAAATTCTAAATAAATTCCAGAAAATATAGAAGGTTAAAATTAAACTAATTCCACTTAATTTATGACTTTTGGTAAATGTAAGTAATCAAGAATAATTAGTAATAAATAGAAATCAACAAAAGAAAATTAGGGAAAAATAGTAGAAAATTCTAGAAAGTTAATACAAGCTAAGGAAAAATAAAAGGGATGCTAAATAACAACTTTCCAATACTCGTAAAATTTACACAACCAAATAATGAGTGCCGGAGTTGGTAAGGATGGGCGTACGGGCCCCGGGCGACTTTGTTGTTGCATTCATGGCACGTGCATTGCATTTGGAGTGGATCATGGTGTACGGGCCATGGGTACTCGGTCATGGTGGATCATGGTGTACAGGCCATGGGCATCGGTTAAGGTGGATCGTGGTGTACGGGCCACGGGCATCGGTGAGGGTGGATTGTAGTATACGGGCTACAGGCATCCAGTCAATCCCGGGATCATGCATTGCATATAGGTCTAGGGCATATTGCATGACCTGATTCTTGTTGCGTGTGACACGTTATTTGAGCATGCATCACGTACTTGCGCATTTTCCATGTGGAGTGTTTTATTTACCGCATTCACTTTATCTTATGCATGTTATCTTATATTTATGTACTATGTGATTATATCATGTCTATGTGCTATGTGGCTATATCATTTCGGTATGTACGTTTTGTATTTGTTTGAGGCGGGCATCTACTGGGTGATTTCTGTCACTCACCCCTACTTCCCAGGTGAGCCGGATGAGGACTACGAGCACATTTTTGTTGAGGACGGGTCGGACGTAAAAGAATGGGCCGATTGAGAGCTGCAGCTAGGATAGGGGGGAATTCTGCAGCCGTTTTGCTCTTGTTACACTTTGAGGATTTTTCCACTTAATACTTTATTAGTTTGTTCCCAGGATTTCTATTCAGCAATGTAATGACAATTTTGGAGTTTAATTTATGTTATGGTTTACGTTTCCGCGAAAAAAATTCTACGTCATTTTGATAAGTAAGAGATTGATTGACGCTTTGTATCCTCCTTAGTGAGATACGGCGGGTGCACTGTTCCCGAGGTTAGGGCTCGGGAGCGGGGCGCTACAGGCAGCCAGGAGATGTGTAGGGAAATCTTTGGTGGAGAATGTGAAGTTTGCAGCTTGCAGTCATGGTGCAAATCAGGTGGTTGAGGCAGACCTAGTGCACTCATCACCTTCTTCATAACTGGGTATGAATCCTCTCCACCCCGGTAATCATGGCAGGGGGTGTAGCCAGCATTGGATTGTGCAGTGCAGTTTTTCTAATCGTCTGCATGTATTTTTCGGTCAACCTCTCTATTTCCTGCTCCGCCATCTGCCAAACATTGCATGTTTGTTATCACGAAATTGTGGCAATTACCGGAAGCATTAGGAATTTGGGCATAAGTAATTACTCAAACCTACAGACGTTACAATTTGAAAGAGAATGGAAGTAGTATTCACTAATAGCAGGATAGCCAGATTGTCATAAAAACCTTAAATATACATGAAAAAGTAGCAGCTGCATGTACTCGCAATACGTGAATCGAATCCAACATGAGAAAAGGTTGCATTTTATGACCAGCTTGGTAGCGACAAGGATTCAAGTCAAAATTTCCTCTCCCCAAAGGTAAAAAATCCACTGCTCTTCTCTATCCAACTACCAACTTAAAAACAAACAAAAAAAAAAAAAGAAAGAAACAAAAAGGACGCGAGCTATTTGCAAACAAAATAGTCGTCATATGACAATAAATTAATTGATCAAAAGCTACAGTCGAGTTACATTTTTCCCCCCAACTAAATGCTATTCTACTGCCATAAATTATGCACTCCACGTAACACAGGCTGCAGTCTCTGCCCAAAATAAGAGAAGCCCTCACAAAACATGGGCTACAAACAGCAGAAGCCAGCTTGGTAAATCCTAAACACCAAAGCTGAAAACTACAAACAACAAATTTGGACAATGATTATTCACTAAGCTGCCCCTAGAGCGTTTGTATACTCTTCAGAAACTTGGAATAAAATGTATATACAGGTTACGTGGTACCAGCGCTGGTTACAAAAGGAACCAGCCTTCTATAGTCTCTCCTCCGTCCAAGGGCACAGCTATCGAGCACGCGCCCAAGCATTAACCGAGTGTTTTGCAATGCCAACTCCCTTGCTGGCATGGTCGAATCAGCTGTGTTAGATTGTGAAGCTAATGCAGAACCCATTCCAAAACCAAATCCCATTGCCAAGGGTAACGGGCCACTTCGCGCTTTAAATGATGTCTGAGGGGCAAGAAGTTTATCGTCTGTCCCGCCAATTCCATTTTCAAATGAACCAAGGTCGTAAGGATGTGAACCTGGCAGCGAGCTACAGCTCTGTAGGAGGGCTTCCAACACACTTAGTGCCTCCCAGCACAAAGTACTCTCAACCAGCTGAGACACTATTGCATACATGTGTGGACTTTGGGCAGCATCCATTGGCGTATGCTGTAGCAATGCCTTCAGAATAAGCAGAATAACCCGTTGATACTCAACAGGCCCTTTTTCTAGGAGTCGTAAGAGATGACCAAAGGCCAAAGCCGAGTACATTGGGAACCATTCATTACTCAATAATGGCGAAACACAAGCAAGAAGGTTGTCTATGCTCTTGATCTCGCCTCGAGAATAAGCCACAAAAACAGTGGCTAACTCATCCATCGACTTTGCTCTACACCAAATTGCGATATTGAGAGCGACCGAAGAAGCTTTTTGGTACTGCTGTTGGAGCAGAGAAGTAGGGTTCGATATGTCCTGATTGAGATGCAAGCATAACCAAGGAAGTAAGCCAGTGATATGCATCAAAAGTCGTGTTTCAGCTTCCCCAAAAATCGAGTCACAAGAATGTACAGTGATCCGTGACAAAACCTCTATAGAAACGTCATGACTAACAGTTGACAAGAGTCCTTTCAAAACAAGAGGCTGGACTCCTTCAAATGTAGGCACCTTACCACTAGTCGTGGGTGGTTCAGAGGCATTCCTTGATTCCAGCCGCTGAAAATCACTGTTGTCTGAACCACTTGCATCCAGTTCATCACGTGGCATGCTAGAGAGCAGCACATTTTCGGTCGTTCTGTCCCTGAAGGATAAACGATCAATTACCCTGGAGAACAGCTCAAGAACCTGGCAATATACATGCACAAAGTCCGTGTGCATCATGGCTACACATCCCCAGAATAGCTGGGGATAGAGTATAAGCTTTTCAGGCTCCATATTCTCTACCATGATCTGCAATGTCAACAAGATCTCCATGATAAAGCCCAATACTACAGGTACTGGATTCACCAAACACCGGTGGAGGCAACGAAGCAGCGAGACACAAGCATCGTTTGTGACACGAGGACGCAATGCACGGTATATCTGATGTGAACGACAAGCAAGGTGTCTTGACGTGCATTCCATTGCCCATTTAAGAGCCTCTGCTCCCCAAGTTTCACGAAGATCTCCTTGAAAGAAAATGGCATCCACCATGCTCTGAACAAGAGCAGACAAGAGAGCTGCACTTGGAAGGTCTGTCCTAGTAACAGTGGGGTCCTCATTCTCCCACATCATACTACTTCTCTTTGACTGGACGTATTTAATAAGGCTCACAACTTGCTGCTTGTTTTCTCCATCATTGTTTTCTACCTCATACAACTCCAAGTGGCGGCCAGCAAGGGAATACAGCAGATTAACCAGTAAGTGTTGGCAATGCTCCAGCACAATATCCTCTGAACTATCCATTGAGACAAAAGTGACATGAAATAGCAAAGGTAAGTGTTCACGAAAATCCTCATCGTTCTCATAAGCAATTTCAGCGAGTAATATTAAAGCTATATCAGCAGGAGTAAGTGAATGCTGCTGATGTCCTTGCAAGGCAGATTGCAGCTCTTTCGCATTTATACCATGCATTCCAACACCCGGGTGCAAATCTTCTAGTCCAGAATTAGGCGTATCAATCAAGTAGTCTCCACTGTCTCTAGAGACATGGCGGCTCCGTATGCTTCCTGTTGAACTACGAACTCCCATCAATGGCCCTGACATATTTACAACTGATGGAAGAAGTTGACCTGATCGACCAGCAGTTACCGGAACAATATTCAACTCAGGTGGCATAGAACTGAGTGGTCCTGAAGCACTTCTACCTCCAACTGCTGCTGTTCTCCAGCTCAAGCTTCCACTTGTGTTCCTCAAGGGACCATCAAGTGAACCTCTGACCAGCAAAGGTGACATGTGCGGTTGGCTGTCTACAACTGAAGCGATTTGAGTCACAGCAGGGCCCTGAGAGAACTCCAATACGAAGTTCCCGTTGGCATCACCTTTACTGGCAGTGGGCCTAATTGGCTCGACAACATCTTCAAGCATTCGCTGAGACAACTGATAAACCAAGTGATCAATAGTCCGCTGTGGGCAAATGCGAGCTAAATACAGGCTCACCCTTTTCGCTACTGAAAAATATGTTGCAAATGCTCCACTTATTTCAGCAGAAGCATTAGAATCACAATCTTCAATGCCCTTGGTAATCAAGAAATCCAAAACTGGACTTATGTTCCTAGGTTTGCTGGCTATTGTGCTCCAAAGCTTTTCAATTTCATCAGGGAATTGATCACCATGACGCCAAGTCACATAATACAGGCTTTTCAATAATCTTTCACTCCAACCTGAATCTTTAAGTTTCCAAAAATTGAGGTTTTCTATCCATGGAGCCATGCAAGTAAGAACTTGATGCTGCGCAATTATATCAACCGCATCAAGCTGTCTCTGCATTATTTCTTCACATAAAAGTTGGCTCAGTTCAGGATGATCTTTAGCAAGTTTGCATGACAGTTTGTATTGGAATTGTTGATAGGAGTCAGGAAGGTTGCCCACCACAGCAGCTCTATAGCTCCCTGAGCCTTCTGTGCCATCATCGGCCCATTCACGTACAGAAAGTGTCTCAAGCATTTGTAGAGCATCATCACGGATTTGTCTCGACGGATCGACAACTTTATATAGTATCAGGCTCAATAATCTCTGTATTTCACATTTTGGAATCTCTTGGCGCATGTAAACCTCAGCCAGCACACTAAAGTATCCATCAGCTATAGCAGCATCAGAATAATAGCACTGCACAGATGATAAAGAGCAGAAATAATTGTTGATAATGTCCCTTGAACCATCAAGAGAAAAGTCTCTCTAACAAAATTTTATAAATTTAAACCACCAGTTTCCTGGTCAAAATTGGTGGCTAACTTTTACCAGATAAAATACATTTTTAAAATTAGATTCAACAACGAGGAGAGTTGCATTGCTCATTCCAAGTAATGGATAAGTTCGGCTGGTTAGAAGATACCAGATCCAACAGATATTACTTACTAAAGTGAATTAACGTGGATTAACACAAATGGATTATGATATGATACCCTACCTGATCAATGCAAGCAGGAAACAAGTCCAAATTTGTCAGGAGAAGATTTTTTAATGCCTGTTTTGCAAGGGAAACACGAAGGTGGCCACCTCTATGCCTATCTCGAGTTGTTGTTCCTCGGCCGCCTTCTGAGTACCTCGAGTACGATGGAGTCCTGGGGTCAGCTGGTGAATATCCAAATGGGGCCCTCGGAGCAGGCTCAATAAACAGGCTGTTAATCCAAGATATAACTCGTCCACTCATCTTTCTAGCATTATCATCAAAACAAGGTCCATACAGTAGCGATGCCATTGCATTCATAGAGGTCCATTGGATTGCCTCAACCTGTTCATGCAATTCTTTATCAAATGAAAGTTTGTCAATGGAGTCCTTCGAGCGACTGTGCTGCGAAGATTTGTAGCGCTCAACTTCACGCCTGTAATCACTTATACCATCTTGATTCCATGTACTGCCAGTCTCATCACTCCAAGACAGCAGAATGTCAAATAGGCGCTTTCTTGTTCTAACATCAAACTTTTCAGACTTAGAATCCACAAACTCTGGGGCCAGAGATCTCACAACGGAAGCAAGAGCATACCGTAGGGGTTGCACCTCTTGAAAACTCTCAGGATTTGCAGCTAGAACCTGTTTGGTAGTTTCGTCTATGAACTTCAAATAGTGAAGGCGAAAAATTGGTTTTCGGCTGAGCATGCCAGGCCAGATATTCTCAGCAACAGTACGATATACATTAGCAATATGGGTACGAAGTTCTTCGCGACGGGACTTTTGACTCTGCGCCAATAAACTACAGCATTAGTGGATATACACATCAGATGGGAGAATACCATAATTATGTGAATATAGAAGAAAAGAGGGAACAGCCCTATGGTAGCAATTCTGGGAAAGGGAAGAGATCAACTTTTAAGCATCTTGAAGTTGATGCCTAAAAGTCCCTCTGAAGGACAATTTTTACACCACCCCTCTCCCCACCCTCAGCCTTTTTCTCTTTTTTATGACCAGCATTAGTTGTATCCCTAAACGATGATGTTAAACCTCATACAGCGCACAAAATACCATCCTTTTTCCTTGAAAATTGCAAATACGAAATAGTAAAAAAGACAAGAAGTTTCATAACAGCTAGTACCTTCCATTTTGGCTTCCCCTCTGTTTCGAGAGATACTTCGTCAATGAAGGAGGCAAGCTCACTAAACATGACTTCACAAATTTCCAGATGTGAGTGGCCAAGAGCCATAGTAGCTGCATTCTGCGGGAGAGGAAGGGATGAGAGTGAGAACCAGTTAAGATGAAAGTCAAATCTAAACATACGAATATGGTTCTTATGAGGATCAAGCTCAAGTTTGCTTTAAGCCCACGAAAAAGTAACAGTAAGTGCTACAAAAAAACAAAGGCCAAGAAAAACATCCTCCGTCTCTTAACAGGAATCACCAACCAAAGGTTCTTTGGATGCATGGATGTTAGCCATTCATAGCTGCCTACCACAACTGCAAACTGACCATATAAAGGCAAAGGCAACGTTCAGAAATAATTTATCTATAGTGATAAGTAAAGATGGACACTATCAGCCTTCCCCAGAGTATCCTAGATATTTCACTTCCGACTAAATTATCTCAAGTAACAAATTATCAGATAGAAAGCGTTCTTCCAACTGGTGTTGTAGCTTTAATTCATGCGCTGTTAAAAAAAATATATCCCTTGTATGTTACAGTTAACCTGGTTTACGTAACATGAAAAAGAAAAACTACCCATGAGATAAGGGTGCCTACTCTATAAATACTCCATTGACTCTCACCAAGTTAGAAACTCTGAAAGCTAAATCAGGGAACCTGGCCAAGAAGAAGAAAGAGAGGACAATAAATGCACATAGCTACACGAATTACCCTACACAAAAGGAACAGTCCCCCGTCAAAAACACTCATATTTACTCAAGAAAGTTACACACTTTCCGCTGCATTCCGCAAACTAGATGCCAGGTCCCTGCTACCACTGGAGAGAAAGAAAAAAAAAATCCTTACCCAGCAAACTCTCTCTAATTTCATCAAGAATGTAAATCACTTTATCCTGTTATTGGTTCGACCACAAGAGGCTTTAATATTAATATTGTTTAACTACTATATACTGATCACTGAGATGGCACTACCAGAACAAATACTAAGAATCAAACACTTCAGATCAAGCCTGAATGTATTATTGCGAGGAGGGAAAAAAGTAGCACATGCTTACAATGTTCAATTCTGAACCAGATTTTAATGAGGGAAAAATGAGGTGGAATAATTCTTTCGTAGCCGCTGAACCACCACCTTCTCTGCTATCTGGCGGACATGAGCAAGCAAACATTGTATACATCAACCACTGGTCAAGCTTGTTGTCAGTGTCTTGCGCTGGGTGAGCCTTTCCACCCAATTCTGTCGATGTAATATGAGCAAGGCGCTGAATAACCTCTAACCTACAAATCAATTTTTAAAACAGACAACCAAGACACTTGAGTATCAGGTGCAAAACTCACCAAGTCGAGGGGCAAGAGATCTCTTTAAACTACTTAAACCAATTGGAAATATTGCTTGAGCAGCTAATATATCCTCGATACAGGCTAAATCCATGAAAACAAACTTTATTCCCCAAGACTTCATCCTTGAACAGATAGGAAAAAGGTAGGTAGAACTACTTTATCCCCAATGTGCCACAGCTTAAACATGCAACAAAAGGATTTCTACACAGAAGACCGAGTTTGCATCTACCCCAAGCACCACAGTTAGGAGAAACTAAGCCCCACCATTTAAAATTTATAAGGACGCAGCATTTGAGGGGGTATTGTACCCATGTGGTAAAAGAACAAATACAACAAAAGAGTGTGTGTGTGTGTGTGTGTGTCAAAGCTGCACCTCTCCCATCCTGCTTTTCCTTGGTTTACATCTATGAAGGGGAAAATGTGGAGGAGATAGGGAGAGGGGGGAAATGGGCAGGCATAAGAAGTGGACAAGTATCATGCTCTAGTCTATCAAAATATGTCAACATCCTCCCTTTGCCAAATCAAAAACTCTCATCCTCCCTTTAGGTTTCTCTGTATCTTCAGAAGACCGAAGAAGAGGAAAGTCAGGAAAAAGAGGACGGATAAAGAGTGATAGGACAACCATGTCAAAATGCATGCAAGAAAGGCATCAGATCCAGATGCCAAGTAATATCACCAACATCTGTGTGATTAAGGCGCCAGTCAGGAGTCCCAAAGAAAACAAGGATTCCGAATCCACTATTGGGCTATAACTTCAGATCATTTGGCAACAAGACATGAACATGGCAATAAAAGGAACTTGGATTAGGAATTTACTTTGCTTCCTGAACAGAACTAGGACAAAGGGCCGCTGCATACTTTACGAGCTCACTAAGACATCGAGCCCATCTGTTCTTATCAGGGCTCTCAAACAGAATAGATTGGATGGTAGCGTCTGGAGGCACAGCCTCAGATTCCCGCTTCAAATCAAAGGGTCGCCCAGAATCCCAGTAACAGCTCTGAACAATATCGTCCTGGAGAACACATCGGTATGCTGTATTTAGAAACAAGAATATCAAATTGAATAGGCATAATTAATTTCAAAGCAAAAGATGAAGTTGGCCACCCCATTTTCTTCTAAAACATCGATAATAAATATTGGCTCAGCTTCATTCTTTGATATATACTCAGGCCGGTCATGTATTGAAGATTCTCTTATATCGTTCCATAAAGCACGGACACAGCGAAGCAACTCCAGTGCTGTGTGTCTGATCTGGCTATCTACAGAACTAAGAAATATAAGACCAACTGCATCTATCTCTGAAGCACGAAATTCAATAGATTCCAGTGGCTGATGGAAAGAAGACTTCCTTAGTCCTTCATTTCTTTGAAGACGCTTCATATCAACAGCATCCTGCCCAATCTGATCATCAGAGAGACAAGCCCTCCAAAAACGCATGAGTTCCAGAAGGCGTCCAAGTGATGTTTGAATAAGAAGAGGAAACTCATCTGGGAGACGTTGTATAAAACTGGCCATTCCTTTCATAACAGCAAAGCGGCGATGCGGAAGATATTTTACGATCCGATTGAGTACCTGTACAGCTTCCTCCCTGACACCAGGATCAATGCTGATGCCATGCTGAGGAATTATTTCAGCAATCTTATCGCTTCGACCAACTTCTTCAATAAGATATGGTATGCACTTCAGCACTGATCGGAACAGATATCCCTGAGACTTTTCCTTAGTCACAGAATCTGTGGATGAATTATAACTTCTTATGATATTGTCGATAAAGCATAAAACTAAGGGTTCCAACAAAATAAGGCATATATACAACCATATTTTTGTTCCAATTACAGCAGTAAATTAAACTATCTCAAACAAACATCATTGACGGGCATTCAATTTCAAGCACAAACCATGTGTCACAGGGTTTCATCTAAATTTAGTAGCATATGTAACCGACGCTGGGTAAATTAAATGCCAAACAGAAAACTGAAAATACTAGACAAGTGTGATTTGGCATGAAATAATTTCTACCTTTAATTCATCAAGGATAAAATGAACCGCGAAAATAAGAACGCTTGAAACCAACAGGATATATATTCACATGCAGATATATATGCACGTATGTCTATGAAGCGCTGGTCTGTTTCACACACATGCATGCGCAAAGCATCCCAAATGCATTCATAGATAGGAAAGAAAAACATATATGTGAATTTTCAACATGTTAGTGCAATTTGATCATCCAACTTCTTACTTATTGAGTACTTATTATTAAGACTCACTTGATAAATGGACCGGCATCTTGAGCCATCCTAAAAGGGCTACGAGTTCAAGGCATAAACGGAGCAAATTATAAGATACGTAAGGAGGATAAAACAGAAGTAGAGAAGTTGGTCCACTAAGACCACCTAACAGGCATATAGTCAATTTCCGTCTGGTTAATATTCTTTCAAAGTTTCCTCTTTCATGACACATCAGGGGATTCCCATCCCAATACATAATTTCTCATCTAAAAAAATACATACAAAGTTTTGTAGCACAATGTAAACAAGAGATGAATATTTGGAAAACCACGGAATGAACAATCAAGAGTTACAAGACAAAATAGGCACATAAGAGCAACAAGTATAAGCTTTCAGTAAAAGTAGTCTTGGCATCAGATCACTAACAACATATTGGATTACCTATTGTAGTCCTTGAAGACGTAAGTAGAGCCTGACTATAGGTTCTGTGGCAAGATCTTAGGATAGACTCAATTGCAGCCTTCACTTTTGGAACATAATGGCCAACACCATGAACTGCCAAGCACAGGAATACAACAGTACAATCAAATTCCACAGAACTAAATTAAGATCCACAGTTCAAAGTTCTAGCTCATTGAAATGCCATTCTACCGTGTAAAATTTCCAACCCAACATGTTGACTCGCAGGAGACATAACAATGGCAAGCAAAGCGCGAAGACCGATGACTTTTGCCTCACTTGAACTTTCTTGCTTCAGCAATTCCAATATCATATGGTTCATAGAAAAATCAAGGTTATGTTCAGCAATAGTTACACAGAATTCCACAAGTTTATCATGTTGGATATCTTGTGAAAGCAATCCCTTCCTGATAACTGTCAGAAGTTGTGAGGTAACACTGTCCAGATAGTCCCAGACACGATTAGGAGGCTGGGATTCACCATGAACACTCAAGTAGAACCGCAAGACTCGGTGCAGACAATCTAAAGCCATAAACCTGTGGTTTTTGTCCTTGACAAGAAGGAATATTAATATCACTGGAAGAGGCCCCAAAAAAAAAAACTATGCTCTAAGCTTTTTATTCAAATCAAAGGTAAATGATATCTTCCATGAAAGTAGAGGAAGAACAACCTAGCTAGAGACAACTAGCAAAGCAAACATACCCTAAGATGCTTGTATAGCTGTTCCATGTGAGTACCAAAGTTGCTCAGGAAAACTTTTGGATCACCAAGACAGAGAAGAAGAGTCACCAAAGGATAGCCAACCTGAAAAGGAAAATGATGGAATTAGGAAGTTCTACATAAGCCTTACAAGTATTAGCATGTAAAGGAAAGATGAAACTTTCCCAAGAAGTAACAGAAAATCAAACAAAATCTACTGAGACAGAAAGAAATGTAAGAAGCACGACAGTAGCTAAACTAACATAAGGGTAACCGACTCATCTGTCCTCACACTAGAACGGACTTCCTCATTCTCTCAATTTTTTGTAAAAATGCCCAAACCGCTGATGGCATAGCAAATAATAATATTAAGAGAAACTACAGTATATATTTAAATACTCACAGCTATATGTTTGCTCTGCTTGTCCATCCAATGCATGAGTTGGGCCCTTATCCGGGCAACAGCTTCATACCAAAGTGTGAGTGCTGGGTCTACCCCTGAAGGAGGCCAATTACCTTTTCCAACATCTGCAAGAGGTGCTAGAATATTTGAGAGCATATTGCATAAAGCATGATGGAGCTCACTTTTCCGCCTATGAGGAGCACGATTAAGAGGATTAGCCTTTGCCACAAAGGAAGCAGATGCGTTTAGACCGCCCTCTGTCTTCACCTGAGATCAACTTTGCCATAAGTTTTATGGTCCCAGAGATTAACAATATCATAGTTCCACACTTACCCCAAGCTTCAAGTAACGCATCCCATTAATAATACTGAGTGTTTCACTTCGAGCAACGTTCGTGTCAATCCGTCGAGTATTGAGTTCCATGAAAAAGCGCTCGGTCACAGAGCTGAACCTGTTCAAAGAAAGAGAATACAACAAGACTCAAGCCTTTTTCACTATACGAGGTTGGTTATATGGATCAATCATTTCTCTTGTGCTTTATTTATTTATTTTTATTTTTTTTTGAGTTTGTGTCCTAAATCTTAGCCTCCTTTTGTATCTCATAGTACCAAATGCATAGATACCTTTAGAATACGCCTTTTAAAATTACCATATCATCTCAACTGTGATTCCGCTCCAAATACATAAAATCCTCAATTGTCATATAAGTCATATCCTTCATTATTGTCTCTCTCCATGTCTTTTTTGGTCTCCCTCTCCCATGTTTAACATGCACCTCATTTATTGTCTCGCACTGCCTAACAGGTACATCTGCAAGACTCCTTTGCACATGTTTATACCATCTTAACTATGTCTCCCTCATCTTCTCTTCAATAGGAGCCACCCAAACATTTATCTTATATGTTCATTTCTTACTTATCCTTCATTGTATGTCAACATACCTATCTTAACATTCTCCGTTCCGCCACTCGCATCTTTTGTTCATATTCATAACTGACTGTCCAACATTCAGATACGTACAGTAGTGCGTGTCTTACTGTCGTCCTGTAAAATTTTTTTTAACTTTAAAGGTACTTTCGTATCACAAAGAAGATATGACGCATTTCTCTACTTTAACCACCCCGCCTGTATCCTGTTATTCACATCCTTGCCAATTCCTCCATCTTTCTGTAAAATAGATCTTAATTACCTATAAATCTCACTCAGGTGAATCTCTTGGCCTCCAAGTTTCATAAGGTTTCAAGGTCATTCTTTTATTGTTAAAATCAAATATCATATAATGTCTTCTTCGGACTCAATTTGAATTTCTTTTCTTCTAGTATCTTCCTCCAACATTCCATCTTAGCATTTATTCCTTAATTAGTCTCATTCACCACCCCAGTATCATCTGTAAATAACATGCTCCATGGAACTCTGTCTTGAATATGTTGAGTGATCTCATTTATAACTAAAGCAAATAAATACGAACTTAATACAGATCTTAGTGTAAATCCACTATAATAGAGAACTTTTGACTTAGTCCTCTTAGAGTCCTTACACTTATCATTACGTTATCAAAAAAAGAGCGAATTCGTGACCTCAATGTCACAAAGCAACAGCATTACGTTATCATACATGTCTTTAATAATCTTTATGCTACTCGTTACCTTTCTTTTCAAGCGCTCTCCAAAGGATCTCTCATAAGACTTAATCATATGCTTTCTCCAAATCAATGTAAGCCATATGCAAATCTTGTTTCTTCTCTCAATCTCTCTATTAATTTTCTCAAGAGATAGATACCTCCATTGTTGACCTTCCCGACATATATTCAAATTGATCATAAAATACACTAGTCTCTTTACGAAGTCTTCTCAATCACTCGCTCTTAGATCTTCATTGTGCGGCTAATTAACTTAATTCTTCTATAATTTACACAATCTTGCATATATCTTTGTTTCTATAAAAAGATACTGAACTGTTTTTACTCCACTAATCTTCACAATCTTGTTAAAAAAATATGTGAGCCACATAATATCTTCTTTCCCTAGACATTTTCAAGCCTCAATCGGAGTACCACCAGGTCTAATCGGTTTCACAATTTTCATCTTTTTAAAAGCATCATCTACCTCCGACAATCGAATTCTCATACTATGTGCTACGTTTCTATCATCTTCGAAGTTACATAAGTCACCAGTACGAGTTCATCTCTTACTGGTTCATCAAAAAAATTTCTCAAAGTATCTTCTTCATGTATCTTATATTGCCTTTTCTTCTACTAATATCTTGCTTTTCACCTTTAGTGCATTTAACTTGAGTCAAATCTACTCACAAAAAAAACTTGAGTCAAATCCCTTGTCTTTCTTTCTCTTGCTCTAGCAATTTTATACACATCTCTTTCACTTTCTTTAGAGTCTAAACACTTATAAAAATCTTCGAACACCTTTGATTTGGCTTTACTTGCAACTTGTTTACCTTCTTTCTCAGTCAACCTATATTTTTCTTAGTTCTCTTGATTCTTGCAATGTTGAAGTGTCTTAGAATTTTATTCTCTTCACTTTTACTTTGTCTTGCACTTCTCCTTTCCACCATCAAGATTCTTTATTTGCAGGTGTTCGACATTTTCAGTCGCCAAGTAAATTTTTTTAATTTTTCTATCTTTATTGTCACATCCTCCCACACTTCATTTACATCGCCACTTGAATTCCTTAAGACTTGCTCTAATACTATTTTTCTAAACTCTGCTTGCTTAGCTTCCTTCAAGTTCCAGCATTTTACCTTAGGTTCTATAAGCCTTTGTTTTATCAATCTTCTATATCGGACACAGACACTCAACACTATAAAACGGTGTTGCATTGTTAAACTTTCTTCCGAGATCACTTTAGAGATCATATGAGCTCTTCTACCTCTCCTATAATCATGAAATTATCCGCGACTCTTATTTGGTCAACTTTTAAATGTATTCAAGTGTTCATCTATTTTTTTTTAAAAAAAAAAGTGTTGGCCACTATAAGGTCATGCGATATTGTGAAATCCAACCCTAAAAGACGGTGTTTCATAAAACTTCTCATAGACAATTCCCCGTAATATGAATGTTAACTTCTACACTCCCTTCATACCAAAAAGACCATCCATGTTTACAAATTTGGCCGTCCAAAATGTTTGTCCCCATTACACAAATAGTATAAGAAAAGCATCTAAATTACTGGGTCCCCATTCATTTGTGTAAATTTTAAAGCCAAATGCTACTTTCTAATGGCAAATTGGAAAACAAGGATTAAATGAATGTTTCAACTAACTTTTCTAAATTGAGTGCAAGTTTGATATGGAAAATCTTTTTAGGAGAAAGGAGTACATATTCAGAACTCTAAAAAAAATGCCCAATAGGAATAACATAAATAGATATAAGAAAAATTAAAAAGGACACCCTAGAGAATTGGAACATTCTTCCAATGCAGGAAAAGGATGGGACCATGTGGTCCAATGGAGGCAGCCATATCTTCCAGCTCTCTAAAAGGTTGTTTATGTGATTCAAAGTACGACCTCCATTTACATGATAACAACTATTGCTGCTCTTCCAAGGATCTCCATCAACTCAAAGGACAGTATTGTTAAGAAAGTAATATTCAATGAAAGAAGAGCAATTAGCAAGTCTAAATTCGACTTCCAATTGTCAAATCTGAAACTCAGTATTATTTAACATATGCAAACATCATGGCAACTTATCTGGTGGCTTTGACGTACCCAAAACCCACTTCAACCCCCCCCCCCCCACCACCCCAAACGAAAATCCTTGAGGTGTTCCTAATCCGTTGATCATATGTCAAGCAAGGGTTCTAATAGAAAACAATGTTCTAAATGATGACAAATCTAGTGGGGGAAAAAAACTTCTAGCAAGTGATTATAAGGTAAAATTAACATGCATTTGACATCCTATAAAATCTTGTTTTAATAACATTTTAGTTGGTATACCCAGTTATGATTGAAAGCTTTTAAGCAAAAGATTTACTTTGGTTTCTACTGACACTTCGGCAAAGCAGTTTCACATCGGCTCCAGATTCAGTCTTACTTAATGATAACTCTTTTATTTTTTTGTAATTTACTTAATGATAACTCATGGTATTTGCTTACCTGATTTGAGACAATGCACCAAGGAGCTGTGCAACTAGGTCCAGAAGAAGGCCCCTCAGATCAACCAATGAGGGATATTCTATCTGGCTGACCACCCTGCAATAAACAATTCTAGTAATTATACTAAAGAGCAGTAGAGTACAAACCTTCTTTCAAATCAGTAATGTCCATAAGAGATTAGACAAAAGTCAGCAACTACAGTTGATCTAGAAGTGGTGATTAAGCATTCTTTTTTTTTTAAGTTAAATTTCATAGATATTAAAAATATAAATACAAGGTAGTCATTATAATAGGCGTTACCACAAGAAATTGCTTAATGTACATTCAAATAATCAGTAGGCAGAGCTTATCTATACGGAGCAATTCAAAATCCTATCAAAGGGGAGTACAAAAGCTATTGGTTTAGTCTCCTTTTTCTACTCTTACCTCTACTACATTGTTTAATGGACTTGGCACCAATGCCCTCCGTCAAGTTGACCACTGTTTCAGGCTGTTAGATGTGTTATTAGACCATAGTCTCCCTAAAATAGGGGAAACTTGACTTAAGAGCGATCATTCCTTTTATTTCAACTTTCCTTCTCCAACGGTTTTCTTCGCTAAACATTCTTTGGAGGATTAGCATCCTTTATTTTCAAATTGTTGCTCCTCCAAACAGTCTCATTTCCGGTCTGCTCTTCTGCCCACTTTGTAGGGACTTCCTCATAAGAATGGCCAAAGGTCTTGCACTTTTTACATTGGGCTGAAAGCCATTCATATATGACTTCCGGTACTCATCATTACATTGGGCTGAAAGCCATTCATATATGACTTCCGGTACTCATCATTGAAGCTTATGACATTTGAAAGGTTATCCCCAGCAGTTATTTCAATGCAAATGTTAGCATAGGATACTCATAGTTGAGCAGTTGTTTGTTTATCAACAAAAAGGGGCTTACCAATAAGGGATCCAAACAAACTCAATACTTCAACAAAAAAAAATTCAAAAGAACTCACACCACTCACTAGTAAACATAACCAAGCTCCCCTCCCAGTTACCATTTTATCTGTAGATGGTCCTAATGGTTCGATTAGAATTTTCTATGGTTCATTATCTTTGTATACGGTATTGGCATGGTCTTTTCTTGTCTATAGGGAATCAGGGTTCAAGAAAGGAGGCAGGGCTGCAGCTGGTAGGCTCAACAGCAACCTTGGAGAGATAAAAGGTCAGAAAGACGGAGTTTTGAAATGCAGGAAGGGGCTGTGCCTAATGAAGCCCATGGATAATTCATATAATGAGGCAGCAAATTGTCCGCCTGTTTTGTATAGCCACTCAATAGTATATGAATGTTAATGCTGGGCTTATGTTGTCTTGCTAAGGCAACCATTTATAAAGGTGAAAGATAGAATACCACTTGTAATCCATTTTTTTATTACTTCTTTCAAGCTTCATGTAACCTTTACTAGCAACTCTTTTGTAAATGCGTCATGATGGCTTATATATAAAATTTTAATTTAAAAAAAAAGTATTGAATCCACAAATAGGGAAGCTGAATCCATACAAGTGTATATCATAGAGTTTAAGCTTTTCAATATCTTTTTCTAGTACCCATGGTCTTAGAAACAAAATTATGTTGCAAAAAGATAATTGAGACAAGTCCAGAATTTCTTGCTAGCATACTTCCGAATGGAATATAAAGATGAATAGGTTTTCTTCCAACTTTTGTGTTTCAAGAAGGCTCTTGTTGAGTCAATTTTCTTCTGCAAACTTCTTTATATTCATGAAGGACGCATTGTTCCCTATGAGTTGTCTAATAATGGTCGGAGACCATTTCTTGATGCTAACACAAGCCATTAGAGGGATGCAGAAATATTGCATGCCATTGGAGGTGTCGATGTAGATAGAAGAAAAAGTAGAGGATTTTTCAGGTACAAAATCCGGCTAAAATAAGGAAGCGCAAGCAGATTTCACTTGGATAATAGACTCATGCTTAAAATCACGTGAAAATATGCTTAACGAGCCATATACCCGAAGATTTATAAGTTTGTTGAGTGGCCAAGCGAAGCACCGGAGTCGATGGAATACCAGGTCCGAGTAGATCTGGGTAAGTGAAAGGAAAGAGGAAGGAAAGAAGAAGGAAAGAGGAAGATGGTGGGATTGGGAAGTGTTGATGCAGAGGAAGAAAGTTAAAAGGGAAAGAAAAAGTTAGGAGAGGGAAAATCCAAGAATCGATTAAGCATTATATACTTAAATAGTAGCATCTTAGGGAGAAATCTAATTTAAATATCATGATGTTGGCCGCTTTGATTCTCATCTATAGGGGGAAATCTAATTTAAATATCAATGACAAGGTCTCATCATTTCCTTTGTTTCTCCCCTGAAGAAAGTTCATTCCCACTAGATAAGTTTAGTGCTCTTTACAAGCCGCATGCTAAACCAAATAGACCATGCTTCCTAGTTTACAACTGGTATATCTTTTTTTTAATTACATGTCAACCCAAAGTAAAATGTTCATCTCGTTTCTCCTACCCACTGATTTTCTAAAACTTTGATACATTTCCAGAAAACAAGATATTACATAGGCGCAGAGAAGTTGGCCAGAAACTCTCCTCATCCTTACTCACGTAGGCTCACAACTTAACTAGGAACAAAAGTTAAAGGAAAACCAAGTTCTTTGCTCAGACATGAGTTAGCACATACTGCATGAAGAACTAAATGCCTAATGCAATTAGATATACCTGTCTGCATTAATCAGCCAGTCAAATACAAAATTTTCAAGTCCAATCCATAATTTCTCTGCAAAAGGGTAGAATTACAAGGAAATAAACAAATTAGCCTGCAGCCCCTAAAGGGCAAATAACATCCAATGACAACAAAGAAGTACCTGTAAGCCCCTCTTGTGGACAACACTCCACAAAACGGATACATGCCGAGCAGAAAATGCATTCCACGGCTAGCTGAAAGAATATCGACATTATTGAGTAGAAAAGTGAATCCAGGCGAGCATATGTTATAAATTCTGTATGAATGCAAATAGTCAGTTGATTAAATTTAACCATTCCATTTGAGAGTTAATTATGACAACGTAAATTCTTTTTGGCTGTTTTCTTCCGCCAATTGCCCATTAAAATACTTAGGGAAAAGAAGAAAATCTCAAAGGAGATATCATCCAACACATAAGATCAATCCAGTGTGTTGCCACAAACAAAAGAATGTCCTCGGAGGGAGATGATATTCATGGTGTTGCTAATATCAATCGAAAACTGCAATGATTATATGAAATTGCCATGCATTCTTGGTCCCTTTAAATTTTCTGCCGAATCAGATTGGCCCATTATGGGAAAGCGAACTATTTTCATGCAAATATATCTCCACGGGTCAGAGAATTAATACAACCTTCACACCAGCTTTAGTACCACAATTCAGTATATTAGCCCCAAATTGGTATAAAAAGGCAGCCCATGATCTTAGGTCATATGGTAGTAGCTATTAACTGATACCACTCCTCCAGGATAAGAACAAAATAAATAAATAAATTTGGGGGAAAGAGCATCACTCCCAAGTAGTTGGTTCCTTTAGAAACAATTAAAGGAGAAAAGTAAAGCTACAGCAATCGAAGAGCATATTCATTGGTATATAAAAGCAAAAATTAATCTTGAATGCGAGTGTAATTCATTAAACTGGTTATGAAAAAAATTCAGCAGCATATTTTGCAGTCTTTTAGTGCCGTCCAGGTCCTACTGAAGAGAAAAAAAAACACAAACCTTTCTCTGAAATGTTGAAGCATCGTTCGCACCTTTGGGTGATTCACTGCAAACTCAGACAAGATAACAAGAAAGATAATGATCTAGGTCAAGTCCAGAAGAAGGCAATGAAACAACAACAACAACAACAACAACAACAACACTACTCAAGTTTTTTCCCACTATGTGAGGTCGGATATAAAAAAACAAAGTGGGAAGCAAAATACTGCAATATCTCATGAAAGGGTGTGACGCTATCTCATGAAAGGAAGTGGGACTAGCTTATCAAGGAAAATCCATAAAGTTAAAAGTGCATGCTTTAACAGTAAAAGATGCTACGGGACACCTTTCTCTCCACCGTAGAAGAGCTTCCAACAGAGGCACAGGTGTGTGACGAGCGACCATAGCCAAAGAATCCAACACTTGCTCATAAGCAGGATCTGATGGCCTAAGGTATTGACCGTCCTGCAACACCATTTAGAACCAATAAGAGACTGAAGATATTAACGAAGACCGCTCTTCAGACATGTCTGCCTACATTCCCATGCAGGGAACAGAAAGGCCAATGACATGTTTACCTTATCCGTGCAACAGGTTTACAAACAATACCACTTAGCTAAGAAACGTCATAAGAACAAAACTTGCTAACAGAAAACAAAACATTGGGTTCTCAACTATCACCCTCGAAAAAGCAACAGAAGACAGATGTCCACATTGAACACAACATTATTGAAACATCTACTAACTACCAAACTTTGCTCCAGAAATACCTGAATAGTTGGCTCTCATACACGCTTCCCATGAAATAATAACGTTTATAAATAGATTTACAACCATCTGCAATCAACTACTCAACAGCTAAATATATGCAATAGATATTTCCTTTACCACACAGATTACTTACGTTAATGTACAATTGAAACTCATAAATAAGAGAAACCAATACTTCACTTGTAACTTATAAACCAGTCATAAGTAATGCTTCCAACAGTAAAACCTACTTGTGCTTGGGCAGTTTCGATGCGACGCCTAGCAAGCGGAAGGAATCTCTGAAGCAGAGCATCCACGATCAGTTTGGCCGCACTACCCGCCTTCATTTTCAAGACGCTGTAATAAATCACCCCCAATTTCCACTTCGGCCTTCAATACTTCAACCTCGCAGCATGATGTTCAGCTCTGAATCTAAGTTATAAACTAAACAACCTACTGCCGTAGAATTTCTCCATATAAGCAAATTCAACAGCACAATAATCCACCCAAATTTACACGAGATTATGGTAGAAGAAATAGGGAATCCTTCATGGGAAAGAAGTTTCGGGCGACAAAACCTACAATTTTTCTGATTCTTCCTCTTCTTCCATTTAGGGATGCCAATATGAAATGTGTGTTGTTCTTCGATTCCTACTAGTGCTCGAACATTTTCTCTTTTTGCTGACTGTATATTCGCTGTCAGGAATTTGGGTAGGAAGAAAATGTTTTACCGAAAATATAGGGTTCGGCTGAAACAAAATAAGGGAAAGTTTTCAAAAAAAAAAATTATTATAGTTTTAAAAGAAAAAACCCGATATATAGTAGGAATTAAAATTTTTTTGGAAACAATTAAGATTTCGGCGAAGAGGAGAACTTTTATTTCAACAAAGTATTAATAGTCTTACATCCACTATGTATCGATATCTACATCATGCTTGCAATATAAATCCTGTACATGATATTGTAATGTAACTTGACTGATGACATCACTATAAGTTGCATCCGAAAATCACTCTTGGTGGTAGTGGCAGTTGCGTTCAAAAGTTAAGGTAGCGTTTGGTTGGTCCTTGGGTATCGTAATTAGAATCGAAATGGGTATGATAGGAAATGGGTTTAGAAGATATAGGTTTGGAGTTAAAGTGATATTTATTTGGTATTAAAATGGGAATGGGTATGATAGACATTGTTGGTGTTTGGAACATATCGGAATTGAAATAGTGACCGGTCGCAATAGTGGTCATCGACGGCGGACCGGTGGCAGGCCCACGGTGGACGGCGGCGTTGACCGGCGGCTACCCATTCCCACATTTTAATAGATAAAGAGGCATAGTATATCAAAAAACGATATTCATTACCAAATAGTTGGATATCAAAATGAAATTCATTCCCCTATTTCCCCAAGCAAAAAGCCGGAATGGGTTTGGATTCCTCCAAACTCATTTCCTTATTCCCATTTCCCACAACCAAACGCCCCCTAAATGGTTATCAAGAGCCGAAAAGGTTGACACATAACATTATTACATATTAAAGGTATATTGTTTTAACGTAATAAAATCAAACGACAAAAAAATTAAACAAAAACGTAAATTAATGAACAAAAAATCATTGTATGTGGAAAGCTTTAATAAAGAAATCATTCCATGGACTAGAAAATAATGCAAATTTTAAGTTATTGTTATAATTATAATGCCTTGATTTAAGGGATTTACGATAACATTGAATAATTTGGATACATTTTACTTGTCGCTCGACTTGTCAAATCTATCAAACTCTGAATTGTGGATGCGTGTCAGCATATAGAACGGCTTTGACAAAACCATTCAAGGCATATAACGCGTTTGACAGTGTCGTCGAGGCCTTAAACGTGCATGTCATTGTCGTTATGAGGCTAGGTGGTATTGCGTTCTCAAATAGCCTTTCCAACTACCCAAAAACTACGTATCCCTTGGACGCAACTGTCAATGCCTTCAAATGTTGGTTCTTGGACGCAACTGGTAATGCTGTCATTGGATGACACTAGCAAGTGCGCCATAGTTGTTTCAGAAAAATTTTCAATTCGTACTATATTTCGGGTTTTTTTATACTAAAATATTTTTTTGAAATTTCTCTAAAATAAACTGTTGGGGTTCATTTAAAACAGCATACATAGGTGTGTAAGCAAACAGAGCCGTTCGGCATGTTCGACTCATTCGGCTAAAGGATTAATGAACCGAGCTTGAACCACTTTTTTCTGTTCAAACTCGATAATTGACACCGTTCGTTTAATGTGTTCGGCTCGTTAATGTTGTTCGTTAGTTAAACTAACCAAGCTTAAACAATTAAATATGTTCGTTTAAATAAACGATCAAGCCCGGCTCGTTCGCTAAGTTAAATGAATCGAGCTTGAATAACGCAATAAGAATGGAACATTGGTTGGTACTGACTTATATAGTTATGAGTAATATTTTAGAACACTACTTTAGAACATACATTAGATGAACCAATAAAAAAAAAAGTGCAGAAAATGTGTGTTTTCACATATTCTCTCATCTTTTTATTGGTCTATCTAAGATGTATTTAAAAATAGTATTCTAAATAAACTATTATTTAGAAACACTTTATAGTTATATTCTTCGAAAAGACACTAATATAGACATACGAGACAAGATATAAAATACGTGTGATTAAGTCTCCGGTATTTAATGACTAGTGCATAATATAAACAATAAATGTAAAATCGTCAAATTGCGTCGTAGGTTTATAATTTTTACGATAAATCTTGATTTTTATATGATAAGGATTGATTCAACCGTGATAAATTTTATGAAATAACGTTGTTTCTTCCTACATTTATCTATTTTTATAGTGTTTATTATAAACATTTGTCTAGGATATACGAGTTGAAATTATTACTAACGTAATAAAAATATAATCACAATTGACTTTCTAAGATACTATATATTACATTACGATAAAAAAATATTCACAGTATATTGAAAAATCAACTCTTACAGGCTTTTTAAGACAGATAAAATTTATCTCAAATTCAACGAATTAAACCGAAATTTCCCTGTCTATTATTGTCTCTTTCTTTCTTTTCCATCAATTTCGCACTACGAATGTTATTGTTATACACATTATGTTTTTTTATACTATTTTAAATCAGCGTTTCAAAAGATAAATATATAGCTAAGGAAATGTTAAAAAAAAAAGAGCATAAGAATTACATGAGCTTTTAAATGTCAATGACGTCTGAATTACACAGGTGCATAGAATTGTCAAATTAATTTTTTTCTTCAGAATTGGTGTCTATAAATAAAACGATTAAAAGGTTTTGAAAGCATATTTTTGACATACTTTGAAATTATTCTTGAAAAACCTTCTTGAGTCTTTTTTAGAGCTGCAGAATTTTTCTTCCTTTTTTCTTAATTTTTTGTTATTGAATACTTCAAATAGACAATTTCAATATTCTTCTTGTAAAAAAAAACTGTTATATTCTGTAAAACATTTGCCGCATAGTCTACCTTACTCACTAGTAGAGGCAAAACTGTTTTTAAGGATAGTATAACATTTGTTACGTCTCAGCTACTTTATTCTCCTTTGTTTTTATTTCTCTTTGTTTAGTTTCAATATTTTGCCTACATTTTCAACATTTTTAAAAGCAAATTTTCGGTTGATATGGCTACCAAAAAAACTCATGGTTCTCAATATATCCAAGTTAGAACCATATGAAGAAATAAGTTATGCCATGAGATTCATTTAGAGATGTTGTACACCACAACTCTATGATCGAAATGGTAAGAATTATTCAAATCTAAAATGAAAAGGTCTTCGCCAAATCTTTTGACCTCCAGGAGCCCTTCGAGGTCCATCTGTCCACTGTAAACTTATGTATTTTGAAAAAGGAGGCTGAGTTGTCCATAACATGTCCTACAATTGTGGTGCTCCATTTCTGTTTTGTCTCTATGAGGAAATTCAAGATTGATAGCAAAAGATTGCTTCTCCTTATCATTATCTATCTGAGTTGTTTTGGAAGTAGATGAGGTTTCATACTTAAAATCAGATTTAAACAATGATGTCTAAACTGATTCCGCATTGATTAAGAAGGATCAACCATTTTTTGTAGAATAATGATAATATTATATAAATCAGTTGTCTTAAATTAAAAAAACGTTATATTGAATAAAACTAGTATCACATTAAAAATTTATAGTATCTATAGATTATGTTTATCACATCAGATTCGAATTCAATCATGATTGTAATTGTGTTTCAAATTATAGTTTTAGTAATGATCTAACAGTCACTTTTAATGCTCAATAGACGATAGCAAAAATATATTAGTACTTAAAATTAAACATTTTAATTTAACGAGAAACTTCTCTAAATACATTTGTAGCTTCACCACGATATAATGTCTATATTTAGAATTTCTGATTTGACCAAATTCAGTGTCCGAATCTGTGCTGGATACTTGTATTTGAAGATGTGACCACAGGGACAGGGGGAGCTTCATCTCAATCCCCGACATGGGATGATCTTTCATTTGAATAGCAAACCAAGTTGCAGATTAGTGAGTCTGTCATGATACACCCCTATTCCCACCGCCTTACACATAACAGCAAAGAGGTGGTGAAGCTATATGAGGTGTGTCCCAGGAAAAGGTGTACAAAAGGGGCGTGGAGGACACATGTCGCGCAGTGGGATGAGGATCTCATCCCTGTCAATGGACAACTAGATTTATTTCCTGTCATTCTAATGATCTCAAGTTTCATTACATTCGGTAGACAAATATAGTAAACCGTTAACTTGGCTTTAAATTTGAATCAAACCAAACCGAAACTCCAAATCCAACTCCATTGTACTACATGGATCCGAGACAACCAAAAAGAAAAGAGGGGGTTGGGGGGTTGGGGGGGGGGGGGAATGCAAAGCCATTGAATGTTAACTAGATTTGCAGGCCCATCTGCCAAATCAACTCAACAATCTACTTCAGCCTAGTCACTTGAATGCCCAACTTTAAGTGGAAGAAGTTCTTCCCAGTTCTCACTTTTTGGCACCAACCACCCCATCAGAAATGGCGTGAGTCCAACTGCAACTACTTTTCTCCAGGTCAAGGCATCCATGCACTCAGCATCAGAGACTATTTTCTGGATTCATGTTCACAAATATGACAAGAACTTCACTTTCTTTGTCACCCAATGCCCCATTTTTCACCTAGATGGGAAGTGGAAGAGACCCTTCAACTGCTTGTTGATGTACCTGCAAAACGCAAAATACCATGTATATATAAGCTGTCTGTCTGCTATAAATCCTTGGCTATTAGCTATTTAATTTTATCTCTAACATAACTGGATAAGAGTACCGTATAGCATGAAAAGATATAAATGAAGTAAACTACAACCAAAAGACTCTTATCCATACAGACATGCAATAGCCATAATCACACCCTCTACTCCTGCCTCCAAAAATGGCTAAACTGGCCAAGGTTTTGGAATAATGATGCTTACTGTCTGCATCCTTCATAATTGACTGATTAGAAAAACACGCAGAAAAACCCAACTTCAGCATGATCTCGTTTAATCGTTCCTTATTTGTCAGGTAAAGATATCCAATCTGCAAGGAGGAAAAAAGTTGAGAAGGTTATTTTCCCCAGCGAGTGCAATCAGTAGGCATAATGATCCTTGTTAACATGCCTAACACACTAGATTATTAAGTGACAACATATCAAAAAATTCCTGCAAACAACATGAAAAACACATCAAATGTTTGAGGAGATCACCTAGTCCGTTTCCCGTTACATCCTCTAAACCACCCAATGAGGGCATGCTACGTGTGTTCAGTTCTTTGCAATTTAATATATGTGGCATGATCCCAATGGACGGGCTAGTGGCACAGAGGATCTTCGCCCCAATATTGCGTCCTTAGCAATTATGTGGTGGACTGGAAATGAGAATGTTTCCTCGTTCACAAAATACATAGTATACCTCTCTCTGTATACTATCTTGCTCTCTTTTTCTGTTCTTCTTTTTTTACCCTTTTAAATCAGGCCTGACTAGACAAATTGTATCAAGTAGTTCAACCAATCATTTATGCAGATACAAGAAACCAGAGACTCAGTAGAAACTTAATTAATTGCCCTATGACAATTATATATTTTGATTGCATGTATAACATTGAACCAGAGCTTTCAACACAACAAAAGGAAAAAAGCACAAGAGCGCGTAACCCACAAGTGTTTCCAAAGAGGAAGCTCGGTTGTAAACAGCCGCACCAGCACGTTTTCTGGATCTTGTTTTAGCTGATCCAACATTTTTACCCCAACGAAGTACATCCCTGCACAAGAATATTATCAGATACCTTCATGCTACATCAAATATGCTATATATGAATAAAAATGAGCAAGAATGCCAGAACAGAGCAACTTGTGAAGAAGGCACTCAACACCTGACACCTTTAAAACTACTGACTGCTTATCTAGGTTTTCAAGTTTCTAGTCAGGGAAGAGTTGCATGACATAAACAAAAATTTTAAACTATTCTTCAAAGCTCAAATGTGAATATCCTCCATACCCCACATGACATATTACTTAATGTGGATGAATTGCCTGAGATGATTTAATCCAAGCAGATTGATGGCTCCTCCTGACCCATGAAGGTATAGTAGCATCTCAAGAAACCACATTGGTGTGTAAGCTGCAAACTATATGTATTGGAGGCACTCAACACCAGTGAAATGTAAACTATTTGTATTAGAAATACGCCTAACTATGAAGGCTTTAATGTCCCAGTGGCACGCAAGATTCGAAAAGCAAAAATAGAAAAAGTAAGTGTAATACAGTACGAACCTCTCTTCTACAGATAGGTAATCATCACTAATAAGTTTTTGCAGCAGTGCATCCTGAAATACAACAGAATTCCTCATAAAAGTTATGGTAAATACAGTGTGCAGAATGATAAGCCAATATTCAGAGAAATTGCACAAAGTAGTAAACTATCAGATGGTTAAAATATATATAGCCTTAATAGCTCTGCTAGCATTTGAATAAGTACACTGCTTATCATTTATCAACAATAACAGCCCCAGATTTTGAGCTCTGAAAAAGGACACCACCTTACCGCAATGGTGTTATACCTATTTTTTTTTTCTTCCCTCAGCTGAACTGTTATAAATATCCAAATTCTCTTAATCCAACATAATGGAGCGAATTATTCAAGGTGAGAAGAATGTCCATGCAAGCAAGATTCTATTCAAAAGTGATATAATTCCCAAGTGTAAGCAACAAGGACGATAAGAAACTTTTCTTACTTGGGCTTCACACCGTACAACTGCCATCACACGATCATTGTACTCTTCAATACCCAGTGGAGGGAATAAAAAATGCCTTCGGGCATATAGCTGCATAATACCAGTTCAAATAAATTAGTAAGTACTAATCCAAGTATGTCCATCCTGCAGGAACTCCAATAACCAAAACCAAACCCACACCTCATAGATGCAATCTCCAATGTAAGCCAAAGAAGCAGCATTGAATGCCGAACGAGGTTTCTCCACCTTAGGCGGACTTGGTAGCCAGACCTCATGTCCTAAATACGTCGATTCATTCTCATCCAAATTCCCTGCACTAAACCACCCCAAAAAAAAAAAAGAGGTCAAAATTTTACTAACGTAACGGCAAAAGGGCACTTGATTTTAGCATCTTTCAAGCTTCAGCCAAAACAATACCATGTTTTCACCTTAGGCGGACTTGGTAGCCAGACCTCATGTCCTAAATACGTCGATTCATTCTCATCCAAATTCCCTGCACTAAACCACCCAAAAAAAAAAAAAAGAGGTCAAAATTTTACTAACGTAACGGCAAAAGGGCACTTGATTTTAGCATCTTTCAAGCTTCAGCCAAAACAATACCATGTTTTCACCTTTTGCCTGCATTGAAGGTCCAACAATGTCATTTAACTGAAAAACAACACGTCGATAGAACAAAAAGGCTAAAATAGGACCGCAAATATAAGTTCCAAGGAAAAGAAGTGTGTAAAATTACCTCTAGTTGAAGCGGGCAAGGGGGGAATTTCACGTTTGAGGAGTTCCGATACGGAGACGTTGCCCAGAGGCGGTTTGGGGGCGGTGTCCAGCTGGGGTTTGGTATCCATTTTCAGAGGCTTAGGTGGGTAGGTTCGGTGAGGGTTATAAGGAAGTCTCTGCTTTGTATCAACTGAAGAAGAAACGATTGTGCTTAACCTACTCTTCCGGCAGGGTGCCACGGCGAATGGAAGTGGCGATACGACAGCAGCCACCGTCATTCTCGCCTGCTCTTTGAAGATGTCCCAAAAAAAACTCTCGTTTGCCTTCTCAGAGTGAGATTGGAGGTTTATCTACTGCAAGTTCTGGATACTAGTTTCTCCTTCCAACATGTCTACACTTTTTTTTTTTGGCCTAAAGTATCTATGGTAATGTTGGTGATTAATCTTTATATTATTGTTCATTCAATCATTTCAACACCATCAAATTATTAGTAAATTATGCGTTTTTCTCTCTATTTTCTTTCTTTTTTCTTTTGATTTTCGTGAGTATCGTCCAAGATGCCAGCTTGCAGATAACAAGATAAATCTCGCAGATTTGGAATTAACAGCAAAGATAAACTTTCAGATTTCGCTGAGAAAATTATTAGACATTATTAAGTTCTGCGTCTTGAATTTCAGAAAGAGTGGTACAAACCAACTAATGAAATTATATATATTTTTTCTTTTCTTGTTATTTTCTCCTGCTGAAAATCAACAATGTCGAACGTAAATAAAAAATCCCATTTCAGTGACCTTCTAAGAAAAAAAAAACTAGAATTCAAAATCTTTGGCTCATTACCCACGATTTTTACCGCACAACCAAACCCGTCGGATTCTCCTTCACTGAATTATGTTACTTGCCAGTACAACCGCTTTTAAATTTTCCATTCATTGGAAAACATTAAACTTATAAAAGCTAGTATTAGTTTTATCTTTATTTATAAAGTTTATTTGATATTTAATGCGACGACATTTCAAAAGTAATACTATAAAAATTTCTAGAAGCTAGATTGACAAAGTATTTTTTTTTAAAAGAAAATCTCACCTTGCCTTATTATTTATTGTTGATTCAATCATTTCAAAATCGTCATTTTATTGACCTAACTTGTTTATTTATAAACATTTTCAAATCGTATATCCAATACACGAGAGATGTACAATACATGAAAAAGCAGGATATACTCGTATGATTGATTGATTGATATATAGGAGTTAAAAGAAAGGGAAAAGAAGCCCTTAAATTGATAATCGGATACTCCTCAAACTTACGAAGGCAATCGTCATCCGGCCAAATCTAGCATTCTATCCGTCCCAAAAATATTATCGAACTTAAATCATACTTAAAACCCAATTGTGACAATAATTCTAGAACGTATATAAATGAGTGATAACAGACAGCAAGCCTTGCACAACTGAACAATGGAGAAAAAGGTTCCCAGCAACCTTAATGTCATGAAGCCATGGCACACAAGCAGACTCATTGACACAGCATCAGATTTCAGACAGCTGATCTCCAAGGGGCCAACATTATCTAGACCTCAGTCTGAGCTTAGAATGAAATTATGCAAGTATTAGTTGAGAGAACCTTCAAGGTTACAACTATTGAAACCAGAAACTTCAGAGTTCAGATCACGATACTGCTTTCATTTATACTACACAAGGATATGGATTATACACTCAATGCAAACAGAAAGTCCGGTGACTTTATGGACAGACCACCGATAAACAAATCAGCAGCAACTTATCTGCACTTTTACAAACTATAGAAGAATAGAAAAACATGGACTTCCACATGAAAGCAATTTGGAGACAAAATTGCCTTAACTTCATAGTTATGACTCAGAAAAGTCGCATGTCTTGGGCTACAATCAACTGAAAGTGCACCACGTGGAAATGGAATGAACAACATCAATGTCTATTCATTGAATGGGCTGTGTGACGGAACTAGGAAGATTTTGAAGATAATGTTGCAAGTTCAGCATGATAGTTATATAATTGGAATAAGTTATGGAGGTGGATTATTAGTGCAAGACCGAAGTGACTAAATTGTGCTTTTCAGTTAAGGTGCATGGCATTTGCCTGGAGAGGTGTTTGAGAATGATCCAAACGAAAAGTAGATCCCGGCATATGGTGGAAAGAGATATCAAAAGGGAATTGCTATTTTGTGTGAATCAGTAGAGAAATGTACAAAAATGCAGGGGCAGGATAGTTGTTTTTGCTTGGTTGTAGTTTTGCCCAGTGTAGTTTTACTCGGAACTTCCTAGCAATGTAGTAGTGATTGCAAAATTGACTAGTGTACTCTTGGAGGATTTGTGAAGTTATGATATTGATCAACTTATCTGATTCAACTAGAGGAGGAAAAAAGAGAACAAACACAACAGTAACAACTGCTGAAACAAAACCTCTGCTAGACGAAAATACTGGTTCATTCAATTAAAATAATGCCATGCTTACCCAAATGGATTGAAATAAAGAAAAGATTTGAAAGGAATTGATTAAATGGCTTTAAAGAATTTTATGTCAAAAAGAGATGAAAATTAGTAAATCCCAAATGTCCATTCTCTAAAAGAAAGCTGAATTAGAATTACCACCTGATGGACCTTATGCTTGTAACATGTTTTCATCAGGTATAGTATCAATTATATCCTATGTTGCAAGGAATCATGTAAGATGATATATTCATAGACGAGGTCCGCATATGCATTAGGCTGTTCCCTCAGAAGAAAAGTACGTATTAAAGAAGTTTGTTTCTTTTTTTAGATATACAGAAGAAGGATAAGGTACCATTAAAGTACTACCAACAGAGTAAGTATAGAACAAAAAGTTAAGGTAAACTTCTACACATAGATAAGGTGTTTCATCCAGTTCATTGAAGTGTAACCAGTCTTAGATACGAGTGCATCTACAAGAACACTGGATAGCGTCGAAACTACCTTATTTTAATCCATTTTAGCAAACTCCATGAAGCATCATAGCAATGACAAATACCATACTATGACTGACCTTTCTTTTTTATTTTTGATCGTGAAGGTCTGCAGCAGTCGATATCACACAATACTGTTGATTTCATTACATGTCCAATTCTGCAAACATCAGATTCTGATAATCAGCAAAGCAATCAAGTGCTAGACAAAGGGTGCAGCATTGACTAAACAAATAAATATAACAGAGGCATAAAACTGAAAACACTAATGAACAAAATGCATATTCTAACCGGTCGATGTTCTTCCTAGGTTTTACAAGGTGTTCTGAGTTGTTTGCACTTTCAGAACGTCCGATAATTCCCCGAGCTTTTTCTTTGCTGTCCACATTTGCACTTGACTGTTCCCTACGGCCTATACTTGCTCTGTGCTGTTCTTGCTTGTCAGCACTAGAACAAGATTTGTTCCCATGCTCTGTGCTTGGTCCAGGTACACACTCGGTGCTACTTCGGGAACTATTAGCATAGTCTAACTGGTTAATGCTCTTCCTTGGTTTTTCGAGGTGTTCTGAGCTGTTCGCAGCTCCAGCTTGTTCAACACTTTTACGATCTTTTACTTTCCTGTCCATGTTTGTACTGGGCTTTTCCCTACACCCTGAACTTTTTTTACAATGCTCTCGTTTGTCAGGACTAGGACTAGATTTGGCTCTCTCCTTTGTGGTTGGTCCAGGTATACAGTCAGTGCTGCTCCGGGGTCTATCAATGATGTTGGTAGATGGTGCAGTGTCATTCATGAACTCTTGCTTAGAACTACATTTGGGCCTCTGGTCTGTGCTTGGTCCAGGAAAACAGTCAGTGCTGCTTCGGGAACTATCAGTGTAATTGGTAAACGTACTAGAACTACATTTGGCCTTCTGCTCTGTGCTTGTTCCAGATATATAGTCAATGCTGCTTCGGGAACTATCTGTGTTATTGGCCGATGATGCATAGGTTTCCTCTAAATGAGTTGAACTTTCTATTGCTGATGTGAACCTTCTCAGGTGCATAATGTACTCTGGATAAAGCTCCAAGTCACAATGATTGCCACCTTTAACCCATAGTGGCTCATATTTTTCTTTACAGAGCTCCCAAAGCTGCCTTCCATGGGAGCAATCTACAACATCATCAGCAGTTCCCTTTGCATGATAGCAAACATACTTAACTTAGGATCATAAACAAGAACCAAACTCAGCAAAATATTCTACAATCTGTGAAACATTTTTTCCATTAAGCTAACTTTGCAGGGAAGCTTTTCATATATTAGATTATTTCAAATGTATAATTCATGACCCAGATATAATAAGAAAATGGTTGGCAACTGGTTTCTTTTGCAGACAATTGCTGAGAAAGAAACGCAAAAGTAGAAGACAGTTACTTACATGGATTACTAGAACAGGACAATGAACCAACGGTATTTTATCAACGTTCTGCATAGTAAAAGTGACAAAAAGAAAGATGGATTTCACTATAAAATGAACATCAATCCAGAACAAATAAGAAAGTTTTTAAACTTAACACAATTGCATATTTAGATGTTCACCTTGTATATATCAAACCAACACGTTTGTTTCATCGGATACATAACACGAAGACCAGAGAGGATTGGACTGTGAATAATCACCGCTCTTAAGCGAGTCAATCGGATTGCCAAATCTAATGTTGGCCCGCTCCCAACAGATTGACCATACAATATTACATCATCCTGTTTCACACCAAACCTCTCTACAAGACATCTATATGCAGCTTCAATGTCAGCATAAGTGTTCTGTTCACTTGGCTGGTAATAAATTACAGTGCTTACTATCATATTTCCAGAATTAGAAAACTTATACATAATAACGCTAAGAACTTCAACATAGCAGTCCATACCTTTCCAGTAGACTGCCCATATCCAGAGTAATCATATCTGTCATAACAAGGAAATGGAAACATAATGTCATATATTATAACATACTCTAAATCTGAGTTTCCTCCCTCCCTACCTCGCCTCTTCCTTTGGTTCTAAGAAATCAAAACACAAAAAATAAAAATGATAACTAGTATGATATATTCAAACTTAAATGGAGTGTTGAAAGGATAATTTAGATCACTTGAATAGGGATGGATGTATGAATGTCTAACTCTGTAAAAACCGTATACAAGCCAAAAGAGGTAGCCATCGTAACATAAGTGCAAGCTTTGCAGGAATTACACTACTTATAGTATTAATAACGGTTCTTCCAAAACACATGCACACACACGCATACACACACATAGATACATATATAAATACACTCACAATATGTACCTTTACATACATACACATATATGTATGTATGTATACACATACATATACATACACATAAATATACATATCTATGTATACACATATACATATATACGTAATATATAAATATATATATATGTATATATATGTGTGTGTATAAGCATATAATATATAGGTACATACATACATACATTTGTATGCATGCATGTGTATGTACGTTTAACTTTAAAACTGATAAAACAACAAGTAGCCTCATCATTTTAGCAGAGTTGCAATCTTTAGATCACCAAGCAAAGGAGAAAGAGAGATAAAAGTACCCCATCAGATTGACACGGAGATGAAGGCTGAGTTCACAAAAGAGATTATACATCTTCCCCAAGTCAGCAGCGTTGCCATGAGAATACAACAAGGTCAAGGAGGCATCCGGATTTCTGACATAAATCCCCATAATATGCGTCCCTCTTTTGGTCCTAATTCTCACCGCCTCCACATTTTCTCTCTCCACCACCCCCGTCAACCTCAGCTTCCCCGTCCCTGCCTCCTCCGTCACTCCGTAAGAGGGCGGTTCCGGCGGAAAAAAGGCCAACTTGGCCGCCATGGACGACGTCACGGCCCCCATTACTTTCCCCGCTCCCTGCAACGATGCCTCCACGCAAACTCATTATGTTTCTATAAATAGAATGGGAGGCTTAAATTATGGAGAGAGATTCCTGTAATTTACTCTCGAGGGGGCTATTTTTGTTTAGGAAAGATTCATTCTTCTGAATATACAGATAATAAAATGTGTATAGATAATCATGGTATGCATTTGAAAAATAGAAAGGCGGGAAGGGGAGAGGAGAGACTGAAAAGGAATGCGGAAGCATTTCTGGCGTCAAGAGGGGACGGCAGGCGTGATGCAATCGATTAAATTACTGTGATTTAGGATAACAAATTATAATCAGCCCCACCGAAATAAAGTTATACAAGTATACTTGTTCATCTTTTTAGTTTTACTAGTTATTTTAACTCTTTATATATTAATATCATAAAAGATGGATCTTAGAACAACTAATAAGCTTGCTGTTTTGTGATTTGAGGTCGCATGTTTGAGCCGCGTGAATAGCATTTGCCAAAAGAAATCAGGTTCGAGCTGCGGAAAAAGTCTCTTCCACAAGAAATGTCACGTAAGACTGCGTACAGATCGCGAAACGATCCGGTATCTCTCCAGACCCTGCCTAAACACGGAATCTTAGTACACCGTGAATGTCTTTATATATTTTTCACTTGTTTTTATAGTGATATAAAATATATCTTGAAACGTATGTCGCGATTTCCTTCGTGTTTGTATTAACCAAGTCTGTGTATGAACATGGGGCAAAACTTGCGGATGAGATCCTCTAACCCCCTCTCTGTGACCGCCCACGTGACCGCCCGCCACGTGGCAGCGGGGAAGGGTGATGAGGCTGGATGCGGGTGACCTCCATCCAGCCTCACCACCCCCCCTTGCTGCCACGTGGCGGGCGGTCGCAAAGGGGGTGAGGGAATGGGGGGTCAGGCGATCCTGACCCCAAAACTTGAGGGCTTTTATGACTTTGAGGACTACTTCAGTACTATTTGAAAATAGAGATTTTATGTTACTTTGAGGGTAAACAAAGATCAATTAGCCAAAATACAAACAATATTGTAATTGGCACAAAATGTTAAGAATTCGCACCTTTCAAGACACACGTATTCAAACCATCTACCTACCAACAACAATATTACTCTATTGTTTTATTATCTCTTATGGCGAATTATGAGGGGTTGAATATACGCAACCATACTTATGTTATGTGTTAGAAACACACAAAGATTGTTTTCCGATGATCTATAATGAAAATTGCATTAAACTGTGTCAATCAACTGCTATTCTGCTAGTTTGTTACTTCAGATTATAAAGAGTGCAGTAAACCGTGTTTTAGGATCCTCAAGGCGTGATTCCCAGGTTTTCGGATAACGCATATTTGATCCAAAATTTCACTCTTAACTATAACATTTAAACAACGAGAAGTTTGTAAGTTTTGAACGGTTACCTTATGTCATTTACTTTAATGATTGTCATGAGATTTGTCAGTAAAAAGATATAACAAAGGTAAAAATATTATTCAGCCGATATAATGGTTCACTTTGATCCAAATGTCTATTATAAATATCTAGTTATTGGGAGGGAAATTTATATTAGTACAAACATTCAATTGAGCATCTTTATATGTTATAGGGTATAATATAGAGAATAGGTTTTCTACATAAGTTGATTAACTTGCATAGAAATTGGAGCCAAACGTCTTATTGGCCTCACCAACACTACTAGGTGGCACCTATTCTTTTAAAAAAATCAAAATCATTTATGTAGTATATTGTGTCATGTAAGTTAATTTTGGCATGATGTGACACGATGAATGGAGTCAAAATATCAGATCACGTTGTTCAACACGTAAATATCACATAGAGGGAAAAACGCACATGGACAAATATGCATCCATACACAATAAACATATATGGACACAATTATACATTTTATATGTATTTATGTGTGTGTATTTACCAAAAAGACCACACATTAATCCACTATGCAAGGGAAGCAAAAACAAAGTTGTCAGAAATTACAATTATGTCACTGTTATAAGACAATCAAAAATATACAAAATTAAGAGTCATCAAATTAAAAGTTTTACACTTAACATTAATTCTTTCTTCTTGAGCATATCACATTTCTTCTTCCATAAGTGTATTTTCTATATCCTTTGATTTCAACGCCTTAATTTATTTAACAAATCACCAACTTAATTGGAGATTACATTGAGACGTAAGTATAACATTCTTTGGCCAACAATATGCGCTCTTGAATTGAGAAGGTTCAATGTAACAGAAACAAACATTATCATTCTTTTAAAACAAAAATATTATCAAAATTATTGGGTTGAAGTAACTTTCACGCAAACTTATTTTCTTTTTCCCTGTTTTGATCTCATATTTTCAAGTTTTTCGGAAGTATTGTTAGTTTTCAATATCTCTCCATAAGATACATACATACATACATATAAGTACATATTTGTACGTATATACGGATCCTGTGTGATACTCCTTCAACTACACGATGCACGAAAATCCAAAGGTTAGATTTTGTCCATGACAATATTCTGGAAAACCCAGCTGTACTGAGCCAAATTAACCGGGGTTAGGATCCCCCACCGCGAAAGCCTTCACCCCGCTTCTCACCACTCAACATATGGCAGCAGAAGGGGTGATGAGGCTAGATGCATGTAACTAAGCTTGGGCATCAATTGACACTGTCAAAGTCTCCTTTGGCATTTTTCTTGCATCTTCTTGTCCACATTCATGCTGACAGAAAAAAGAAAATATAGTAATAATAAAGCAGTTCTTACAGAGTTGGTATTCTGTTAGCACGGCAGGTAACAAAAACCAGTATCTTGTGAAACACAATTTTTAAAGGTATCTTAATAGTTACGATATAACTGATCGGTATATATATATATATATATATATATATATATGTAAGTTTAGGGTCTAGTACATTAAATAAAACCACACTTACTCTTATGTGACTGTCTTTTATTAAATTCAACTGGTGGGGGAGCTATTGATAGAGAGCTAAGAGAGCGAAACAGATTAGGTGATGCATTCACTAAGATCGCTTATAATTTGGAATGTCCAATGAAACTGTTTGATGAGCCCCCGGAGGAGGTGTTTCAAATGCATGCTAAGGAAAACATAGTCGTAAAAGGTTAAATAAATAAATTAACGATATAAAGTATAACAGTTTAGCTTTGGTTATGGTTCTGAATTGATGCACTCAACAAATTCAAGAAGAAAAAGTGTTCAACTGAACTTAGAAACTAAATTAAGTACAACTTATTATATGGAAGTATGGAACCGTATTAATTTAATGTGCAAAAGAAGACTTAAACCAGTTATCGTAGTTACTTTTTGTTATAAAAAAAGGACTTTCCCTTGGTTGACGTGGACGGAATTCTCCAAGTTAAAAATATTCGGCTTTGTCTGATTTGAAAATATCCACCACATCCTTCGTTCGCTCGTTTTGGCGTTGCTCCATTCCTTTTTTTTTTATTTGTTTTTTCCCGCTGATTTTATTTAATAAACAACTAACTATTTATAATAAATTGCTAGCGAACCAATACAAAAGACATGCATGATATTTTCTTTACTTAGTTTAAGATTGGTTTTATCAATTGATATTCGTTTTATCTTAATTTTATTAAATAATTGTCGTTTATCCTAATCTTTTGGATAATTACATGGATAATTATGTTGGATGGAATCATTTCACAATTCTCATTATTTCTCGTCTCTCCCACTAACCAAACAAATTTGCAGGTCATCTTTTTACCTGATCTTAGGAGTGTTAAGTGCAATGAATAGTTCGTGAACTGTTCGAATTCGATTCATATTTAATTTGAGTTCGTTCGTTAATTTTATTTAAATGAGTCGAGTTTGAACACCTAATTAGGTTTGTTTAGTAAAATGAGTCAAACTGTTCGCGAACTATTCTGTTCGTTTAAACAGTTATAGTGTTTTTGAACTGAACTTGAACCAATTTTAAAGCTCGTTACAGTAAACGAGCCAAGTCGAACAATTCGTTTAACTAAATAGATCAAAGAAAATCTTAGTGTAATATATGTCCGGAGTTATGAGATCAGGTACGGGTGCTAACAAACCGAGTCAAACTGAATATTAAATTTTCTTTTTTCTAATATTCAACTTGTCTCGGTTTGTTAACACCCGTATCAGCTCTTATAACTCCGGACATATATTACACTATGATTTTCATCACCAATGTTGAAGGTGAGAAGATCCGGACTAAAATTATGCAGTCATTATTTACTAGAGTAGAATTTCTGAATTTGCTTGGTCTTGTTATTTTATTCACTTTCACTCAATCAGCCGAGTAACGACAGAAACAATCAAACACCTAGTAGCTAACAGTGCAGATGCAGGCAAATTTGGGGTAAGAAGGGAGAAGAAACAACGGATCGGGCAATTCATCCAAATCACCGTGGCTTTTACGAATTATACCTCTCGTAAACTATCATAATCATCTTTGTTCTTGGACCATAAATTTAGAGGTAACCCATCTCAATTTTTTTTTGTTCTAAAAAACTTCACTTTTTTTTTTTTGGAATACTCGTGTTTCTTTCAGCTGCAAAAGTTTTCCCTTTTTCATCTGGGCCTGGTTGTTTTCAGTTTGCATCATAGAAGACCTTGTCGTTTGAATCTCTAATTGCTGCGGGGTTTGAGTTCGTCTATTCTTCCATCAGATGTTCCCCCTTAGTTTTTGTTCCTGTAATTGGAATTGGGGATTTCACGTAGAGTTTGGGTTTTGATTCTGTGATTTTTGTACTTTTGGTGGATAAAGTTAAGGACTTTGTTTGATTTAGCCACGGGGAAAGTGAGAGCTGGGATGTCCAACTAAGTGAGGCACAATTCTGGTTACTAAGATTTGGTGGGCTGTGGATGTTGGGATAGTCAGGCTTTCTGAGTACATTTAACATGTCAGAAATGGGGGAAGCTTCTGAATCTGTATTTAGTGTGGTGAATACTATGTTAGGAAGAAGTGTGCCTCCTCATCAGGATGATACTTTTCATAGGCAAGTGACTAACTGGGCTGGTGGATCAAGAAACACCAGTCCTATAGGCCGAGTTGGGTCAAGAAATGCTAGCCCGCTAAACCGACTTGGATCAAGGAATACGAGTCCGTCCAAGCAAAAGGTGATTAAGACTAAACCAAGGGGTTTAGATGAAGAGAGTTTGTCCACATTTGTTAAAGTTAGTCCACCGGATATACAGATGGAAGATAACATATGGGCTATGCTGCCTGAAGATCTGTTGAATGAAATATTAGCTAGGATTCCGCCATTTATGATTTTTAGACTTCGATCTGTTTGCAAGAGATGGAATTCTATATTGCAAGATAACAGCTTTCTTAGGTTCCATTCACAGTTGCCATCTCATGGGCCTTGTCTTCTGACATTTTGGAAGAATTTGCAGATCCCTCAATGCTCAGTGTTCAGTTTACCGTTAAAGCAATGGTTCAAAATTCCGTTTACTTTTTTGCCTCCATGGGCACATTGGTTGGTAGGTTCTTCCTGTGGACTTCTCTGTTTCTCGGGTCTGGATGGACTGAATTTCAAGATTTTAGTCTGTAATCCTCTTACACAAGCTTGGAGGACGTTACCTAGCATGCATCATCAACAGCAAAGGCAGTTAATTATGGTTGTTGATCGGATTGGGAAATCATTTAAAGTCATAGCAACTAGTGATATTTTTGGTGACAAGTCCTTACCTACAGAAGTATACGATTCCAAGCTTGACAAGTGGTCCCTTCACCAAACTATGCCAGCCGTAAATCTCTGCTCTTCAAAGATGGCATTTTGTGAGTCACGCTTGTTCATAGAAACTCTTTCTCCACTTGGTTTGATGATGTACCAAATTGATATGGGCCGTTGGGAACTCATCCCAGCAAAGTTTCCACGCTCTTTGCTGGATGGATATCTGGTTTCTGGTACTAACAAGCACTTATTTCTTGTTGGTAGAATAGGACTTTACAGTACTCTGCAAAGTATGCGAATTTGGGAGTTGGATCATACAAGATATGTTTGGGTTGAGGTAAGTAGGATGCCACCAAGGTACTTCCGTGCTCTCTTGAGACTATCTGCGGAGAGGTTTGAATGCTTTGGACAAGACAATCTGATCTGCTTCACCTCTTGGACGCAAGGTAAAAGTCTTCTTTATGATGTGGAAAAGAAGGTTTGGTCATGGGTTGCTGGTTGTGCTCTACAGTCATATAACAGCCAGGTCTGCTTTTATGAGCCAAGATTTGATGTCTCAATCAGCTGAACTGGTCCTGACCTACCTTTCTTGTATGCTTTGCTAGTGCTTATGTCTAGGCTTCCCTTGCTGTGTGCACCAGCGCTTTAGCATTCATGACCAGAATGTATCATGCTTGGATACTTGTTTAAGACAGCATATAATTTCCTTGAAAATGTCCGGTGAAATTAGCTCTAGAGAGACCATTGATGCATTTCATCTCCGCTGATTATTCTTTTTTCTTCCCCAACTAATTCTGAGATTGTTTAGGACCTGTAGGCGACACAATTATTGGCTACTCTCATAGTAAGAAGGCAGTTTCTTTTATGCTTCGCCTGAAGTCTTGGCATGTATTTAGATTGGCATTTGAATATATAGCAATCATGCTGAATTCAGGTCAAAAGCGTTTAGCTGCAGTCCTTTAGTTTAGTTGCTGTTTAATATATATTGTTCTTTTATCAAAAACGAGAAAGCAGAAAAAGATTTTTTTGTTCTTTTTTCCAACTGTAGCGGCAAAGGCATTGTTGAACCGTGTAATTCTTTTTCTTGGAATCCTCAGGTTCTTATACCGTGATTGTTGCAAGTTTAAAAAATGAGCGCGTACTTGTGTGGTCACTCACTTTGTCTACGGAAATGGCCATGTTTCTATCTTGGAATCAGACCTTATTGAGAAGGTGGCCATGTTTCGAATTTGCTACAGAAAATGGCCACCTTCTCAAGTAACCATGACATCATTTTATATACAAGATGGCCGTGATTCAATTTTTTCACGATATCTGAACCTTTACCTTGAGCAATTGATTTGATAGAGAAAGTACGAATACTTACTTGTGGGGCAAGACACTATCTCAAACACTTCAACGCACGCATCCTTTAAATTGACTATGTTGTGTATGTAAACGAAAATCCAGGCCACTTTCTTTTTATATTCTGAAATCTCAACCTTACATGTTAGCAATCTATAACTTGTATGCCAGTAAGCAAGCACATTTTCTCTCTGACATACATTCCTAGGTAAAATGACATAGGTTGGTTGTCAGAATTCTAATTTCTAAAAAGACTTTGCAGTAATCACTAGTAAAGCTACAAAAGTGATTCTCTGCTTCACCACCCTCTGTTAAACAAGAAAGGAAAAAAATGGAAATGCTAAAGCAGTGTGGACAAGCAGATAAATTTAGAAGTCAGATGATTGAGAGTGATGCACACCATGAACAGATGAAACGTTGTGTTGCAGCAAAGTTACCATCACAACATCATTAAGAAGCGCCTGCAAAAGGGCATCAGAGATCCCCAGTTCATAAATCACTTTACACAATTTTGCTTTCAGCCCTTCATTAGCAGAAGACTCGTTAATACAATGCCTAATACTAGCATTTAAAAAATCAATAAACATCCTGTGAATCAAAGGTTCAATAAGGTTGTCAAGGGCAGTTAACATTCCTCTGGGACTAAAACCTAGGCTTTCATGAGATCCTTCCTATATCCTGGTAGGATTCAGGTTCAGATTGATACCTTACGTTTTTCTGCTCTTGAACTGCGAATCCAGATCAGTACTTCAGTCAAAAATGGATGCATTAGCCACCTACTTCCTACCTCGGGGAATTAGATCATCAGAGTATCTAGTATCTACATCCCAGCATATTTCGATTGAGATCGCCTGACCCCTTCCCCCTCACCCCCTTGGGACCGCCTGCCACGTGGCACACAGGGGTGGTGATCCGCACCCAGTCTCACCACTTTCTCTCTGTGTGCCACGTGGCGGGTGGTCATTTAATACCCTTAAAGGGGTAGGTGATCCTTTCCCAGCACATTTGACCAACTATGTTAAAGACGTCATCTTTCCCGCCTTCAAGTTCTTCGCTATCCTCCGAGTGTCCTCCTTTCTATTCATTTCTCCACCTTCGCTCTACTGATTAGCAGCGACATCTTGACAGAAAAATGCAGAAGATGAGGAATCATCATCTTCAAGTTCCTCCTCACTGTCCTTGTCCTTTGATTAAGCAATCCCATAACCGTCCATCCAGGCTGGGCAATTGTCCGCTGTCTCAAGAAAAGCAAGAGCCCTAGAGTGTGGTGAAGAAGGGCTAGTGCTTCATGCAAGAACATTCAGGAGTAGGAAAAGAAACAAAGTACGATTCTTTTGATCCTCTAAGTTCACCTGCCAACCCATCAATCATATGTTTCCTCAAGTCTCTGCGAACGGACACTACCCTTGTGCGATTGGACTCTCCTGGATCTCATCAAGTAGCTTGGTGGTAATTTCTCTGAAGGCAAGACCTGGATCTCATCAAGTTAAACAAAGACATTGTTATAGAAAGGAGGGATTGCTACTGTTGTTGAAATAATGGTAACTGAACTAAAATGCAGGCGAGCAAAGCAGCCATGGTAGGATTTTATGAGGCACCGCGAGTTGAAATGAAATCGGTATAAGAATTGCAAGTCTTGGTGTCGTGGATTCTGAATTGACTCGGGGGAAAGTATTGACTAAGAATGGATTTGGTGTTGTCGAGAAGCAGCAAATACAAGTGAGAAGACTTCCATTCTATCTTATAGGTGTTGAAAATTTAGGTTTAGAAAATTTGGAAAATGATAAATCATAATAATATCGCAACATAATTATATTAAAATACATAGAAATTAGAAATGAACATTATAGAAGCATTCTCAAGTTTTCTTAAACTTAATTTGAAAATATACTGGATTGTTGGAAGAATTCCAAAGATATGATAAGCAGACAGAAAATAAAAGATAAACTAAGAGAGCGAATAATCGAGAAGCCGTCATTAAGAACAACTTTTAATGACATGCTATGATGTCCCGAGGCTCTCTCGCGAAGATCTTCGATCTGAACCTTCACATCTACTCTCTTAGAGTATGAACCATGTCTTTCCCTCGTTACTGTCTTACTGATCTTTTCAGATTCAAATTTCTTATTCAGATCGATATCTTGTTCCATTAGACCTTGTTATAAAGTTCGTTTCACTTTCACTTAGAAGAGCGAAGAACTTTTAGATTTCTTAAAACGAATACGTAATGAGTGTAACGAAAAAGATAAGTTAATAAACGAATCGTGATATCTTTCGAAACTGCATAGGTTTTGTACATGGATGCAGCGTCACTTGAGGTGAATTTGCGAAAAGTTTCACTTCTACTACTGCGTTTGCCGTCGTGAAAAGAAAGAACATCCGATTTGTTTGTTTTTTTTTTTCATTTTGTTTGAAACGGGCCAAATAGAAAATACATTAAAAAATAAGAAAAATGTTTCAAATGGCTTTAAGAGCTACTCGTCCTACCGTAATTCTAAAGGCTTTTGAGACTTACACCTCTCTCTTACCATCTAAAATGGATTTGAATAGCATTTTTATAATCTAAACTTTTTGAAATGCCCACTATTCGTGGCTGTGGTCATACCAACCCCTTCGTTCTTATTGCCTTTGGATTATGATCTATCATCATCATCATCCGAACTCAGTATATCCCAACGACAGCAAAAGCTATCGTTAGGGTCTGGGGAGGATAAGTGGTAGGTAGACAATACCTCTATCCCAAGTCCCTACCCTACAAAGTAACCTAGACTTGATTAGAGTTGCTATGTCCATATCATATATATGCACAAGCATACATTAGGACTAATGAAAAACGAGTGAATGAGAAAATCTCACTTATTAGCCTAAGGTTTAGCCCATTACTCAGTTAGCAGCCTAACGTTCATGAAACTCACTTAATAACCACTCTTTTGCCGAAATGTCTCACTTGTAGCCAGGTGACCGTTGACCAACCGTTGACTAACCGTTGACCAGCCGTTGACTTTCTCAGACCAACCAGAATCTGACACGTGGCAACCCTTTTTAATTAAAAAAAATAAAATTGTATTTTTGAATAAATTGATTTAAAATGAATTTAAAAATTCTAAAAAATTGTAAAAATTAATTAAAAAACATTTTAAATATCAAAAAATTAGGAAAAAATATAAAATAAAAAAAAAATTACCCACAACACTCCAGCACTCCACCCACCTACCCCCCCACGCCACACCACCCACCCCCCCACCCCCCCCCCGGGCAAAAAATTTTTTAATTTTTTTTTAAACTCACTCATAACGCTCCGACCACCCCCGCGTCCCCTCCCCCACACCCTCCTCTCGCGAAATTATTTTTTTAAAATTTTTTCTAACTCATCCATAACATCCTAACCACCCCTGCGTCCCCTCTCCCAACCCCGCGCACACACCAAAAAAATTTTAAAAGTTTTTCAACTCACCCACAAAGTAGTTGAATGACAATGTATATAAATGTGGTAGCGTGGCTCGAATTGCAGAGGTCCCCTGCCTTTTTTTTCGAATTATATTATTTTCTTTTTCCAAGTTGCAAGACTAACATTGTCATTTTCTTTTTGGACTGAGGGTTGGATTGTTTCGGGTTCTGGGGGATGGTCGGAGCTTTGTGGGTGAGTTGAAAAAATTTTAAATTTTTTTGAGGTGTGCGCGGGGGTGGGAGAGGGGACGCAGGGGTGGTTAGGATGTTATGGATGAGTTAGAAAAAATTTTTAAAAAAAAATTTCGCGAGAGGAGGGGTGGGGGAGGGGACGCGGAGGTGGTCGAAGTGTTATGAGTGAGTTTAAAAAAAAATTAAAAAAATTTTTGCCCGGGGGTGCGGGGGGGGGGAGGGGGGTGGGTGGGTGGTGTGGCGTGGGGGGGGGGGGGTAGGTGGGTGGAGTGCTGGAGTGTTGTGGGTAATTTTTTTTTATTTTTATATTTTTTCCTAATTTTTTGATATTTAAAATGTTTTTTAATTAATTTTTACAATTTTTTAGAATTTTTAAATTCATTTTAAATCAATTTATTCAAAAATACAATTTTATTTTTTTTAATTAAAAAGGGTTGCCACGTGTCAGATTCTGGTTGGTCTGAGAAAGTCAACGGCTGGTCAACGGTTAGTCAACGGTTGGTCAACGGTCACCTGGCTACAAGTGAGACATTTCGGCAAAAGAGTGGTTATTAAGTGAGTTTCATGAACGTTAGGCTGCTAACTGAGTAATGGGCCAAACCTTAGGCTAATAAGTGAGATTTTCTCACGAGTGAATGAGAACTTCTGAGAATTCACGTAATATTAGAATGCTATTTTGAAAAGCATTTTGTAGATGAATTGGAAGCTAGAGCTAGATCCCAAAGTGTGAGTCATTAATATAAACACGAAATATATTTTATTTTAAAATTTTATTTGACTAATATATCAATACATAATATATTTTTTCCGAAAGGTTACACAAACGTAAGTAACATAATTTTTAAAAATAAAAATAAAATTATGTGTTTTTTCTCCCCAAAACTGTAACCGCGTACTTGCGGCAGGTGCACCAAATTCCTAGTATAAAATTAGGGGATAGGATCACCTCATCCCAAACTCCTCACCCCACGCGTCACATGTCGACACGTGGCAGCATGAGTGGATGGTTAGGCTAGATGTGAGTCACCCTCATCTAGTCTCACCACTCATCCCCTGCTGCCACGTGTCGCGCGGTGACGCGTGAGATGAGAGAAAAGTGGGTAAGTTGATCTCATCCCTAAAATTAGCAGCAGAATAGAGCACTAAACCTTCCACATATATTTAGAACATAGCAAGGACCGGGAAGGCCAGAACCAAAAGCTTCCATTTCCTATTTCAGTCACTAATGGATCTATCATTGGTTATGCTATATTAATTAATTATTCAACATTATATAATCCAATTATGACTAAATTGGACTAAGTGTATGTATATAAAACGGGTAAAGCCAACGACTGCCCGTTGGACATTGGGAAGACTTGTACTACAACAACAACATTATTCCAGTGCATTAGAACCTCCTGCCTATAACGGAATATGGAAGGTTGGATGTAAGCAACTATATCTATGTGTTGAAAATCTACAAAAGTTGATTTCTAATAACACGTAATGAAAGTTGCATCAAGCTGTATCTATCAACTGTTACTTCAGAAGCGCAACTAATTTAGTGAATCATTTTACTTTATTCCATCATATTCAAAATTGAAAGAAGAGTGTGTCATTAATTCTATTATAATAAATGATCGGGAAGACTTCTATTTACTCTAATTGCCTGACTTCCTTAAAGTATATATATTTTAATTATTATATGTAATAGAGTAAATTATTGCAATATCGTATGCAGATACTATACTGATTCTGCATGACCTTCCTGTCGTGGTTGTAATTATTTTAATATGCACCGCAATCATTGCAACATCCATCTCAATAGAGTTTTAATTATAATTTTCTTTTTTTATATTTCTCATCATTTAAAAAATATTTTTATAAAATAATTATATTATTTATAAAAACAAATTAACTCATATTAAAGTTTACATCGTAAATAAATAAAAACCATTTTAAATATTTTATGATATCTAAAAAATATGTTTACTGTATCAAATTTGTTATATCAATTATTTAAATGAAATAAATCCTAACAAGATTGAAATTATATGACGCTAAATCATAGTATTACAACATGAATCCAAGCAACAGTTGGCAACATAACATTTTAGTATGAAACAACGAGATAAAAGCACATAAAATGGAAATAAAGAAAACAGAAGAATCATTAAATTTAAGTATTGATCTATAGGTTTTTTTATGACAAAGTATTGATCGATAACTAATATGTGTAACTTATAATAAAAACGAAAATATTTTGTTTCACTATTCCTAAATCCAAAAATGTTTTTAATTTATAATGGTGGACCTAAAACCAGATAATTTGTCAACTGATATATAAATGTGTTTTATATTTCGTAACGTAACATCAGGCAGCGCAAAACGGAAGCGATGAAGAAAAATATTTCTTTTAATTTTTAATGTTGTTTCGAATGTTTTTAAGGACAGCTTAAAGAATTTGAAAAATACTTCCTTTCCGGAATTCCGATTGCCATTTTATCGGCGAAAATCTTGAAGCATTGTCCAGCTGCTATATTGAATTTTCTTCACTGAAATTCAATTATCTGACCTCGGGTTTCCATACTTTCCTGTCTCATCTGCCAGAATGGAATCATATATCAACTTCACTGGTATTTCCATTTCTTTGGTTTCCCTTTTCCTTTTTTTTTTTTTTTTTTTTTTTTGCATCATTTCTATCTAAAGCAATGCCTTTCTTTCCTTTTCTGCAATCTTCTGCTTCTTCTTTTTTTTTTTTTTGAAAAACTGCAGATTTTATGTTGATCATCATGTGTTTTGCAATTAAGTGGATTATCGATTATCTTTCTAGCGATCATTGTTTAAATTACTCAGTATCTGGTAAGTAAGTGGCTGATGACTGTGGCCTGTGGGATATCGTGAGAAATTGAATTTGTTGTTCGATTTGGTTGTTCTTCGTCACCTGTCAGTTGTTGGGCTTTCTGTTTTCCTCTTTTTAGTAATTTTTGCTTCTATGTGAGGAAAGATCAGGTCTTTTCTCAGTGGTTTTCTTTTGGGTGTTTTGTCTTTTATTTTGTTTGCTTCTTGAATCTGTTCATTTTTATATCCTCCGTTACCTTAACCTGGTTGTAATCTTTTCTATCTCTCACAGCCATTATGTGGATAAAGTTTCAGACTTGAAGGTTCTGATGATATATATTGCTAAAAACATGCTAAAGTTTCAGTCTTTGCTGTTCAGTTTAGAAGGGTTCATAGTAAATTGCTTGTTTCCTTGGTAGAGCAAAGTCTTTTATACTTACTTATCCTTTGTTTCTTCTGCATTTGTTAAATTGCAACTTCTCTTGTATAATTTCTCGATATTTTTATTTACTAGAATAAAGTTAGTTTATTGATGAATAAGAAACTCGTTAGGATGATTTATTAACTGATTTTTCTGCTATGATCTATTAGGTATAAGATCAAGTTATCTAGTAGTTTTGGTGAGATATTACTGTTTTTGTTAGCTAAAATTATGTCAAGTTGGTTCTTGTAACCACTGTAAATAAAGGCTTAAATCATGAAGAACCGAAGCTCATTCTCAGCACTCAGATACAAGTCTTGATATCTATTTGCTACATCTTTCCTACAGCATTATTTTGGAAAGGCACTTGTTGATGTTTCTAATGTATATTGCTTGTCTGCAGGTGTTTTGTAATTCAGTTAGAACCGAAGGGTTAGAGGTACAGATGATGTGCTTAAGCTAGGGTTAACTAATCTGTAAGGCCAACAAAGTTTACTAGCTGAAGGTCCTCTTGCGTTCACTACTTATTTCAATATATCCTATCATCATCGTCGTGCATTGTTAATATTTTGGAAGAAAGGCCGCGAAAGTTTAAAGTAGGTTGAAAGCCAGCAAAATGGGTTCTGTTTGTTGCTGCTTGAGGGATGATTATGAAGAGTTAGCTAATCCAAGCAGTTCAGCTTACAGGAATTGTATATGCCTTGGCTGTTTTCTTCCATACTTTTTGCGTCTGGTATGCCTTAGACACTACAATTTTTCCGTCTTTTGACTCATTGATCATCATAAATTGCTGTTGCTTATTATGGCGGATTTTTAATCTGGGGCATATACTAAATGAATGTTTAAAAATCTGAATTTTTAATCATCAGATGGAAATAGCGGAACAGTTCCAGTTAGTATTCTATTTTCTTCAGAAGCGGTTATAACTTACCTTGGAATTTATTAATGCGAGAACAGGGAGATTATATACCAAGTGAAATATTGAGTTTTACACAAGCACAGACATGTATGTACACACACACTGACAAATACACACTCTTATATATTGTAGTTTTATAAATATTCAACAAATCAATTTGTATTCCTGTTTTTCCAGCACAGCTTGATACGTCTAACTTTTTATGTACGCTTTAAATTAATTTAGCTGTATCAATTATTTCTTTACATTTAATGTGATCATCAAGCCACCCTAGTGTTCTCTATGATGTTGTCTTTGGGTGAGATGAATCATGTAGGTTTCTTTCTGCTAGTATGTCACTTTAGATATATAAATTGATTTCCTTGGCAATGCAGCCAATTTGTTTGTAGGTGATCTGAAACAGCCTTGTTGAGGGTGGATTGTACAGGATGCTCCACCTCGTGGCCTTATTTACGACTTACATTTGGTTCAGCGTTATAAACAAATGAAATAGGCATTCGTTTTTTTGGCTTATGACGTTCTAAATGTGTTTGCCATTGGGAAGGGATGGCTGTAAATTTCATGGTTTTAGTAGAGCCCCCTTTTTTCCCTTGATCCACCGCACGTCAGTTCTTTTCTTGGTAAAACGAAAAGGTGCAGATATTATACTATCACTTGATTAAATTACACGAAACAAATGTATTTCGCGTCAGTTCAAAGCAACAAAAACAAAGTATAATGAAAAATAATTACACAATTCCTTTTTTGTTGCATAACCCAATATCATAGTTACGTGTTTAGTGTTGGTTCGTCGTGCAAGCCATTAATAGAATTATTATGTAAGGTGTGTAATTAGCACGCTTTCCTTTTTGAGTTTGAAGCATAAATGATTTTTTTTACTGACTGTTTATTTAGATGGCGTGCGATATGTGTTTTGTCCTTGCACAAAAAGAACCTAACTGGGTGAAGATATTTACTCGATGCATGCTTAATTTGTTAGATTTTTATCCTTATATTTGCTCAGTTATTGCCGGGGGGAATAAGATTGTCCTGTTTTCCTTTTTGCAGTACACATCTCTGTTTCTCAGACAAGACCAACATGCGCTCCCTTCATCAGTTCAAGGAACAGCGGCTTTCAGCTATACAGCGTCACAAGACAATTTTTTGTCTGGCATGTACCGTTCTCCTCCCAGACCTTTGCCTTATGATGCTGATCCAAGATATTTTCGGTTACAACGCGATGGACTTGTCTCAAGAAGGGAGAAGAGCTCAAGTCATTCCCATGAAGAAACTGAGACACTTAGAAGAAGTGAGGTTGACGAGATTCCCGAATCTGTGAATGCAGGAGGGAAATGGAATGATTCCATTCGCTTGGAAGAATCAAAGGAGTGCCATACTAGATCTTCACGAATGGTTTCAACAGCAAAATCAACTGTGGGATTCGAGCATCTGTATTCTTCCTCTGAAGACGATGAAGACATATGCCCAACATGTCTTGATGGTAAGACCTGGATATGTGACCTTTTCCTATGTAAACTACTCCCAATTTTTTTTCTCCTCTTTTCCTTTCTCTCTCCTTTTAAGGCCCTAAGGTCAGCCAAACAAATATTCTTCTGTCAATGACACTCCTTTCACCTTTATTGTGGGTTGTGGGAAGAAAGGAACTCTGCTGCTATGCAGCTCGAAAGAAAGTTTTGCTGTTAGATGTTCTGAAATCACTTGGAAAGTAATAATTATCAAGTTGCTTGTGCTTCTAAATATGTTGTTCTTTTTTTTTTCCCCCTTTTTTCCTTTTATTTTTAGCACTAGTTCTTTTGTACTACACTACTACCCTATTTTCTGGGATCTGGTGGAGGGAGTCAGCGGTCTCACTAAACCAATTGTAAGATGAATGCCATGAATTTAACTCAATTTCCTCGAATTTACCTTCTATCCTTTGTTTACCAAGTCACATTCAAATGGCATAATTTCCTTTCATTAATGTCAACCTTACTTACCCTTTTGTTTACCAAGTCACATTCAAATGGCGTAATTTCCCTTCACTAATGTCAACCTTACTTACCCTTGAAAATTCAAGAGGTGAAAATTGATGTGGGTAGTCTTGTTGTCCTCTTTCTCTTTCATGGATATTAGCTTGGTTTCTCTTTGTTTGACATTCTTTGTTGATAATCAATCTCCATGTCATATAAGATAGATCCAACAGTAATTCTGATATGTATTTTGGAATGTGGCTTACAAGTCATGTTTGTCTATGTCTGAATAGCTTAGTATATGTGTTCATTCATTTGTGCAGAATACAGTACAGAAAACCCGAAGATTGTTACAAAATGTTCTCACCATTTCCATCTTGGTTGTATATACGAATGGATGGAACGAAGTGAGAACTGTCCAGTTTGTGGAAAGGTATGTTATTATTTACTTTCTGCAAGAATGCTTTTGCTGATATTTGGCCTTTGATGTTAGCCTTCTAGATGCTTTGCCATTGAGTTGAAGCTTCTTCTGTAATTTTTTGTCTGTACTGAACTTCGGGATTTGAAGCTTAGTTTTGGTTGCTCTGCTCTTGTCTTGCCTACTAAGTATTCTCGTCCAAGGGGTAGTACCAAGTCTAACAGTCACTTTATTCACTTCTGAGGCTTTTCCTCTGCAGGGTGCAAAATTGGTTTTAGCTTGATTGTTAAGGAGCTCATGAAAAAATTAAGTAAATCAGTTTTTTTTTTTTAAATAAGTAATCAGCTTGATTTCAGGTTTTCTGTGATTTTATTATGTCAACAATTTGGTTTGACTTACTGATTGTTGTTGACCTTTAATTGCTAAAAGTTTCTTCACCTCTATTCTAACATACATGGTTTACCTGGTAGCTGAAAGTAGAAGTGATATAGGATTATTTCATCCAAGATTACAGTACATTATCAGTCTATGTCACTCTTGTTTAGCCTTTGGTGGCTGAAACAGATATGACGTTTACTCTGTTTTACATTGTAAGTTTTGCTACCTGGCTGTTTCAATTAGAATCAAGACGAAATGCAGCTCTTAGTCACATGATCTTTGAGGAACTTTCCGTCTATGAACTAAGATCAAATGCTTTTACTTTAAAGAGAGAGTCTTTCAAGACCAGCATGTGGTCTCTCTTACTTTTTCATTTTCAATGGAGTAAAGGACACACTCTTCCTTGACTTTAGAATATGATAGAATAAAGCAAAATGATTCACTAAATTGGCTGTGCTTCTTATATTGTAAAATAGCAGTAGATCTACACAGCTTAACGCAATTTTCATTATGAGTCATTGTGAAACAACCTCTGTGTGTTTTAACGCATGAGTATGGTTGCGTACATCCGACCCCTGTACCCGTCATAGGCAGGAGCGTTTAAGACAATGGGGTAATATTGTTTTTGCATGTGGTCTCTCTTAAACAGTTCATGACATGTTTTTCATCTAAGTTATCACAAAAGGGACACTGTTAAATTTATTAGACCAAAAGTTCCATTGTTTTATTTTACTTTTAGAAGAAGAAAAAAATTGTATGAACTAATATTAGATGGTTGGTTTTTCAGGTGATGGCATTTGATGAGACTCCCTGATCTTTGTATAGAAGAGTTTAGTATTTGTAAATGAAGAAACATATGAAGGCAAGGAGGAGCCAGCTGACTCATTAAGTTGTAAAGTCTCCAAAGAGAGAACCAAAAAAAAGAAGCCAAAAGGGTTTATTGTTTGTAAATAACAGTATTGAGCATCGACTTAATATTTGCTGTGGGTTTGTTCTTCATTATTCAGTTACTGTTTTAACTGACGATGCCGCTTGTACAGTTCTTGTATCTTTGCCGAGATTTCATTGCTGGGTTTTCTGTTTTTGTTTTTGCTTTTCTGGATTTTGGTTACAGATTTTCTTTTTCATTTTTTTTCTTCATCATTATTGATCTGCATCAAATTGTATATGCCGTAAAAGTAAGCATCTGAAATTCGAACGTAGCACAAGAGGACTGATGAAACATACTTCGGGTTCAACAGTGAAAGAATAACTTTCACGTCCCACTAACGACCTCCAAATAGTATAAGATTTCAATACTACTTCAGAATTATGTGCAAAATAAAGACAATGAAGCAGGTACAGAAAGTCGAATCAGGACAACAGAAACGTGCAACAAATATACATGTTCCATCTCGTGTATAAAACTTACACCATTCATCTAGAAATCTGTCACCAAAATGCTGGCAAGACTACAAGTACACACTGCTTGCCATCAGCTCTTACAGTTCTTATTGTTTAATAATCTACTAACACTAACAAAGATAAATGCAAAGGAGGAAGACAAGAAGGAGAACAGTGTGTATTATCATGGTATTATTTGGATGAATAATTGATACAAGATGGAGCAACAGCTATACGAAAACTTGGTGTGGCTTCAAACAGATCCCATATAATCGCACACGATAAGCATTTGAATGGTCACACTATTTGGAGGTTCACCACTATTGAATCATGATATTCCAGCAATCTGTACCAGATTATCAAGGACTCGCAAAGAAGAGAGTCAGGGATGACAAAAGCACGATTATTAGCATGGTGAATGACACCTTTTCTTGATGACTGGAGTTTGGCAAATGTGGATATGAATCAGGGGGTGGCATCACACAGTTATCACCGTTGAAGTAGATTCTTCGAGGAAAAGCCCAACCTTTGTCAAACGTGAAAGTTGACGCATCCTTCTGAAACAATAGCTCTGATTGAACGTTTCCATAAGGACCTGCTTCTGAGAGAAGGTCATTGTAGAATTTCACACCCCAGAGCATCGCGGTATCGTCTGTCAAAAGAAAGAGAAAAACATCAGCATTATCTTTTCCTGCCACTATAAAATATGGCAGCCTTGAAATGCATGATTAAAAATGAAATGCAGGATGACAGCCTGAGGAAGAAAACATAGTATCAAAAACTCCAAAAGAAAGCACTTTGTTTTAACTCATGTATATGATAACATACAGTTTCCAGTAAAGAAATATGACCAAGAGTTAAAAACCACTTACTTGTACCACCATAAGGAGTCAAGGACTTGTAGTTGAAACTGAATAACTGAGTCAGATTATCAAAATTGGGGTGTTGAACCACTATGTTCCACTTTGTGTAATTCATCCGGTAATTGAAATTAGTAATTGTAACTTTCACTCTCCAGTACTCCTTGTAGTTGAGTTTTACATGCCAGTGAACTCGGATTGGACACATATGAGTTGTGCATTGGACCAGAGGTGACATGCTATTCCTCTTTGAGTCAACAACTGAAGCCAAATGTGATGCTTTTGGGCTGCAGTATTCAGAAGATGAAACGAAATCTGAGAGCTGTTCCAGAATTAACAAAGAAGATGATAAATAGAAAGAATGTGAAGAAACATACTCCACACAACTTCCAGGCTGAGTGCCGTTATTTTGACAACCACAAGTGCATGTTGGGCAAGGCACAATTGTGTCGTTATAAAACGATGATAGTGAAACGCAGCAAGTTGGAGTTTTCTGTGCCAGGAACTGAGAGTATGTACAAGTAACATTCCAGGTCACTGCAAAATAAGAGCACAAGTTAGATCATAATGGTCAAGCCTCTTACATTAACACGCAGATGATGGAAATACTTCTCTGTGCTTACTTGCTATGAAGTTTTCAGAACTCAAAGAATAACAATGCATATAAAAATTTTGCAAAGAACCAGTCACTTACTCATAGCCTGTGTTACTCTTCTTCTATCTGGAGAAACAAATTTGGTAGGTTTACCAGTTTTAGCAGGTCCACAGGTATATCCGGGACCTGGTGTTTTCAGGGTGAAGTTTTTGGGCACTCTAACCGTCTTGTTAGTAGTTCCAGCAGCTCCAACACTTATCTGGAATGAACTTGCATAGTTATCCGGATCTTGCACCCATGAGCCAATTACCCCTCCTTTACAACAATTTGCAATTTGTTGGTTGTATGGTGTTCCAGGCAATAAGTCAACCACAGTTGGATCTTTTTTGCAGCAATGTGGAATGTTTCCTTTGAATTTTGAGCAATCTCCTTGCTCAGTAGTTTGAGCTCCCACCATGCTCCATATCACCTCCTTCTTGGCCCACGTCCATCCCAAAGTCCAACCTGGAGCTTCAATATGTCTAAATTGTTGAAAGTTATACATGGTGACAACAGCCTGCCCAATTACAATACAGGAATTTGTTAGAAAGATTACTAATGGAATAGCAGAAGGTGATCCAATCAAATCATCAAAGAAACAGGACAACAGCCTGGATCCAAAAACCAGGAGATGTATTGCTGTAAAGAGACATTACATACACAAAATTAGATAGAACTCGCAATCCCTCTGGAGACGCGAAATATTCCAGGCATTATGGAGATCTTAATTAAGTGATAAGTGAAAGAAAGGTCGCCAGAGGAAAGATATATACGATACTTACAACGTAGCCATCAGGAGTCCAATTGATGATATCCCATTTTATTGTGATATTCCCATTTGGGTCCAGAGCATCATAAGCTTCTGTAACAGCAAGCATGGAAGGGAAAGGAAACAAGGCAAACACGGATAAGTTTACATGGAAGCAGATGAAAATATATTATAAACCATATACAGATGTTACAACGGAATAAACAATTAACTCCAGTAAAGCTGATGCTAACTACGCTATGGAGAGGAAACACAATCTCAATCTCAGGCATTTTACGGGGCCAGCTACAATATGTCATGGGACGTCTCAGTCCAGTAGGATTAGTATTAAAAGTGTAGAAACCAGTCGATCCAAAATCAAAAGGTCGATCATAAGCGTTAATCTTTTGAATCAGCTAACATGGGAATCTGCCAGAAAATGGAAAAGTATTAATCAACAAAAAATTTAGTGCTGCTTTTCCTTTAGATCATTCCTACCACTTGGAAACAAATGGAACTTTTTTCTTACTGAAATCTCAATTTTGAAGCTTCTACGTGGCATCTTTGTTCAATCATAAGAAGAGAATGCCACAATGTTCTGAAATTTGAGCTTAAAAGCAAATCTATGAAATCAATTTCAGAGATCTCATTCAAAGGAAATTTATCATCTTAAATTAAAGTAAAACCCATATTTCAAATCCTCAGGTCACCAATTCGATTTCAGGTCCAAAAGTAGGAACACTAACTGTCCCTTTCCAAGCCCAAAAAGCAGCAAACGGGAAGAAATTATTGACACCCCCTTAAACCCATAAAACAATTCCATCAAATCACCATAAAGATATGAACTGGGTCACTCAATCATAAACATAAACCACCACATCTTTGAAATCTCCTACAATACATTAGCTGCAACCTATTCAGTGAACTATATGTCCATAGTGGAAACAAATGTTAACAACTCTCCATGTCTAAAGCCCACTAAAGGAAATTGGAAGAGAAAGCAAAGAAAGCATAATTTTTCAATTCAAGAAGTGCAAAAAGTTGAACAGACCTGTGGAAGTAAAGCTGAAGCAGGAAAGCAAGAGTAACAACCCAATGAAGCATGAAGTAAATCTGAATAAAGATCTAACCAAAAACTCCATCATTTCCAGCCGCAAGAGAAATTTCTTGATTCGTTTGCTGCTAAAGATCTGCTGCTGAAGAATGTTGGAGAAAAAGGAGGAGAGAGAGAAATAGAGTGCAGCGGCAAGCTGAGGTAGCTGGCACTTAGCCCAAATTGGAAAATTTAACGCGAGTCTGACCCTTTAGAATTGTTTGGGAGAGATTTTCTTCACAATTTCTACTCTTCCATCTTCTTTTAAACATATATCTCGAAAACAATGATTCAGACAGTCTTTTTAGATGAAAACTTACCTAAAATGTTTTATGCAAACGAACCTTTGGCGCAGTGGAACACCCATATACATATCTATTATATATTATACATGTCTTACACTGTTAAGGAACCGCACATTTTAATTATATGGGATTACACATTAAAGAAATTTAAGATGAAAAATTAAGAAGAAAATCTAATCTCGAATTGTGTAACCATCTACCCCTCTCCTGGTGTGAATCACTTGCTTGATGAATTGGGTTATGCAAAGTATTAGTAGTAAGTTGATAATTGTTGCTCTAAAAGAACTAATTGCGTTGCTTTTTGACTTTTCTCTTTTGTTTGGTGGGGAGAGGGAAAATTTTGTTATGTTGACTGTGTAAAATACCGACAGCTAAATGATTTAGTACTACTATCCAATATCGAATGGAAAAGGATGATGTCTTCCGACGCCCTTGGATAAAAGAGTTATTTACGTGGTATATCTATATATTTTACACAAGATTTTTTTATTTAATTTTTTATCTATACATATTAAAATAGTCACAAAAGTAATTTATTTAGCGACAGCAACCTTTGAATTCTATGATCAAAGACGTTTTAATGATATCGACTCTAGATACATATGATTACCACATTTATCAAATATTATGGATATAATTTGTAAAAAATCATCAAACATATGAGGTAAAAATGTGAATTAAAATGAAGTACATGTTTGATGGTGTGAAGGGTTGTTATGCCAAAAGATAAAAATAGATAAAAATTTTAAATGGGAGACGTATAAATACCAAGTATAACATCCATTACATATGTATGTACGTGGAATGTTAATACTTCCTCTATATCAAAGATATTATCACAGTTGGTTAAACACATAGTTGGTTAAACATCACTCAAAATCAAATTGTTAAAGTTTATACATTGTTCAGTGTAATTTGGTCATAAATAGTATGACCACAATTTTGACAAATTATTATGTTGAATAATTTCACAATTGGATCTTAATTAATGTTTAACTAAATACATTTGTTAAAGACAATTTTGAGACAGGTAGATGAATTTTTTTAGTAAATTCAAGTGGCGGCGGTACTTCTATTATATCTGACACAAAGCAATTTTCCAATTTCAGCCGCAAAGCACAGAGGAGAAGAAGCAGTAGACAAAATCAACCACATTAAAAGGCAATTTTCCACCTTTGATGCGACAACAATGAATTTTTTTTGGAAATATGATAGAAAATGATTATGATCCATTATTGATATCAAAACCCAGCTGTAGGAAAATTCAATTCAAATACTTATATAAAATGTAAGCCTTCCGCTTCAATTTTACATACTAGACAGCTTCACTGCTGCAGTGGAGAGATGGGCAAAACACAGAAGTTGACAATAACGAAGGAGGAGCAAGTGGACAGTGATGGTGTAACAGCTTTAGGAGGGCTAAGTTGGGGAAAGAATTGTAATGCTTCGAGCAGAAGGATCAACCCCCTTTGTTTATCAAAAAGAATAAAGAAAAAAGAGCAACAGGTTGCAGGATTTGGTAATGTGGGTGGAGATGCGGAGGGAGGGACGGGGATGAAGCAAATGGATGGTGCTTTAGGAAGGTGAGGATTTGTTTGGACGAGAAAGAAAGAAAAAAGAAAGGAGGAGATGATGGAGGCAGAGGCGGCGAAAGATGTGGTAATTGGGAAGGGACGGCGGAGGAAGAAAGAAAACTGTACAGCATTAATAGTGGCGTCTAAAGTGATATTCTACGGTTGTAGCACGGTTTAAAAAAATTTACCAATTTATATCACATTTGTATTCTTTTATTAAAAGTATAATATTTTTTTTGAAATCTCCATCATATTAGCCTATTGGCTAGAGAAATCAAAAAAGCCCAAGGAAATGTCGGTGGACAAAACTAGCACGCAAAGAACGGGAAATGTATCGTCGTGCGTATTCGACGCGGCCAATTATGACTCGCCACATGACGAAATATAACCTTTAATTTTTTTTTCTTTACACGTTTTGTCACGTGACGGGCCGTGATTGGTCGCGTGCAAAACGCTTTCCCCTCACGCATCACCGAAACAATTTCCCGGGAAGAACAGCTATTAAGTCTCGATTCCGGGCCCACGTACGCGTATGTGAACTTGTTCAATCCATCACAAAAATACAATAGAATAACTAAATTAATAATTATCCAAAAAACTAAATTAATAACAAAAATTTCTCCTTTTTTCCGTACGGTTTTTTGCGTTTTTCCTGTTATATAGATTGCTTGTGCATAATCAGCTGTTACATCCTAGTAAAACATGTTATGCCGGCCAATGAATATACAATCTCTTACGGTTGTTGTTAATACGGGGTTGTCTTTTTCAAAATTCGGTTTATATTAGTTTAAGATTTATAATGAGTTCATTCTTTTACATTTTTCTGCTGTCGGCATTCATATGGTCTGATTACATATTGTAATGTATAGGAAATAATTATAGAGTGCTACACACACATCATTTACAGGTGACATTATAAGATTCTTCCTCTAATCAAACTCTCTATTAGTATTCTTTATCTGCCTCTCATCCTACTCAGGTCCTAGTAATAATTTTTAATGTCGTTAAGATATGCTGAGTATGATTATTATTGTATTATAAGATGTTTTTAAACTTTGGGTATGGTTGCCAACCCAATTTGCATATCTTATTATCCTCGTAAATGCTTTCATATGAACCACTTGAGATTGGTGCATGAACTAGCTTACGATCCCAACTGTATATGTTATGTTTGTCCGAGTATATGCTAGATAAATCAGCTTTTCAACCAGTGTTGTTATTTTCCTTAATCTACTAGGTTAGACCCTTCCTCCATTCAAATCCCATGATTAATTTGCATTGGATCTGCGCACTTAAGTATTCTTGTCTCTGCAAGTAAATGCACAATATACTTTTGCTAGAATATAAAAATTCCTTTGCTGGATCATAGAACCTCAATTCTCGATAAGTACTTCAACTCTCCTAGGTTTGTTATTTCAAATTAGAGTTAATTGCACCTGATATCCATTCTTTTCCACCAAGTTTTAAGTAGCATCCAATGTTTCATGAAACACACTTGACATCCAGACTTATAGGGTTAATAGACACCTGGCATCCATGCTGACGTCATAAAGACAATTTTCATTTATTTTTTAAAAGTCTATAGAAAAAATAATTCAAAAATTAAAAAAAAAAACCCACCCCTCACCCCACTCCCCGCCCCCACCGCCCACCTCCCACCATTGACCTCCCTCCCCCATCCTCCCCCATCCTCCCCCATCTTCTTCCATCTTCATCTTTTTCTTCCATCTTCATCTTCATCCTCCCCTACTAATCTACCTTCCTCCATCTTCATCCTCCATCTTCATCTTATTCCCACTTCTCTTCCAACAAGAAAATGGAAGACGAATGCAGCCTCTTCAGCAACTCTTTCTATTACCTTGACGAGGTAAATCTTAGTTTGTGCATGTTGCAGGCATGAATTTTATCAGAAACCAGAGGAAGTTGTTGTGACCATATTTGCGAAGGGTGTCCCCAAGAACAATGTTACAGTTGATTTTGGCGAACAAATTGTATTTTCATTCTCAATTTCATGTTGATGTTCATGCTGTGTAAATTGAGCTTCTGTAACATTTTTGGTTCACGTGCAGATCAGTGTAACCATTGACGTGCCTGGAGGAGATCCATATGTTTTCCAACCTCGATTATTTGGAAAGGTTTCCATAATCAAGAATTGCGGTAAGATTTACCTCGTCAAGGTAATAGAAAGAGTTGCTGAAGAGGCTGCATTCGTCTTCCATTTTCTTGTTTGAAGAGGAGTGGAAATAAGATGAAGATGGAGGATGAAGATGGAGGAAGGTAGATTAGTAGGGGAGGATGAAGATGAAGATGGAAGAAGAAGATGAAGATAGAGGAAGATGGGGGAGGGAGGTCAATGGTGGGGGGTGGGGGGTGTGGGGGTGGGGCGGGAAGTGGGGTGAGGGTGGTTTTTTTTTTAATTTTTGAATTATTTTTTCTATAGACTTTTAAAAAATAAATGAAAATTATTTTTATGACGTCAGCATGGATGCCAGGTGTCTATTAACCCTATAAGTCTGGATGGCAAGTGTGTTTCATGAAACATTGGATGCTACTTAAAACTTGGTGGAAAAGAATGGATACCAGGTGCAATTAACTCTTTCAAATTATATGAATAGATTCTCCTTCGCAATTTCTTTAGTGTCACTTCCCGTTTGATCATGTCATCTACATATATTATTAATCAAGTGACTAAGTTATCTTGTTGTTTCATAAACGCCATATGATCGAAGTTACTCTGTTGATATTCATACCACTTCCTTGGTATAGTAAATTTCCCCGACCATAGCTTTGAATATTGTTTGAGCATATACAATGTATTCTGGAGTTGGCATACTTCATCTTTCTACAATGCATTAGAGAAGTCTGGTGGATTGCTACATAGGTAGATTGCTACTTCTTTCACAGCAATTGTTACCTCTTTGCACAAACATATTAGCTATTGCTATTTCTATGACGAACATATTGTTCATGCGGCGGCAAAAATCCTTAAGAAGCTGTAGTTTCTAGTACCACATATAGACAGATTTTAAACAAAGTAACATGTCGTACAAACACTTACAGTACTAAAATCAATACGGAGTATTTGGAAAGGATTCAAAATCCCTTAGATCGAACGAGTTTCCTCTACAGGGGATGATGAATCAAAGTAACAAATTCGATGAATCAAACAAGATGAAAGCTGAGTATAGTATCTTTTATTGCAAGTTGCAACATCTTTCATTATCAGGAAAAGGAAATTTCTTTACTTCAGACAAAGTACTCTTAAACCTTTGGGATTTAGGAGTCTTTTGTGGTCATTATTTCATCTGCGTACCACTACCAAATGAACCAAGGCTTCTTTTATCACAGATTCATACCCATGATATGCCTACATATCACTTTCCACGTCACTGCAAAACAAAAACTTCAATCAGATCTTTACTATCTTTGCTGAATTGTTATGTATCCTTGTCTTTAGATACATAAAAACACTTGAAGAACAAAAAAATACGTAATAGTGAACCAAAGATATAAGAGAATTCAAAAAACGTATCAGAATAAGTTAAAGAACTAATGATACTAGATTACCCAGTATAGGATCACTCACCCATTTTTCCTCACGCTACTCTCCACCGCACGACACGTGGCAGCAGGGGAGGGTGGTGAGACTAGGTGAGGGTAACCTGCATCTAGCCTCACCACCCCCTCTGCTACCACGTGTCGTGCGGTGGGAAGTAGGGTAAGGGAAAATAGGGTGAGGGGATCCCGTCTCCATTATACTAAATGAAAGAAAAACTGGCAATCACTTACTCAGGGCCCGAGTCACCCTCCTTTTATCTGGAGAGATAAATCTGGTAGTTCTAACAACTTTAGCTGGTCCACAGGTATAGCCGTCTCCTGGTGCTTTGAAGACGAAATTTTTAGGCAGTCGAACTGTGTTATTGCTACTCCCACCATTTCCAACGGTAATCTGAAATGAGCTTGCAGAGTTTGACTTGATCACACCTCCTTTACAACAGTTTGCAACTTGTTGGTTAAAAGGCGCCCCTGGAGACAAGTCCATTATTCTTGGATTTTTTTCACAGGATTGTGGAATGTTCCCTTTGAATCTTGAACAGTTTCCTTGCTTTTTAGTCCTGCTTCCCAATGTAGTCCAAATAACTTCATTCCTAGCCCATGTCCATCCTAAAGTCCAACCTGGTGCACGAATTCGTCTATTGTGCTGAAAGTTGTATATTGTCACAACAGCCTGACCAAATGCAACACATGATTCAGATTAAAACGGTCATCACTGCCGGAGAAAATTGGTTTAAGTTACTTCATGCAGTACTAATTAAGAAGTCCTTTTATTAAGAGACTATGAAAGGAAGCATACATGACAACAGGGAGAGAGTATTCATAATGGCACTTACAACATAGCCATCAGGGGTCCAGCCCATGAGATCCCATATGATAGTGATATTTCCATTTCTATCAAGAGGATCAGAAGCTTCTGCATCAAGATTCAAATGATTCGGTGGAGAGTGAGATTACTTGAATAAGATGAACGTTTACTAGGCCAAATTTTTACGGTTATAATATTTTCATCATGAATGAGAAACAAACTCTTTGTGTTTCTAAAACAAGGGTATGATTGCGTACATCCGATCTCTCTTACCACTCTATTGGCGGGAGGCTCTAAGGTAATGAGATAATGTTGTTGTTGTAGTTCATGTCAATTGACTTAATGCACCCGTCTTTACAATAACATATTATCCCAACAGCAAAGTGAAACAGAAAAAGACTGCAAGATCAAGCTGTCGTGAACAACATCATCTATTACTCGTTCAGAGAAAACAGAGAAAGTTGTCTTTGAACAAACAAAATCTGAGAATTTGTAACGTAAATCTCTAAAAATGAACAGAGCATGTAATACCATGTCGCAAATTCTCAGGGTCGCGATCACGTATGAATACTAAACATGATGTCATGATTCATTATGGACTTTCATAACTGCGGCAAGCAATTAACCTGAATATAATTATAAACCCAGATTATTATGCGTATCAAATCCACGAAAAGATCTAAACTTGGTTAGAAACTATAAAATTATTCCATCAGATCTTCAATGTCTCACATCCCATTTGCTGGCATCATTCAGTCAACGGTAGCAAAGCATGAAGAACATAAGGAAATGACTACTTCGGCAATGATAGGAAATTCCATTGTAAAAAATCAAGAACAAAGGGATTGTTAATATTCAAGAAAAGTACGCAAAATATTAATCATACCTGTGGAGGTAAAGCTGAAGCATGAGAGCAAGAATAAAAACCCAATAGTGAATATGGATAAAAATCTAAAGAAATTATCCATCATTTGCTGCAGAAAAGATTTCTGCACCCGAATCTGAATGAGAGGATTAGAATGGGAAGAGAGAAAACAAAAAATGAGCCGTGGCAGTTGACCGTTTACTACATCAAGTCGTTAATATTTAGTCAACTTCCTCATTAATAATTTATTTCATTCAACTTCCTTATTCAATTTATTATCTAAATCGTCTAAAATTAAAGTTGTTGACTCTCTACATAGTGTAAGAAACACATACTCTATGGTTCTCTTGATTTCAATCTTGATTAACAACGTCTTGTAGCTTTCAAGACTTTTAATCATTGAACGTGTCTTGTTACGAAGAAACGACTGAACAATGCAAAAGATTGAGAAGTACATCACATTTTATTGTAGTTTTTCTAGACAAGTTTTTCATGTTACATCTTTCACAAATACATACATGTTAGTGGAGCTCTTATCACGTAATTTATTTGATATGCAGATGGTAGATTACATTTAAGCTAGCAAATTCAAATCTTGAAAGCCGTAATATAAATGTTGGCTTATGTCGTCAACTTCTTATGTCGAAACGATTTTGGTTCCTTTGTGATCCTACTTTATATATTCTAGAAAACTCATCAAAGTACAGCTGAGTTAATTTTTTTCATCCGGAGTCTTTACTGGTATCAACTATTTTTTATTTTCTATTTTTTAGTAATGAGTGACGAGGCCTGCCAAGTGAAACCGTTCCTGTGGCTGATGGGATGAGATCTTTTTACCTATTTTTTTCTCTTTTCTTCTCCACTATTCGTTACGTGTCTCTCACTCCTTCTCATACATCTCTTTCTCTCTATTTTTTATCTAGTCTTACCACATTTCTTTACTGACACACGACGGGCATTGGAACTAGTCTTACCACTGTTGGAGAATCTAAGGTTGGGCTTTGGCCCATCGTTGGAGATTAAAGATTTGGGCTTTGGCCCGTTATGAATGTTGCAAAACTTGGTTGTGCAATGCACTTTGAGCTAAATGAATCCTTAATAACGAGTAGTTAATGTTAGGATGAGAACTCACTCAATTATGTATTGTGTGAATGTGAAATTAATGCTCAAAGCAGATGAAAATGTTGTAGATGGGTGAGGTGTCACCCGTATGGAGGAATGCCACGTTGGAAGTGTCCATGTGGCGAAAAAAGGCGTCTGACGGACATCGATCGATCGATGTCACTTCAATCGATCGATGTCATCGATCGAAGTGGATCAGGCAGCTTAGATCGATTGTTGGATCGATCAAAGACGATCAGAGGACATCGATCGATCGATGTCACTTAGATCGATCAAAGTGATCGATTGAAGTGCTCTGTCAGACATCGATCGATCGATGTCACTTCGATCGATCGATGTGATCGATCGAAGTCGGACAGCAGACAGAATCTCTTCTGATTGTGCGGTTAGGTTTCAAACTTGAAACTAACAATATCCTCCGGTTTAAAATAAGATCAATCTGTTGTGATCTAACGGTGGCAGGGAAGATAGCTTTGATCTAACGGCCGAGATTTAAACTATCTTAACCGCTTAACCGAATATGATTTCCATCTAACGTTCCAGGTTTAAACCTGTTAATCTATCTTCGATCTAAAGGCTGAGATTAGGCCATCCTAATCTGGATAGGAGGTTTTAATCCAACGGCTTAAATCAAACTTCGGTTTCGATCCAACGGTTACGGTACCTCCGACTCCCCTATATAAAGAGGGTTAAGGGCTCATTCATTTAAACCACTTACAACGCAATCAAGCATTAAAGCATTTTGCATTCGTAGCACGTGAGTCTTGCATATCGTCCGGAAGAAGTCAGGACACTCTAGAGTTCGAAGGAGTTCAAGTTCAGCAGTGCCGCTCAACTGAACAGGTACCCGTTGTATCCTGGGAGACGATTGCTCATATCGGTTGGGCACAGTATACCGGAGCAATACGTCTTAAGGACAGAGTCCTTGACTCGTCCCGGGTTTTATTTGTTTTGCTGTTTCAAATGCACACAGTGAACGACTGCGTCTTGGTACAGGATTGATTGTGCCAACAATCTTAAGACGTATTTTATTCAATTACATTCTGTACCTTTTTGTTTATTTACGCAAAGGCAGTTTCGTACTGTTTTGCAGTCTCTTTCTACTCATTCTTGTACCTGCGACTATTCTGATCTCTACGTTTTGATCAACTGAACAGGAATGGAGAACGAGAGCTCAAACTCTGTTCACGGCTTCAATGGTGCTCACTCCGTGTCCGCACCAGAAGGGGCAAACAATGCTGCTACCGGACCACAGTTCAATGCGGTTCGGTTGGCACCGACTGAAGGGCCTCAAATGAATCCGGCTGCCACTGCTGCTCAGGTGGAGAAGCCAGAGAAATTTGCTGGAAGCTTCTTCAAGAGGTGGCAGCAGAAGATGCTGTTCTACCTCACGGCGTTGGGGTTGGCCAGAATGCTGTCCGAGGATCCACCCGTGGTTGAGCATGTGGAGGATCAACAACAGAATATGCAGAACGCCTTGGGTGCTGAGGCCTGAGCGTATACAAATTTTTGTTGTTTGAATTTGATTCTGGGTTGCCTAGATAATACACTCTATGGCGTGTTTTATACTTTCAAAACTGCGAAAGCATTATGGTTGGCTTTAGACAAAAAGTACCGCACAGAAGATGCGGGTACTAAAAAGTTGATAGTTGGGAAATTTCTCGACTATAAAATGTTAGATTCCAAAACTGTAATTTCGCAGGTGGAAGAAATACAGATGTTGGTTTCTGAGATGGAAGAGGAGGACATGACGCTCAGTGAATCTTTCCTAGTTGCGGCTGTGATTGAGAAGCTGCCTCCTTCGTGGAGAGAATTCAAGAGCTATCTCAAACACAAGCGAAAGGAGATGAAGATGGAGGATTTGATAGTCCGTCTTCGCATTGAGGAGGACAACCGTCGCTCCGAAAGAAAGTCATCCATGTCTTCTGGTCAAGCCAAAGCTCATGTTGCTGAGGCAAAGAACAAGAAGAAGCATAACACTTTGAGTGTGAACTCCAAGGGCAAGGAAATTGCAAAGAAGTTCACAGGTAAGTGTTATAACTGTGGTAAACCAGGGCATCGAAGCAGTGAATGCAGGAAGCCCAAAAAGAATCAGAATCATAATAAAGCGAAAGCAAATCTGGTCGACGCAATGGATGATTTGAACCTTTGCGCGGTGATGACCGAGTGCAACGCAGTGGGAAACCCACGAGAATGGTGGGTGGACACAGGAGCCACTCGACATGTGTGTGCGAACAGGGCAATGTTCAGAGAGTACGTGCTCACGACAAATAATGAGCAATTGTTCATGGGAAACTCCAACAGCTTGAAAATTGAAGGATCGGGCAAGGTAATCCTGAAACTGACCTCAGGAAGGGAGTTGACTCTGCAGAATGTGCTGCATGTTCCTGACATAAGGAAGAATCTGGTTTCTGGCGCGCTGCTAGTCACGCATGGGTTCAAGCTTATATTTGAGGCAAATAAATTTACACTTTCTAAGAATGGGGTGTATTTGGGGAAAGGGTATCTTTCGGATAACATGTTCAAGTTAAATGTTATGACCATTGTACCCAAAAATATTGTGCCCGTTGAGGCTAATAAAATTGTTTCATCTTCTGCTTACATGCTTGAGTCTTCCTGTTTATGGCATTTTCGTTTGGGACATGTAAATTATAAGTCAATACAACGAATGATAAATCTTGACTTGTTGCCCAAACTGGACTTTAGTAATAAAGAAAAATGCCAAATATGTGTTGAAGCGAAATTAACAAAAGCGCCTTTTCCTTCAACGGAACGAAACACTGAATCGTTGGATTTAATTCACACAAATTTGTGTGATTTAAAGTTTGTGCAAACAAGAGGTGGTAAAAAGTATTTTGTAACTTTTATCAACGATTGCACACGATACTGTTATGTATATTTGCTAAGTAGCAAAGACGAGGCCCTTGATGCTTTCAAGGATTATAAAAATGAAGTTGAGAATCAACTTAGCAAACGAATTAAAACAATTCGAAGTGATAGAGGTGGCGAATATGATACACCGTTTAATGAATTTTGTTCAGAACATGGCATTATTCATCAAACGACTGCGCCATATTCACCTCAATCAAATGGTATTGCTGAACGCAAAAACCGTACTCTAAAAGAGATGATGAATGCTATGTTGATAAGTTCGGGTTTACCTCAGAACTTGTGGGGGGAAGCAATCCTCTCAGCCAACGTCATTCTAAATAGGATTCCGTCCAAGAGAACGGATAAGACCCCATATGAATTGTGGAAAGGCTATAAGCCAAGTTATAAATACTTGAAAGTGTGGGGGTGTCTGGCAAAGGTTGATATACCAAAGCCAAGACAAGTTAAAATCGGGCCTAAAATGATTGATTGCATATTCATTGGTTATGCAACGAACAGTAGTGCATATCGTTTCTTAGTGCACAAAGCGGACATTCCTGAGATACATGATAACGTTGTCATGGAATCAAGGAATGCAGTGTTCTTTGAAAATGTCTTTCCGAAGAGAGACAAAGACAGTGAAGAAGCTAGCACAAGTAAGCGAGTGCGTGAGACGACTCCTCAAGATACTGAGGAATCTCGTCAAAGCAAACGAGCCAGAATGCCAACTTCGTTTGGACCAGATTTTCTAACCTATATGGTAGAAAATGAGCCAAGGAATTTTTCTGAGGCTATGTCAACTCCAGAAGCTCCATTCTGGAAAGAGGCAATTAATAGTGAAATAGACTCAATTCTTCAAAACCACACTTGAGAGTTGGTTGACATTCCACCTGGAAGTAAACCGCTTGGTTGCAAGTGGATTTTCAAGAAGAAACTTAAAGAGGATGGATCTATTAGGAAGTATAAAGCCAGATTAGTAGCCAAAGGCTATAGACAGAAAGAAGACTTTGACTTCTTTGACACCTACTCACCAGTGACTATGATCACTTCAATAAGGATGCTATTAGCCATTGCTGCAGTCTATGATCTGGAAATCCATCAAATGGATGTTAAGACTGCCTTTCTGAATGGTGAGTTAGAGGAAGAGATTTACATGGAACAACCCGAGGGGTTTGTCGTTCCAGGACGAGAAGGGAAAGTGTGTAGGCTTGTTAAGTCTTTGTACGGACTTAAACAAGCACCCAAGCAATGGCATTTAAAATTTGATCAGGTAATGATGTCAAATGACTTCAAGATCAATGAATGCGACAAGTGTGTGTACATTAAGAGCACACAGAACGCATTTGTGATAATTTGTCTCTATGTAAACGACATGCTTATCATGGGTAGTACTCGTGACATCATCTTGAGTACAAAGAAGATGTTAACACGAAACTTTGATATGAAGGACATGGGAGTTGCCAATGTCATTCTAGGAATTAAGATCTCTAGGATGACTGAGGGACTCGTGCTGTCACAAACACACTATATTGAGTCTGTTCTAAAACGGTTCAATATGGATGATGTGAAACCGGTAAAGACCCCGCTCAACTTAAGTATACACTTAAGAAAGAATCGAGGCGAACCTGTTGCCAAGTTGAAATACTCTCAGGTAATCGGAAGTCTGATGTACATAACGAATTGTACAAGACCAGACTTAGCTTGTTCAGTAAACAAGTTGAGCAGATTTACGAGTAATCTAAGTGATGATCATTGGAAAGCTCTTAACAGAGTAATGAGGTATTTAAAATACACAATGTATCATGGATTACATTACACGAGATATCCAGCAGTATTGGAAGGATACTGCGATGCAAATTGGATATCAGATAGTAAGCACTCGAAGTCCACTAGTGGATACTTGTTCACGGTTGGTGGTGCTGCTGTGTCGTGGAAATCCACGAAACAAACATGCATAGCTAGGTCCACTATGGAAGCTGAGTTCATAGCGTTGGACAAAGCTGGGGAAGAGGCTGAGTGGCTTCGGAATTTTCTGGAAGATATTCCGTGTTGGCCTAAGCCGATAGCTCCTATTAGCATACACTGTGATAGTCAGTCAGCTATAGGACGTGCTCAAAGCAGCATTTACAATGGTAAGTCACGACACATACGTCGGAGACATAACACCATTAAACAGTTGATCTCTAATGGCGTGATTTCCATAGATTGTATAAAATCAATGGAGAATCTTGCGGATCCGCTTACAAAAGGCTTGCTTAGAGATCAGATGTCAAGATTGACAAACGGAATGAGACTGAAGCCCATAATGCATGAGTCTTTGTAATGGTAACCCAACCTTGTTGACTGGAGATCCCAGAATATTGGTTCAATAGGACAACTAAGTTATGAAGGTTCAGTTAGCACTTATTCATTCCGTCTGGTAAAAGTGCTGTCTGCAGAGATTTCAGGGTAAGCTAAGGCTTTTAATGATGTCCTATATCTTGATGCGTCAAGTGGAGTATGGCAGAATACTCTTGATAGGAATCACCTATGTAAGTGTGAAGTGGGGCCGCTTCTATGAGAAAGTCTAGGTGGCAAGATTTCTCTAAAACACTTTCTGAAACCAGGTTGTTCATGGCCAAAACGAACACAACCATAAGAACCAAAAGGGTGTTAAAGGAAATATTGTGTGAGTGCCGTTGTCTTGGTTCACAACAAAGGCTGACTAGTTCAAGACATCAAGTCACTATTTAGCCGAGTGAATCCGATGGTATATCACTAAGAAAGGTTCAAAGCCAGAAGCTACCTCTTCTGATGCAATATTTTCTTGTCTGACTTCTCCTCAGAGTCTGCATATGCGTCTGCATTAATTTCCATTCATGTGGGGGATTGTTGGAGAATCTAAGGTTGGGCTTTGGCCCATCGTTGGAGATTGAAGATTTGGGCTTTGGCCCGTTATGAATGTTGCAAAACTTGGTTGTGCAATGTACTTTGAGCTAAATGAATCCTTAATAACGAGTAGTTAATGTTAGGATGAGAACTCACTCAATTATGTATTGTGTGAATGTGAAATTAATGCTCAAAGCAGACGGAAATGTTGTAGATGGGTGAGGTGTCACCCGTATGGAGGAATGCCACGTTGGAAGTGTCCATGTGGCGGAAAAAGGCGTCTGGCGGACATCGATCGATGACATCGATCGATCGATGTCACTTCAATCGATCGATGTCATCGATCGAAGTGGATCAGGCAGCTTAGATCGATAGTTGGATCGATCAAAGACGATCAGAGGACATCGATCGATCGATGTCACTTAGATCGATCAAAGTGATCGATTGAAGTGCTCTGTCAGACATCGATCGATCACATCGATCGATCGATGTCACTTCGATCAATCGATGTGATCGATCGAAGTCGGACAACGGACAGAATCTCTTCTGATTGTGCGGTTAGGTTTCAAACTTGAAACTAACAATATCTTCCGGTTTAAAATAAGATCAATCTGTTGTGATCTAACGGTGACAGGGAAGATAGCTTTGATCTAACGGCCGAGATTTAAACTGTCTTAACCGCTTAACCAAATATGGTTTCCATCTAACGTTCCAGGTTTAAACCTGTTAATCTATCTTCGATCTAAAGGCTGAGATTAGACCATCCTAATCTGGATAGGAGGTTTTAATCCAACGGCTTAAATCAAACTTCGGTTTTGATCCAACGGTTACGGTACCTCCGACTCCCCTATATAAAGAGGGTTAAGGGCTCATTCATTTAAACCACTTACAACGCAATCAAGCATTAAAGCATTTTGCATTCGTAGCACGTGAGTCTTGCATATCGTCCGGGAGAAGTCAGGACACTCTAGAGTTCGAAGGAGTTCAAGTTCAGCAGTGCCGCTCAACTGAACAGGTACCCGTTGTATCCTGGGAGACGATTGCTCATATCGGTTGGACACAGTATACCGGAACAATACGTCTTAAGGACAGAGTCCTTGACTCGCCCCGGGTTTGATTTGTTTTGCTGTTTCAAATGCACACAGTGAACGACTGCGTCTTGGTACAGGATTGATTGTGCCAACAACCACTTTTCTTTGCTGGCATGTAGAGAGCGGTGGAAAAAGGATGAGAAAAATAGAGGTGGACAGATCTCATCCGGCTGACATCTAAGGATTATTGCATAACCTGGTAAATCAACGGGTTTTACTGGAGCCCAAAAGTGTAGCCCCGCATTGAAAACAAGTCTGTCGAAGACCATAACTAGCAAGTATCTTGATATCTTCCTTCTTTCCTGGAAACACCCAAGTCCCAGCTCATGAGATTTGAATTTTGGTATTCAGCCTTCTCAGAAACCTCAATCTGAAATAGGCGGAAGATTTTTGTGGATGGTGGCGCTTACATTTTACATTTGTTTTCTTCTTCTCGCGGTATAAACCAACAAATAGGAAGAGGCAGATAGGGGATTGTCGTACGCATTTCAAATTCACATTAGGGTTTCAGGTTCTCCAAATTATTCATTTCAATCCGATGAATGCTGGTCAGCCGCATCGAGGATCGTTAGGTCAAGCCGAGATTAACTGGGACAAGTAAGATTCTTCGATCACTTTCCGGTTCCTGTTAATCTTCAGTTTTCTTTTGTTGATTATGCTCGTGTTTTTGACTTACTTTTCTCTTTTGTTACTTTATGATGAAATATACGCTATCCATTCTTCCATTTCTTTGTGTTCGACATGTTCTTTTTTAATTTTTTTGTTTTATTCATAAGGAAGCTGATTTCCCCCCTCGAATGATAAGGAAACTGGAAGAGTTCCGTGTCCTGTGTTTTTAATTTCGAGCTGCCTTTGTGCACCGCACTTTGGAGACACGGTGCTGCAGAATCGTTTCATCGTTCAACTGGATTGCATGAGGTCTTTGAGAATTTTTAGAAATAAATTCCTGTCCTACTAAATGGGGGATGAGTGTCTGGAAAGAGCTGTCTGCAAAAATCACCAAGGAATGTTATATATACATGGATAAGAAAAGGTTTATGCTCTTGAATTTCGGATATAATGGAGTAGTGATAATGTTTTCTTTAATAGGATTTGGTACATCTGAGGGTGGCACATATCGGCTTTGAATTGGGTCTCTTTTCATTAGGATGGTGATTTGGGGATTGAATTTGAGGCAATCTTTAAAGGCTATTTTGTAGATATTGCTGTTTGTGTATTGGACTTGCAAGTTTTTGCACTTTTTCCGTTTGTTCTCATGATTGCACCTTCTAATGGAAGGAGTAACCGTTGCTTATAAAATTTTCCACTGGATGATTTCCAAACTTTTTTGCAGGCTTGACAAGACAAAGTTTTATGTTGTTGGTGCTGGAATCTTTACTGGTATTACAGTTGCACTTTATCCCATCTCTGTCGTGAAAACTAGGTTGCAAGTTGCGTCAAGAGATGTTGTAGAAAAGGATGCATTTTCTATTTTTAAAAGCATACTTAAAGTAGATGGAGTTCCTGGCCTCTACAGAGGTTTTGGTACTGTAATTACCGGGGCAATCCCTACTAGGATTTTATTTCTCACTGCATTAGAGACCACTAAAGTTGCTGCCTTCAAGATGGTTCAACCTTTCAAGTTGTCAGAGCCTACTGAGGCAGCTATTGCTAATGGAGTTGCTGGCCTGTCAGCATCACTGTGTTCCCAAGCTATCTTTGTCCCAGTTGATGTGGTATGCTTTTCTCTCCTGCCGTGGCTCTTTCGTACCCACTAAAAGTGAAATTTGATCCCTTTGTACTTTCTTCTTTAGGAGGTTTTCTAAAGTTTGATGCCTTAAAAGAGGTTTTTCCTTCCCTTTTTTAAATCAAGCAAGGTGTAGTCATGGCGATAATTCCTGCAGAGCCTCTAGTATTTTTATCTACCAAATGCACCTTGAAATTTCTTTGATTTCCGGAATTATCTGGACCTTATTTTATCTCAAGCTTAAGTTGCTGCTAAATTTTTATGTATTTTTGCTGTGAAAATCACTCAAGGTGCTGTGTCATTTCTGTGAACGATGCTAGCATGTTATAGTGTCATTCAAAATTTTGCACTAAAGATATTATGGACTGGAATCTCTTTGCCTTTTTTTTTTTTTTTAACTTAGTGCTTTCTATGCCAGCTTTAATTCATTGAATCTGATATCTTAAAGGTCAGCCAAAAGTTGATGGTCCAAGGTTATTCTGGCCACGCAAATTATAAAGGGGGATTTGATGTTGTTCGTCATGTTCTGAAGGCAGATGGAGTTCGAGGATTATACAGGGGGTTTGGTCTTTCTGTTATGACTTATTCCCCATCTAGTGCTGTATGGTGGGCTAGCTACGGTGCAAGTCAGCGATTCCTCTGGGGGTAAGCATGTTGATTCTGTCAATTTGCCACTGTTTGTTGGGTTACATGCTGTACGATAATGCTCGTTTTTTTCACTTATATGTTTGAGGTTTGGACCACCAAATTGCTTTAGCTACTTACAAAAGGACTGCTGCTTCCCACCTCTTTTGGGTTCTTACGTGCAAACTTGCATCCTGAACTTTGAAAAGCCACTGTGCCAATGTAGTTTTATTCTATAAAACCAACATATCCAGATATTAAAATGATGATATGGATCATTTCTGACCTTTCTCATAGGTTATTTAGTCAAGGCAATGAGAATGGAAATTATACTCCTAGCCTTGGCACAATAATGTCAGTTCAAGCCGCAGGAGGAATTTTGGCTGGTGCTACTGCCTCGTGTATTACAACTCCTCTGGATACTATCAAGACTCGGTTGCAGGTCTACTTTTCTCTGCATTGCTCTAATGCTTCCTGGAAGTGGTTTGCCAATTGTGTTTATAGTTTTCAGACTTTACAACCTTCATGTATGCTGTTCAGCTTGAATTCTTGTGTTCAAAGCTCATGAGTCTATTTGTGGAAGCAACAAGTTTCCTATTTTTCACAAGGCAATCTTTAATCAATTGACTATTGGCGTCTTATAGGTAATGGGGCATGAAAAGAGGCCCAGTGCTGGACAAGTAGTAAAAGAATTGATTGCAGAGGATGGGTGGAGAGGATTATACAGAGGGCTTGGTCCTAGGTTTTCTAGCATGTCAGCATGGGGAACTTCAATGATACTAGCCTATGAATATTTGAGTATGATCCTTCAGTTCCTTTCACTTCTACTTAGTTGTCATCAGATTTAATATTTCTTGGCTTCAAGATTTATGTTTAAAAAAACAAGAAAGGATCTTTCCGTTCGTCCTATAATGTACAGAAATAACATAATGTGAGAATAGGAAAAAACTGTTTTCTTGTATATTCTTCAATCGTTTGTACAGTACACATAAATAGTAGACTGATTATGCTATACTAGGTAACCGTATATTCACACTAATGCTAATTGACACTAAATCCGGGATTTACAATTATGGCTCATTATCTTGATTGCTCTAACTAAGGTAAGTCAATCAAAGACACTAAATGGTATATTCTGACACTCCCCCTCAAGTTGAACCGTGGGATCTACAACGTTCAACTTGCTCAATGCAGTCGAGAATGACCTTCCGTTGATAGCCTTGGTTAATACATCTGCCAGTTGATCTTCTGATCGAACAAACGGTAGTGTGATGAGTCCTGCATCCAATTTTTCCTTGATGAAGTGTCGGTCGATTTCCACATGTTTTGTGCGATCGTGCTGTACTGGATTTTCTGATATACTGATAGACGCCTTATTGTCGCAGAAGAGTGGTGTAGGCTGGTTAATAGGTAGACCCAAATCTCTGAACAACTTGTGTAGCCAAAGTACTTCCGTGATTCCTTTCACAATCCCTCGAAACTCTGCCTCAGCACTTGAGAGAGCAACGACCTTCTGCTTTTTACTTCGCCAGGTAACCAGGTTTCCTCCCACAAGGGTAAAGTACCCGGAGGTAGACTTCCTATCCACAAGATTTCTACCCAGTCAACATCTTTGTATGCCTGAATCTCAAGGTGTCCATTATCCTGAAACAAAATTCCTCGACCAGGGGTAAATTTCAAGTAACGCAAGATACGCATAACAGCATTCATATGATGTTCTTGAGGCGCATGCATAAACTGACTAACCAAACTTACAGCAAAAGCAATATCAGGGCGAGTATGAGACAAGTAGATTAACTTACCGACCAGTCGCTGATACTGACCTTTGTCTGCAGGGGGTGCGTCATCGATTACCTGCAGTTTATGATTTGGTACCATAGGAGTATCGCATGGTTTGCAATCAAGCATACCTACCTCTGTAAGGAGATCCAGGATGTACTTTCTTTGTGAGATATAGATTCCAGACTTTGACCTAAGGACCTCGATTCCCAGAAAATATTTAAGTCCCCCAAGATCCTTCATTTCAAACTTAGTAAACAAATACCCACGGAGTCGATTCATTTCTTCCTTGTCGTTTCCAGTTATGATCATGTCGTCAACATATATTATTAGGCATGTTACTAGATTTCCTCGTCGTTTAATGAATAAGGTGTGATCCGCATTACTCTGGGTGTACCCGTCTAGTCTCATTACTTCAGTGAATCTGCCAAACCAGGCTCGGGGTGACTGTTTTAATCCGTACAGGGACTTCTTTAGACGACATCCCTCGCCTTGTCTAAATTGAGAGGAGAATCCAGGAGGGGGTTCCATATATACTTCTTCCTTAAGATCCCCATGGAGAAATGCATTTTTTACGTCAAATTGTCGGAGGGGCCAGTTCTTAATAGCTGCGACTGAGAACAGGACTCGGATAGTATCAATTCTGGCCACTGGTGAGAATGTCTTAGAGTAGTCGATGCCATAAGTTTGGGTGTATCCTTTTGCTACGAGTCGTGCCTTATGCCGTTCTATACTGCCATCTGCCCTGTACTTGTTGGTGAACACCCATTTACATCCTACAGGTCTCTTCCCGGTGGGTATGATGCATTTTTCCCAGGTTCCATTCTTTTCAAGTGCCCTCATTTCACTCATCATGGCCTCCTTCCATTCTGGTAATTGTACAGCCTCAGTGGCGTCTTTAGGGATCACTGCTGTGCATAAAGTGGTCAAAAAACTCTGGGCCATATCACTTACCCCATGCCTGGAGCTCTTTAGAGGGTATCTGGAGGTGGTCGATATTCTGTCGGGTGAGTATCGCTCAGGTGGCACCCCACGACTGGTCCTGGGTGGTAAGATCCGTACCTGCTGCTGTTCCTGCATAATGCTAATGGGACCCACAGGACGTTCTAAGATAATTTCAGAGTTAGGCAGGGATATTTCAGGGGATATTTCAGGGGTATTGTCAGGTACAATATTACTGGTGTCATCAGAAACCACAGAAATAGATTGATCATTATGAGAACCACTACGTACCTCTGACACGACATTCATCTCAGGTTGATCACTAGGTGAGTCAGAAGCTGCGAGCGGTACAGTGTCGGGAGCAGCAGCACAGTCGGCGCCATCTACTTGCCGTGTTGGATCTATCGCTGAACAGTTATAATGTGACAGCCAATCTAGGGTTCCATCATAAGCATGGGGCTCCCCCTGAACCCCAGATTGGGTGGAGTAGTAGAATTCGGTTTCAACAAAGACACAGTTCAGGGTGATATGGACACGGTGGGATCGGGGATTGTAACATCGATATCCCTTTTGGGTAGTCGCATACCCGACAAATATGCATTTGTCAGAGCATGGGTCAAGTTTAGTACGTTCATGTTTAGGGTTGTGTATGAAGACAGTACAGCCAAATACTTTCGGGGGAAGGGTACATATAGAGGGAATGGAATGTTGGGTGGCAAGTATCTGGAGAGGGGTTTGGAGATTAAGGATTTTGGTGGGAAGTCGATTTATGAGGTACGCAGCAGTGGATACAGCCTCCGGCCAAAAACTCATCGGGACATGAGAGTCAAACATCATGGCGCGAGCCATTTCTAAGAGTATTCGGTTTTTTCTTTCTGCCACTCCATTTTGTTCGGGAGTGTGTGGACATGACGTTTGATGAATAATTCCATTGGTATTGAGAAACTGCCCCAATTCCCCATTAATATATTCACCCCCATTGTCAGAGCGTAGTATCTGAATCGTGGTATTGAATTGGGTTTTGATCATATTGTGAAAGGTAACAAACTTATCGTACACGTCAGATTTATTTTTCATAATGTAAAGCCAGGTCATTCTGGAAAAATCATCGACAAAAATTATGAAATACCGGAATCCCAAAGGTGTATTGTATGGGGAAGGCCCCCATACATCTGAATGGACTAATGAGAAAATACGAGCAACACGAGTATTATTTGACTGATAAGATGCCCGAGTCTGTTTAGCCCGGAGACAAGTATCACACTGCAAGGACTCAGTTTTGGTAGTAAACAAAGAAGGAAATAAATGTTTTAAATAAGCAAATGATGGGTGCCCTAACCGGCGGTGCCACAACTATAACTGTCTCGCAACTGTTCCGGTGGCAAGATTAGACTGTCCCTGTTGCGCCACCGCATCAACAAAGTACAGCCCGTGGCGTTCAGTACCACGCCCAATGATCTCCTTGGTATGAATGTCCTGCAAGATACAGAAAGACGGATACATCATAACAATGCAGTCTAATTCTTTGGTTAACTGGCTAACAGACAGTAATTTTGTGGATAAAGCAGGTACGTACAAACAATTTTTCAGGGTAATGTGAGGGGTAATTTTAATGGTTCCACCACCACGTACCGGAACTGTAGTTCCGTTCGCAGTTTCGACACTAGTTTTTATCGGATGTGTATGTATAATAAAATCTTGAGGGTCATGTGACATAGTATCAGTTGCCCCACAGTCGAATATCCACTGCGGAGAACTTCTGGTATGATGGGATAAGGATAAGTGAGGGTCAGGGGTAAAAGTGTCATTGTAATGGGTATTAGGGACTAGTTCAGGGGTCAAACTGTCAGGGGTCAGGAAATTTGGGGGCACGGATGGAACGGGTGGGAATGTGGGGGCTGTTTTGATATGCGCTTGTTTTTCAGGGGGGTTATCAGCATTATTAGAAACAGCAGGGGTATAAAAAGAAAGAGAGTTAGGGTTTTCAACCCTAACTCTGGTACCTCCAGCCGCAGCGGCGCCTCTGGCGTTCCTTTCCCCGATAGTGCTGGATTGGTTCAGGGTTTCCATGACTGGTTCTCCTCCGTCAGTCTCCGTCCCTTGTCTGCTGCCTTCACCTTCTCCGGTGACCAGTGTAGCGGCTGCATGGTTTTTTTTCTTAAACTCCTCCCACCAATCTGGGAATCCATGGAGTTTAAAGCATGTGTCTTTGCTATGTCCCCGTTTTTTGCAGTGTGAGCACTCGAGGTTTGATTTGTCTTCTCCCCGCCGTGATGGCTGCCCTGAGCGGGGAGTCCGATAACCCCCTTTCTTCGGTGGTTCGTTTCCGTCCCTTCCCTGACCCGTTGGTCCCTTCACAGTTAGGCCTTGGCCTAGACCTACCCCCAATGATGGTCCTGAGGGGGTAAGCTTCAGTAAATAGTTCTCAGTGTCAGATCTGCGTAGTTCTCCGTAAGCTGCTTCAGCAGTAGGCCTAGGGTCTCGTTTGAGTAATTCTTTCTTGGTTGCTGCGAATCTGTCATCAACGGCCATTAATAACTGGTATAATCTCTGTTCCTGGATGTATTGGTTGAACTTTTGAATGTCCGAAGGACATTCCATCGGATTTGGACTGCGATTGTCAATTGTTCTCCATAAGTTTTGCAGTTTGTCCCAGCACGCATCCAGTGTGCTGTTCCCTTGCCTGATTGTATACGCTTGTTTGTGTAAGTCAAACGTCTGTAATGGGTCAACCCCGGACCCATACGTTACAGCTAATCCATCCCATAGTGACTTGGCGGTAGGATAGCTGGATGCATTGTTGACGAGAGTCTCGTCCATATTGTCTATTAGCCAAGTAAAAACAAGTTGGTCATCTTGCTCCCACTTGGCGTAATTTACGTCAGTAGGCAGGGGGGGTGGAGGAACCCCTGTAATGTGGGTGCTCCTCCCCCTGCCTGTAAGTGCTCTACGCATCAGGTTGCACCATAATGGGTAGTTGCTGGAATTCAGTTTAACTTTGAGTACCAAATTTTCAGAGACTGGTGGTTGGACTGGGCTTTGGACGGCTGGACTTATCTGGCTTTGTAGAAATTTTGCAAATTCAGCAGAAATATCAAAATTATCAGGGAGTTTTGGAAATTTTTCGGATTTTTCTGGTGTATCTGGTTGTTGTTCTGGGATACGTGACATATTTCTGATGTTTTGTTTGGCAGGTACTGGGCTGATAAGAGCAGATTATAACGGTGGGTAAGGTATGCTGGGCAATGAGGATTTTCTGAGCCCTGTTTGCACAGACAGTTAGATGATGATCAAGGAAGGTATGGGTAATGGCAGTGAAGAACAAACAATCTGAGCCAACCTATTGCCCAGAATTGTTGGAACGGTTTGGTAATGATGATGACTCCGTCTGAGCCACCGTATTACCAAACAAGAATCCAGCAGGCCTAAGATGCCTGCTCTGATACCATGTGAGAATAGGAAAAAACTGTTTTCTTGTATATTCTTCAATCGTTTGTACAATACACATAAATAGTAGACTGATTATGCTATACTAGGTAACCGTATATTCACACTAATGCTAATTGACACTAAATCCGGGATTTACAATTATGGCTCATTATCTTGATTGCTCTAACTAAGGTAAGTCAATCAAAGACACTAAATGGTATATTCTAACACATAATGCCCTTGTCCTGTGGTCAGAGCATTCATTTTGCTGTTAATGTACTCAAAATAAAAGGCATTTGAAAGGGGCCCCAATGCTTGTCAAGGGTATATTCATGCAGACATGCAGACATCACAAACTTTCATATGTAGTATTTGCCTGGGAAATGTGGATGAGTCGTCATCCATTCATATCTTGTGCAATAAAGAGCATTAATAATGTAAGAAGGAAATGTGGATGAGTTGTCATCCATTCATATCTTGTGCAATAAAGAGCATTAATAATGTAAAACCTAGTTACCACGTGAAAAACACAGTAGGGCTTCTCTGAAACTTAATCAAATGTCAATCATGGCTTTTCTGGTTTGATGCAGAGAGGTTGTGCGCAAAAGATCAATAGCTTTCTTGAGCAAGTATCACAATTACATTCACAGTACCGGAAGGGATCACAGAATTTCCCTGTAGCTGTATTTTCCTAAATGTTAGATAAGATACTGATACTGAGTTCTTTAGCACTCTTACTTTATAGAAGAGGCCCCAGACCAACTCATTCTTACCACAGGAATGTTTTGATAGGTTTCTTGTGGTACTTGTGCTATTCAATCTTTGTAAAGCAATTCTTTTTGGGAAATGTACCGCCATCTAGTATCCTGCATACTAATTTGTAATAAGCATCTACATGAATCCAAATTGTCATGAATTTAAATATGTTGCTTGCAACCTGTATATTTTTTTTGCTGCAGCCCCCCCCCCCCCCCCCCTCTCTTCCCCGGGCCTCTTTTCTCCTTACTTGAAAAAAGTCATGACTGGGGTCAAAAGTAGACATGTGGTTGGTTGCCTTAATTGTCAATTCTTCGGATTTATGTTCATTTTGAACTCCCATGAACCATTTCCTCGATTACTTTGTCCTTTCTCGGCTCAAAAGATAGAGGAAATTCCCATAATCTCTTGTAATCGTTTCAGTAAACTCTGATTTCTTGGGCAGTAACCGGATGCTTTCCTAGGGGTGGTTGTAGTTTTAGTTGCAATACCCATCTGCTAAGAGCCATAATATCTGCCTTGGCTTAACTGTAATAGTATTTTGTGGCTAGTTTAAGAATAAAAAACAGCCCCTCTTTCTCCTCATTCTCAGACATTCAACCTGATTCAAGGTGTCTTTGGTTCCATGTAGGGTTAGTGATCAGAATGCTTTCCGTTAGCCAGATTACGTTACATCGCCCTTTCTTTGCTTTTTCACATTTTTTGATTGGTGGGACAGTGATATGAAGCAATTTTTTAGAGACTGTGGACACACTGGTGGTAGTTTTCTTGAGGAAAAGCTGCAGATAGCTCAAACAACAATACACCAGCAGGTCACTCAGTAAGTATAACAAGAAAGGACACAACAGTCGACATATTTGTTTCACTTCACCATCTTGATTGCTGTAACACTTGCATGAGTGTTTGGAATTGAAAATCATGTACAGCAGGATGAACCTTAGAGGAAATCTCTCGAAAACAAGATCAAAATTGGCATTCTTTAGCTTATATTTCAAATGAGATGATAAAATAAGATAAATGAAAAGTCTAAACCCATCCAGCCACACATTTACTGAGTGGCAATGTTGTTAAATTGCTGCTGGACACTATAACCCAGCATCTTTGTTAACAGTGCTGTTACTTGAACTACACAGCAGCGTTGTTGTTGTCATCCTCATCATCATCCTCATCCTTATCCACATCTTCATCCTCATCATCGCTATCGCCATTGCCATCCCAAAGATGAATTACAAATCCAAGTGTCATGGTGTGAAAAACCGCTTTTGCACTTGGTCTCTGGACTAGATAAAATGGTTACTCGTTTGGATGTTAATTTCAAATGTCAACAGGATAACTTCTAATAACAAATGACATTCCTTCCATAATTTGCAGCTTTTAAACCTCGTGATCCAATTTCAAATAAAATTACCATGATGAAAAGAACCAGAACGGGAAAGAAGTTGTGTTAACGACAGAAAACATGACTAGCTTCTATTCTAGGTACTTACCTAGAACCCAAGTTAAACAAGCAAAGAAGTAGGCTCTACTTACCTAGAACCCAAGTTAAACAAGCAAAGAAGTAGGCATTAGAGGAGGGGAATCGAACTCGAAACTTGAGAATGAAATAAATGATACTTAACTGCTAGACCAGGCCTAAAGGTTTTTCGCAGAGGTAGGCTCTACTAATAATGCCCATAAATAGAAAATGTCTTAATTTCTCACCAACAGCACTTTTTATTATTTTTTTGATCAATTATATCCGCCCAATGTACCAATTTTAATTTTGAATAGTCGTCGCTACATTGTCTCGAACACTAACAAAATCAAAACAGAGAAATATTTGGTCATTTCAACGGAGTTCACCAACCCAATGATCACTTCCAGATGATCCCTAAATATGATGGCAAAGAACGAAGATTTTTTGTAACCAAATTCACAAATTTTATTAAGGTGCAACTATTAGACCTTTAATAACATATTCACCTCCCCTAAAACATCAACAGTCTTAATTGTGTATATATTCTGATTAATAAACAGCTATTAATATGCTTAGTAGTTGGTCATTTAAATACATAAACTTAGAAAGATGTGTGATTGACAATAAGAAACTAAACTAGTCATATGAGATTAGTGGGCATTAAACATTAGTAAATACGACTGACAACACAGTTAAATAGTTAAATATTAGTAAAGGTATTTGATCAAAAGTAAAATGTCAAAAACAAAATTAAGAATTTTAAAGGGTTAGAATGATCATTTTCCTTAGTTCAAACAAAAAGATAATTTCCGAAAAAAAGGGAAAAAAAAAGAAAGGATTTAGAAAGGCCGTCACAGGGGTAAATAAGTAAAGGAGCCACCACGTGCCGAAACTCGTTCTCTATGACTGTTATCTTCGCGGTTTAGGGTTTACATTAGCGGCGCGCTGCTCACTCCAGCTGAGCGGAAAGAAAAACCACCCGGCCGCCCTAACTTTCAGGAGCGAAAATGGTACGTTTTCCGTTTTCCTAATGACTTACTTATCTCAATTTATCTTGTCGCCGTCGTTTTTCTCGTCCCCTGTAATCACGTTTTAATTGTATTAATTCGTTTCTCGTTGATTTGATGTATTATTCATTGGATTGCAGCCGTCGCACAAGACATTCATGATCAAGAAGAAGCTGGCTAAGAAGCAGAGGCAGAACAGGCCAATCCCCTACTGGATTCGTATGAGGACCGACAACACCATCCGCTACAACGCCAAGCGCCGCCATTGGCGTCGCACCAAGCTCGGTTTCTGAGTTTGTCGTTTCCTCCACCAACCCGCTTTGTTTTTCTGTTTCAGTTTTATCTACCCCTCACTGTTGTTTCTTGTTGATGTGATACTATCAGATTATGTTGCTGGTTATTAGTGTTGGAATTTTTGTCATTCGGGAAATGTTTTGGGACGAATTATTACATCTCTTTTTTTATTAAAAAACTTTTTGATGGATTACTTGCCTTGTTGATCGATATCTTGGTTCCATCAGTTGACAACAACTGTTTGTTGCATATCTGTCACCCTTAGTACCTTACCCAGTCACAATGTACATGGGGGGTCGCCCTTATTTTCCTATATTCTGGTTTCTGGCTTATACTCACTGAATTTCTTATGTTAAAATGAGACCGCAGTAGTAACTAAAACTGGCTTTACCTTCGGGACAAAGTTCATTGCGGCATATTTCAGTTGGTATTTGGATTGAAAAATTGTTTTAAGAAAGGTAACAAGTTCGAACTGGGACACGCGCAGTATGAGAACAACACTACATCTAGACCTGATGGCCAAAGACTTGAATCCGCTCCCATTGGATGCAGGATTGTAAGCCCGGTTTGCATTGAGCAACACCTTATCGATCTATGAGGTCCATGAGCTCTTGATTTGCATCTTTCATAAAACTTCACGAGGCTGGGGAAGTGGGACCCGGACCAGAATTTGACCTTTTAACTCCAACAAAGTTGCTTTAACTCTATAGTTCTTTGCTTTTAAGGCATCATGGGAACTTGTTTTATGTCCTGCAGTCATTAAGTGCTGACTGTTTGATCAAGTTAGCATGTTGACCATGGTTAAGGGTTAACTGTGTAAGGGTGTGGGATAGAATTTTCCACTCTGTACGTGTCAGGCTCATCTTCCTAAACAGGGCAGATAAACTTTTGCTTAGGTGATGTTAGATGACGTTGATTTCCTTTTCATTTCATTCTTACAGCAAAAAAAAATGAAATACAAAAAAATTGTTCTGCTGAGAGAATCATTTGCTGCTAATCATGGACAGGTAATCCTATGGAGAAGCCTCCCTTCATAAGAGCATGTACCCCTCGTTCAAGGTCTTTCCTGTAACAACATAATGTAACTGTTGAAACAACAAACTAATTACTTTCTGTCATATATGTCTCATTAAGATTGGCAGGTTGACCTCGCAAATACTATTAATATTGTTTAACATTGGCTTTTTTGAGAAAAGTTGTTATACGAGGATGAATGTCACCTTTCATTGTCTTAAGATTTTGAATGTATGTTAGCTCAAGTGAAGGGTTAAAAGGCAGAAAAAGTCAAACTTACATCGGGCAGAATCCGTTTGGTCAAAATGCCATCAATGAAGATAGCCTTTTTGGAGTTTCTGTTCCAGAGTGCTCAGCAATATATCTGCTGAAACATGTTGAAATATATAGCTTGACGAAATGAAGTGCCAAGAGTGAAGGCAACTCTGTGAAGAGACGAAAATAGGTTGAAGAGATGAAGCGGCGAGCCGAGGTGATAAGGCAAAGGTATGCAGAGAGACAACAATCCTAGTGTAAATAATGAGCACAATACAGATGCTGTGTAGAACACAGTCGCCGAACAAAAACACTTAGATACATCACCTTCTTAGTGGTGTAATAGAAAACAAAACTGTTACTGTACATAACCGTTGGGAGTCTTGTCATTGTATGAAGTAGCCGTTAAAATTGTAAATTAATTAGCCGTTAGATGCTTTTTACACACCACCTATAAAAGGGATTACGTTTGTATACTCAAACTATATCTTCAAGTTTCATCAAAACATAACTGGGTTAATTGCACTTGGTATCCATTATTTTCCATGAAGTTTTAAGTAGCATCCAATGTTTCATGAAACACACTTGGCATCCAGACTTATAGGGTTAATAGGCACCTGGCATCCGGATGACTTGCTGGTCGACCGTTGACCGCTGAAATCGACCTTTGACCGGACTTAACCATACTTTTAACCCTAGTTTAACCAAGGTTGACTATTTTACCTTCAAAATTAAAGAAAAAACAAAATCAAAAACTCTTTTCATCCCTTCTTAAATCCTGCAGCTCTGCTTTAAGAGCTTTAAGCTGAGACAAAAGCTCTGCCTTTGTCTTCTGCCTTAGCTCGTGTACCTTGATCCTTGCCATGGCCGCTGCTTCTGATCTGAGTGTTTTAAATGGCTCCTTTTGAACACCTCAACTCATGGCAAGCTAAGTCCTTTTATCTTCCCTCCATTTCTTCTATGCAACTCCTTCTTTCTTCCTCTGGTTTTGACCCGAATGATGTTGATAAGCGGTTCAATATGCTCAATTGTATCTTAAACCCTGCCAAAAACCTTACCCATTTGCGGCGGAAGCGCACGAATGGGTTTGCAGAGCATACTCTGTGTTATCCGACCCTATTAGGAGAGCCCAGTTCGATAATGATAAGGGGACGTTTTGGACTGCATGCCCTTTCTGTTATTACCACTACGAGTACGAGAACATGTTTCTGGAGTGTTGTTTGCGATGCCACAATGTCAAATGCAGGAGGGCTTTCACCGCGTCAATATGAAATTATATCAACCCTCCATTTCTTCTCTGCAATTGCCAAACCTCCACAAATCTTCACCCAAGATCTTATAAATCGACTTTAATCAATCCATTTATGTTAAACCAATTAATTTCTTTTCCTAAATTTGATGGTTTCATTTCTCGATAAATAATCTGAAAACGGGTTATCCGAATCAGAACCGGGTTGAATGACAAACCCGTTTTTGTTAGGTGAGAACCGGGTTGAATGACAAACCCGTTTTTCTAAGAAGAATCAAGACTGAATTGCAAAGTTGAAGTAAACTTGAGGAGGTAAAAAGTGAAAAAAATCATTGGACTTCATTTCAGTACAAAATTGGTAAGAAAATGCCAAAAGAAATTGAACTGAATGGCGATAACCCAGAACAAGAACTCCAGAAAAACTGTTGAATTCATGTGGAAGCAATGGAGGGAAGATGAAATTAACCAGGGTTGGGAAAAGTTTGGCGCCACTTGGGAAAAGTGAAGAAAAAAAAGGAAATTTCATAAAAACCGCCTACAGCAGGTCATTTCCCGGTTGCCGGATGCCAGGTGCCTATTAACCCTATAAGTCTGGATGCCAAGTGTGTTTCATGAAACATTGGATGCTACTTAAAACTTCGTGGAAAACAATGAATACCAGGTGCAATTAACCCAAACATAACTAGATGTCGACTTAGAACCGAGAAGTTTGCTGAGTTTGCATTCCAGGTTTTAAGCTGCTACTGTGAGTCTGTGCTACCCAAGGCAGTCGCAGAGAAGGTAATAAAGGATGATCGTTACTTCTTTTTCATATGCACTAGCGTTGTTAGGTTGTGGAACCTGATATTACTTGTATACAGTTAAATAATGTTATTCATGCAGTTCAATCTCTGCGGTAAGGTTGCCGGGTGTGGGGGGCTAGGCCCCTACTCCAGGGGCGGAGCTTGACTCAAAATTTTTTTGGGCTCTCCGTTTTATTACTCTTCGTATTTTCTGTAATTAAAAAAAACCTAGTCATTAATATAAATATATAAAACCGAACGTGAAGTTTATCCACTGGACGTGACCATGTAAATCATGTTATTTTTTTGTAATTAAATCATGTACTCGATTCTGTCTCGTTTTTCTTATCTCTTGTTTATGGTTTTTTTTTTATTTCGAATTTTCATCTTTATCAAAGAGTGTGTCAATTCTTGGATCTTAACAAACTGTAGACGTAAACTTAACACAATATGCCTATCTCTTTGTAATGAAGGATCCGAAAGTTTTTGTAAAGCGGGTGGTGAGGAATACAAAGGAATGACACCACGTTCGGTGGGTTTAGGCAACACGCTCTATGTTTTCCATTGGTTATTCGGATGCTGATTTTTTGGGGTTACTCTTTGTTTTCTATAATGTTCTAGAGTTAATTCCACCTGATATCTATTTTTTTTTCCACCAAGTTTTAAGTAGCATCCAATATTTCATGAAACACATTTGCCATCTAGACTTATAGAGGTAATAGACACTTGGCATCTATGCTGACGTCATAAAGACAATTTTCATTTATTTTTTAAAAGTTTATAGAAAAAATAATTCAAAAATAAAAAGAAAAACCCCACCCCACCCCCACGCCCACCCCCACCCCCACCCCACCCCCACCCCCATCATCGACTTCCCTCTGGCCTCTACCATCTTCATCCATCTTCATCTTCTTCCTCAATCTTCATCCTCCCCTACTAATCTACCTTCTTCCATCTTCATCTTCATCCTCCATCTTCATCTTTATCCTTTCACGGTAGAAATTCATCTCTCTACTTAACTGACTATTAATTCTAGGATCTTTACCGGGCATAAGGTCGAGCATTTCAGCCAGACAATATTCAAGAAGAGTCCCACCTGCAGATTCCACTTTAGCCATCAGACGGGCCCTGTGCTTCAGTTCGGCAGCACCCATAGAAGCTCCGACCAATGCCTGCTGGCCGGTGGCGACAAGAAAATCCCCAAGGGAAGTGAATACTAGGAGGAAAAATAGAATAACTGCCCCTAATAATGCTGCGGCCACAATGTCTAGCAAGCGACACTGCCGCATGTGGCGCTTGTAGGAGTGGAGATTCAAGTGACCCATTTACAAAACTAAGTTCAAGATCTGATCTGACAATCCAATGTGGTGCTTGGAGGATAAAGATGAAGATGAAGGAAGATAGATTAATAAATGAGTATGAAGATGAAGATGGAGGAAGATGGGGAGGGAGGAAGATGGTGGGGGTGAGGGGTGGCGTGGGGTGGGGGGTGGGGGGTTTTCTTTTTATTTTTGAATTATTTTTTTATAAACTTTTAAAAAATAAATGAAAATTGCCTTTATGACGTCAGCATGGATGCCAGGTGTCTATTAACCCTATAAGTCTGGATGGCAAGTGTGTTTCATGAAACATTGGATGCTACTTAAAACTTGGTGGAAAAGAATGGATACCAAGTGCAATTAACTCTAATGTTCTAGCTCAGAATTCTTGTTCTTGTAAGTTGTATGATTATTTTGTGATTATGAGAGGGGAAAGAATGATCTATATGTCATGTATCTACCCCTTGCAAAATCAATACGACAACTTTTGCTATGGTACATCTACTTTTGTATGATTTGTTTTGCTTACATGGTTCATCTATGTAAAGTTTTAGGTAACAATTTTTGGTTGTTTTTCTTTTTAGACGTGTGTGATTAGATGTAAAAATCTTGAGGTGCATATTGTTTTTTACCAAGACGGGGAAAAAAACCAGTGTTTCAGCAAGCATTATGATGTACATGTTGAACATTTATGTTTCTCATTTGTCTAAGAATTTCTGTTTCTCATTTCTGTTCTTTACCACACCCCCATAAATCAAGAACGCAAGGGAATCTCCATAGCTTTCTTAATATGTGTACACAGGGTGAGAGCAGAACCTCAAAGACTGTATTTTTCAGATTTCAGAAACCCAAATCTTTCAGTTCCTGAATCGCTAAAACAGAGTATCACTTTATTTGAGTATCTAAAATAGAATAACACACGACCAACCTACAAAACGCACCGAGAAACGAGAATGGCATGCAAAGATGGTGACATGCAAATGCAAGCTAAGGTAGCCCATCATTTAGCTCTTTATCCTAACTGCCAAACAGATTTGACTAAGCATTCAAGTCAGACTGCTACACACCTGAAAATTTAGCACTGTAAACGAGCCGAGCATTGCGTTGTTCAAGCTCCGTTCATTTAACTAAGCGAACGAGCCGAGCTTGTTTGTTTATTTAAACGAACATATTTAATTGTTCAAGCTTGGTTCGTTTAACTCACGAACAACATTAACAAGCCGAACACCTTAAACAAACGGTGCCACTTACTGAGTTCGAACAGAAAAAGGTGTTCAAACTCTGTTCATTAACCTTTTATCCGAGCCGAGCTCGAGCTCGAACCAAACGAGCCGAATAATCGAACGACTTGGTTCATTTACGATCCTACTGAAATTCCAAAACACAAAGGCTACCAAAATAACTCGAGGCATATTTTTGTATTAAGGTGGTTAGCATTATGATATGTCATATGGCCCTCTTTATGATGCCTGAGGCACATAAATTTCGCAAACGAAGGTTACACATGGAAAGCATTGTAGTAGAATTATTTTGCCGATTCCATGCAAGCGCTTCCGTAGCATAGTGGTAGTGCGTTCGCTTCGTAAGCGAAAGGTCGCGAGTTCGATCCTCGCCGGGAGCTTATCGTTTTGGACTTCGCTGTTTCAACAGTAATCGCCGCTCAATTCATTCTTGACTATAGATATGATCCAATTAAGTCAAAATGACCCGTTGTAGTCTTTTTATAATGGTATTTGATCTACACAACGCAATTCTATAGTAGCATTTGATTGACACGCTTTTTATAGTGGCATTTGATCGACACAACGCAATTCTATAGTAGCATTTCATCGACACGCTTTGACGTAATTTTTATTACTTTAAATATGATCCAATAAGTCAAAATGACCCGCTGTAGTCTTTTTATTGTGGTATTTGATCGACACAACGCAATTCTATAGTAGCATTTGATCGGCACAGTTTGACGCTTAGTATAGTGGTATTTGATCGACACAACGCAATTCTATAGTAGCATTTGATCGACACAGTTTGACGCTTAGTATAGTGGTATTTGATCGACACAACGCAATTCTATAGTAGCATTTGATCGACACAGTTAGACGCAATTTTTATTATGAGGATCGACACAACGCAATTCTACAGTAGCATTTGATCGACACAGTTTGACGCAATTTTCATTATGTGCTATTGAGACACAGCTTGACGCAATTCTATAGTAGCATTTGATCGACACAGTTTGACGCAATTTTCATTATGAGCTATTGAGAAACAACTTCTGTGTGTTTCTAACCCATAAGTATGGTTACGTACATTCAACTCTTCCATACCTCGTCATAAACTTGTATAAACAGAAGCCTCTAAGACAATAATTAATGTTGTTGTAGTATCAACTCTGAAAATAATTAAATTAATTTATTTTCAAACACTTCATGAAAATTTTAAATTTCACGACAATCACTAGTGAATCAGTAGTTAAATATTATAAATAGGGGGTGTTAACGAACCGAGCCGAACCGGATACTAGGTTTTCGAATTCGGATTTGTTTAGCTAAACGAACTGTTCGGCCCCGTTTGTTTATCTAAACGAACTTTAAAATTGGTTCGAGTTCAGTTTGATAACACTATAACTATTTAAACGAGCGGAATAGTCCATGAATAGTTTGGCTCGTTTTAGTAAACAAACTCAAAAAGCTGTTGGAATTCGACTCGTTTACAGACAATTACCGAACAAATACGAATCGAACACGACCCGAACTCGAACAGTTCGCGAAGTGTTTGGTTCGTTTAGTTATATATAATGAGATAGAAACAAGTTAATAAGAGGTACCATGTATTATTAAATAGTAAAAGACGACCAATGCTACTTTTTTCTCCCTTTTCAGCTTAATAAGGAGACTTCTCTTTAGCAAAGGACAATAATCCTACACAAACTGAATATGAAAATGACTAAACCCTAAAAGTAAACTGGCTTGATTTCTTCATTGGGAAAAAAAAGACTTAATAGACTCAGTGAATATGAAAATGACTAAACCCTAAAAGCAAAATCTAGGAGGCCGCGGGACTCTTGATTTATATCCTCTACGTAGCTCCTTGAGGCTGACGCAGTAGAGACCCTTGGGTTGTCTAACCTTTGGGATAGGATCCCCTCACCGCATCCCTCTCACCGCGTGCGTGACCGCATGACACGTGGTAGCAAGGGGGGTGGTGAGGCTGGATGAGGGTAACCCGCATCCAGACTCACCACCCTCTACTGCTGCCACGTGTCGCGTCCTCAGCCGCGCGGTGACTAGGAGATCTCATCCCCCAACCTTTTGCCACAAAGATAATAATGATATAGTACATGCGGAAGCGTTGCATGTGGTCCTCCCCCTTCCCTGTAAAAGCTGAGACAGAATTAAAAGAACAAAGTCCTTCACCTTATAGTGATTACACTGTCTTTGTCCAGAGAAAATGTCTTCATTAATGTAGTTATTAGGATTAATTTACAAGTATTAGTCTATTCTTGACCACTTATTAAGGGGCTAAAACAGGGATGAGATCTCCTCACCGCGCGGTGAGTCACCGCGCGGCTGAGGACGCGACACGTGGCAGCAGTAGGGAGTGGTGAGGCTGGATGCGGGTTACCCTCATCCAGCCTCACCACCCCCCTTGCTGCCACGTGTCATGCGGTCACGCACGCGGTGAGGGAGATGCGGTGAGGGGATCCTATCCCGCTAAAACAAGTCTTAATCACTTGATGCAATTACTTGTCTAATTTCTTTTCCTGGTGGTCACTCCTGGATATATATTGGTTTTCATGTGTGAGGACCACAAAACATGTCTCTTATTTGTCTGACTTTTTCCAAAGGAGGTTGGTCCATGGCCGTCCTTCCACAGCCATTTTGTTGGATTCGTGCATAGGTCACACCACAGTATTCTGTGTTGAATATTGTACAAATCCAATCATACCATAGTTAGAGAATATTTTTCCTTATGTAATAGGAGTAATCACTTACCATGTAAGTTAATTTGATAGAGGAAAATCAGGGATCCTCATAAAGGATCATTCCATATACGTTACAAATTGTAAAGATAAATAGGGCCTTGTAATACCAGTTGAAATCAAGAAAAACAGAAATTGTTTTCTCAATCGTGCCAGTTTAACATTCTGAAATATCTTATCTATTGTTTTCAACTTGAAACATACACTGTCCCTCCTTCGTGTTGAACCCTCCAAGTTCTCTAACTTTATTAGACCGATTTTAAATTATAGTTTTAATAACATAAGATGGAAATGTATAAAATTTCTCAAACACAATCGTAACTGTCAGTGTTGTCCAAAAACACTTGAAAGGATACTCTCAAACGCGTTTTCTATACGACATTGACAGTTGCGTTAAAGAAGCGAAATTTAAAAAACACGAACCAAAACTGAGATGACAGTCGCAGTAACGTCCCGGACTAGGAAGGCACCTAGAATCGTATATGCGATAGGCGTTATTTTATGGCCGTTTGTCCCTTACCCCACAAATTGGAATCTGCAAAAGCTGGAGTGACGGAAGCTGCCTTCAACAGTTGAAATCCAAAGGGAGAATCTCCAATTACCTTGTGCAACCATTTGAAAATACTATCCAATCAAATATTGATAATTATATTTTTGAACTAGAATATGTTATATGACTAATGTTGTTTTAGGAAAATATAGTTCCCTTGAAATATGTAATCATGATTGTTCCCCTTGCAATTTTGTAATATTTAAGTGATGTGCTTGCTTGTCAAAAAAAAAAAAAAAAAAAA